>OZ007571.1:7014419-7081919 GCA_963931925.1 Onchidella celtica | reverse complement strand
TACAGGCCGGGAGATTAAGGCACTATTGCTGAAGTGTTTACAAAGGTTATCAAAACGGATTTGAAAAATTCAATTCATATTAGAGAAACCGATGGGAAGGAGGGGAAAAAAAACAACAAAAAAACAAAACAAAACAGGGAAAAAAAAAAAACCCTTCAGCTTTTTGCAATCAAAAATTGTTTCGATTGACACAAGGTTACCACAGCCGGCCCACGTTTTATTTAGATAAATGAACAACAAAATGTGCACATGCTTATATTAAGGATTAGTTAGCGTAAAGGATAAAGGTTGTTATTTTTGTCTATAGACGGAGAGATTTAAATATAATTATATATTGACGTTGTGGGAGCCGCCCACGAGATCAAATTACATTGAGTATCGAGTTATGAGAACAAAACTCCCTGCAGCACGAGTTAATCAATATTATATACTCTACATCCAGGATCGCATGCTAAACCGTCGTAACTCGGTTTATTAAAAATATTTTCAGGAGAAGGAGAAAACTGAATAACTTTCTCAAAAAGATTTTGAAAAAGATTTAAAAAAAAAAAAAGGTTTATTAACCCTCAGTGGTCGGAATTTAACCCCCCCCCCCACCCCCCAACGCTAAAAAAAACTACGCAGGGCGGTCAGCGGCTACAACCATGCCAAATATCTCAAATTTTGGTTAAGAAAGTTAAAGGTACCCCCCCCCCCCCCAAAAAAAAAGTTTACGATTACAGTATGGTGGTTACTATAAGTACGCAGGCACCTCAAGCCTTTTTGTACGTACACGTATCTGTACCTAACCCCATCCTTATACTCAACCCTAAATCTTATCGAATCCCTAACCCGGCCCCTTCCCCTTTCAACCAACAAAAAACAGGAGGAAAAGAAAAAGGAATTCCGAAAGAATAAGTAATTAAGGCTTTTGTTTGAGGGGGGGGGAGGGGGAGGGGGTGTTTGGGAGGAGCTCTCTATCTCTGGAGTCACAAAAGGCTTTAAATAAAATACGTACCCCTAGCGTTAAAAAAAAAACACACAACAACTTGGGGACGTACGTACTTGTAACAACGTTCTCACAGTAAACTATATCCTCCATCTCCACAGACATTCTTAAATGGGATTATTTCGAGAAAAATCTCGTACTTTGAGCTAAAGCACACATTACGTTTACATTCTCAATTATATTTGATCAGTTGCTTAGGAAATAAAGAACTCGGAAAATAATATTTTATGTCATGGAACAATCAAATATGCCACATTATTTTGTGTGTGCCTTTGTAGAAAAATAAGGTTTATCCCCCAAAAGCAATTAGCCCAGTGAAAAAATGGTAAGCTGAAAAGAATGCCGCTTCGAATTACTGTTACAGACGTGATTGGAATACGTACGATGTCCTGAGCCAAATGAATGAGCTATATGATAAATATTTGCACATTGTGATACAGTTTGGCCACATGTACAAAAGGGGGAAGGGCTCAATTTACGCAAAATAAAAGATACATTTTCGTTTAAATATCGTACCCGTCGTTTGGTTTTTCTCTGCAAAATTAACAGAAAAACAACATACATATATACAACTGTGCTGTAGTTTCAAACCAGGAAATCGCTCAAACGATAAAGGCTTCAATTCGGATATTTCATCTCGTGTAAATGATGATTGAGTGTCAAAAATAGAATGTTGTGTGCAAAATGTTGACACATTTAATACTTCCGTAACAAATTATTCTATGTCGTCCCCCCCCCTCCCCACACATACAGACTACACACACACACACACACATGCTATTATATAGGTTCTCATCCCACTGTCTGGAGAAATAACTCATACCTTTCGCTCGAGCGATGACGCCAGCAGAGATAGGGGTCCAAGGTATAGAATACATTTGTTTAACCCTTTCAGTGCTGAGGCAACATTGCTGTTAACTCTTTACTGCTGTATCAATTACAGGTTTTGTTCCTCCTTTACTAGCTTTTAAATTATAGATCAATAGCCTGATAAAGATTCATATTTACCATTGAAAATAACTGAAATACGTGAATCTTAATATAAACTGGACTTGGGGAAATCTGGCTTTCACGGCGTCAGTATTCAAAGGGTTAAGGGTGTGAATGTCAATGTGAGTATCTAGAGTGCTTCGTTAGAAGAATTGGGAATCATCAGTTATGGCAGGTTCCCACAGTAGAAATTTTACATTAAATGAAATCTGCAGGTAGAACTGAGAAAAATATAGACTCTTATCACCGTTAGAGATACTTGCCCAGGTATTCCAACAGCTGTCCCAGTAGTTACCTAAATGACCTGCATGCCTCAAATCAGGTGGTCAAAGGCGGCGTCATTCCATCTGATTGATCCTTTCTTTAAATTGTTATCATGAATCAAGACTCGTGCACTCCAGTTTGCCATTAATATTTCACTGATGAATGTGCGGTTCGTAAAAGGGATACCTTCAGAGCAAAAATCGAGACATGTTGGTTGTAGAAAGCTGTCAAGCAATCCGCGGAGTGATTCATGCAATTTTCTGCTGCCGCAGACTGTAAAGAACAGATTTAATTCATAAATGTTTCCACTGACTAAATTTTTGTGAGAGAGCAGTGAGTAATTTTTACAAACGTAATTATTGTGCGAGCCAGCATAACTTGGTCTCGTAAACAAGTTGTTTTGAACAGTTTTTTTTATAATAGATAGACAGAAGATGTGGGGAAGGATAGACGGACAGCGTAGGTGTGCATGACTGAGCACTTGTTGTATCTCGTGTTTTGAACTAGGGTTAGTAAAGAGGGAAGGGGTGAGTAGGAATTAAATGTTATTGAGACGTCTGTTGACGTACAGAAAATACCGTGATCCAGAGTAAAAGCTCGGGGTTTTGAACATGTTAAGAATTTTATTGCTATAAAATTACATTATATTGTATGAAGTAATTCGACCTTTGATGTCGACCCAAGGTCGTTGCGTAGGGCTGTTACTTAAAATAACTCAGTTCGGCAGCTGAGCTAGAAGTGGTTGCACCAATCACAATCCAGGAATTAGACGGTAAGCTGCAGATGCAGACCAGTATTTAAGGCCATACAGAACTTAGTTCTGGGCCACATGTAGACAATCCATTTACGAGGTGGTCGGCGATAGTCCTCAGCCAGATGAGGGACATAGAGACGCAGTTGAGCAGTCCATTGTGAGGAGCCTGATTTAAAGCTCCAGAGCCTAAGCTACTTGGTTTGATATAAACCCACAGCGTTTACATCCAGCGCTCTCACTCCTAGTGAGGGCCGCATGGTGAGAGTCCATACTAATTTGTAATGATGAAAGTGAACCGTTCTACTTACTTTTGAAGACAGTTTCAGAGCTACCGCCAGACAACGCATGGTTGTACAAGCATTCTCCATGGCGTGTCTAGAGGAAATGTCCATATCATAACATGTCTCATTGAATTAATAGAATTTAAACTGTTATATCCGTCGCCACGTGCGCGGATTCTTTTTGCCATATAACTCATATGACCGGCAAGTAGTTAGATTGAATACGTTAGTCTTTATAAAAGCTGTAGTTCCATTAGTTAGATTCAATTGCCTTTGAATTGATATTTATATTTATAATTATATTTGTTACATTAATTCCTGTAATTAAACTGCCCTACAGTTCTGCTAAAATTGAAAGCAATTGATTTATTTAGTTTTTAGAGTGCAAGTATTTATTTTTGTGTGTTCGTCGATTGTGGGAGCGGACCTCGAAAGAGTGTCAGTCGAAATATCCCCATGTAACCCACATCGCGACACTGGAGGGGACACTACACAACATTGTTTAGTTTATAGTTTATTTAGATTAGATTATAATATCGTTTTTCTCTTTGATTAACTTTTCAGTTTCAGTGCTCACGTGGTCTTCACGTTGAGCTACTTTAATTACTTCATTGTATTTAGTTTTGTATACTGCTTTCTTCATTATTTGTTCCACATATTTCCGGCTCTCCCATTGACCCGAGGATCGAGGCCAAGGAGACGTCAACATAACTGAACGGTGAAAGACAAAAAAGACTGACTGTGGTGTACGCAAAGGCTAAAGGAATCTCCACCAGTTCCTTGAGTTAAGTGATTCCATCCTAAAATTTTGTCTGCGTCTGGGGAGTTGAGTGTTCCTCCTCGTGTTTTACAGGCTTTTTATACTTTTTCTCTGTGTTTAGGAACTCACGGGCGGTGGCGAGGGCGTTCTTACGTTTGCGGGTCCCCCCTGCCAAAGTGGTGGCTTGGTCGCAGACTCTGCCGTCTCGACGACAGATTGTGCGGTCTCGCAACACCAGTGGTTATTGAAACTGTGGGAAGTCGCATTCGCGAGAACGGACTTTGATAGGGATCTGTACACTTTGTTTAGATTGTAGCGTTCCCATCTTCCTCGTTGTTTTAGGAAGACGTCTCTCTTGTCCTTTTCTCACCTATCTGTAATTATATTCAGAACTTGTAGGGTCTGTTATCGTTCGTCTTTTCTTGTTTGTCTAGCGTCGTGTTTGGTGTATTTTTTTTTTTCATTAGACCTTTATCATTATCGTGTTGGTACATTCCTTTGTTTAATATAATGCCTGTGTGAGTCATGTGTCTACATTGACGCATTGATTGAGTTTATCTGGTTATTGTGACGTATAAGGCTGATACGCCAGAGTATATATTTATATATTGGGAATATTGATTCCCCATTCAAGTGCAGTTGTGCACCTGCCTTGAATATCCAGTATATAATTACTGAAGTTATTGTTCTTTAAAGAGAACTACCGGTAATAAAATTACCTTGCAATTGCAATTATACAAGAGCTATAGAAAAATAGCTAAAAATATTAATCAACGATCTAATATTCGTTGATTCACGTGTATTTATATATTACATCGGCAGTGATAACAGTAAGGACACTGCGATTT
This sequence comes from Onchidella celtica, assembly GCA_963931925.1. NCBI lineage: Eukaryota > Metazoa > Mollusca > Gastropoda > Systellommatophora > Onchidiidae > Onchidella > Onchidella celtica. Next base: position 7,077,034 of record OZ007571.1, on the reverse strand, counting down.
CATTGAAGAAGGAACATTGTTTGTATTTTGTCGTCTACTAGGGACGTCGACCCGACGAGTGCAAATCGCCTCAGGGATTAATAATCGCGGAGTTAAACAAGTAAATATTTTTTATCGCGTATCGGATTAACGTAAATACTACAGTGATAACATAGTACACTGTCAGACGGGCTATTGCGTGAATTTATCCGGATACCTGTCCATTGACATTAATAGATCTCCTGTAGAGACCTATTGTGAGTGTAACTAATCATAATGGCCGATTACACTTCCTATATAAATTCAGCGAAGCTGTTAGGCATACCCGAGGACCAGCTGGCTTCTTGGTGCGAGAGTAGACTAAAAGAAGACCTAGCTAGAGAAGAGCATGCCGCAGATAGAGCCGAGAAGGCCGCGGAACGCGAACGACAAAGAGAAATAGAAGAAAGAGCCGAGAAGGCCGCGGAACGCGAACGACAAAGAGAAATAGAAGAAAGAGCCGAGAAGGCCGCGGAACGCGAACGACAAAGGGAAATAGAAGAAAGAGCCGACAAAGCGGCTCAGCGAGAGCACGAAATTGCCCTAAAGAAATTAGAGCTGCAAGGAAACCAACCGACCGCGGCTCCAAGTGTTCCAACGAATAATGTTAAAGCAAAACCAAAGCTTCCAACCTATAATGATAAGGTCGACCAGATCGATTCTCATATTCATCGTTTTGAGCTCCACGCGGTAGCCGCTGGATGGGAAAGAACTGAATGGACTTCGTGCCTTGCAAATTTATTAACAGGACGTGCACTTGAAGTATTCCATGGCCTCAACATCGAGGATTCTAAAAATTACGACATCCTTAAAAAGGCTCTTTTAAAGCGTTTTCAACACACCGAGGACGGTTTTCACCAAAGATTCCGGACTTGTAAGCCAGACCCGTCCGAAAATTTTTCAACGTACGTCGACCGCCTAAAGCACTACTTAGACCGCTGGATTCAGCTGGCCTGGTGTATACGCGGACGTGAACCGTTTTGTGGCGCGCTGCGATGTATGTCAAAAACGTACACCTAAAGGTAAAGCATCACGCGCACCCCTTCAGGAGATGCCTCCAGTCTCAACACCATTCGAGCGTGTCGCAGTTGACATAGTAGGTCCTCTTAGTAAATCAGACAGAGGCCATCGATTCATCCTTTCGGTAATCGACTACTCGACGCGCTGGCCTGAGGCTATTCCTTTGAGAGACATTACGGCTGACCATGTCGCTGAGGCGCTTGTTACTATTTTCTCGCGAGTCGGATTTCCGACCGAGATTCTTTCAGACAGAGAACCACAATTCACCTCTGATCTATACAAAAAGGTACTAGAATTAGCGGGAATTAAACAGAAATTAACGTCCCCCTATCATCCGCAGTCAAATGGTTGTTGCGAGCGGTGGAATGCGAGCATGAAGTCTATGCTAGCACGCGTATCCGCCGACAAACCTGGAGACTGGGACCGTCAGCTCCCCGCTATTCTCTTCGCCTATAGGGAACTCCCGAACGCGTCTACGGGTTTCTCCCCATTTGAGTTATTATACGGACGTAAACCACGTGGCCCGATGGCCATACTTAGTCAATTGTTCGCCGGTTCTGAAACCGACGATTATGATACGCGATGCGCGTATCAATATGTTGTCGATCTCCGACAACGAATTATTAATGCATGCAAAACCGCTCTGCAATTTGCATGCGCTAGAGCGAGTTCTTCAAAATTTTATCGCGATCAGGGCGCCCAAATGCGCGCCTTGCCCGTCGGAGATCTGACACTTGGTCTTTTGCCGCAAACGCAAAACAAACTCCTTCTAACTTGGAAGGGACCATACAGAGTCCTTAAGAGACTCTCCAGAGTGAATTATTTGATAGATATTCGTGGGCAGAGGAAAATATTTCATATTAATATGCTGAAAAAGTACCTGCCTAGCGATGATCGTCGTAACAACTCCGTTCATGTCGTCCCAAGGGCCAACGCGGCTTTAGTTACTGTCGACGACGAGGACCCTTTGAGTATCGACAAATCGTTGCCCATATTACAGGCCACCGAGAGTATAAACGATGTTAATATCAATGATGAGCTTGCGCCGTCGCAGAAACAGGATCTTACACACCTGCTCCAAGAATTTGCCACGGTGTTCACGGATTTGCCGGGTTCTACGTCTTTAGTCCAACATGTAATACGACTACAGACAGACGTACCAGTGTTTGTTAAACCGTACCCGCGCCCGCTGCACGCTCACGAAACGATAATTACAGAAGTACGTGCCATGCTACGGCTAGGCGTCATAGAGCGATCAACAAGTCCGTATTGCTCGCCGATTGTCTTGGTCAAGAAGAAAGACGATACCGTGCGTTTTTGTATTGACTATAGAAAGCTCAATGCTATAACCATCTATGATGCCGAACCCATTCCCAATCAGGAAGACTTATTCGCGCGGTTATCCAATGCAAGTATCTTCTCGAAAATAGACTTATCCAAAGGATATTGGCAGATTCCTCTCGAAGAAGGAAGTAGACAATGTCAAGAGTTAAAGTTATAATTGTCGTGCTGGGTCACGACTTGAAGAGACTTGTTTTTTTCACGGTCTCGTTGATTATAACCAGCGTAAATGGCCTTGAACTGTTCTCGTGAACAGTTTGTTTTTGTAACACTTTTTCTTAGAGATGGAAAGAAAGTGGGGCAAGATAGAATAAATGGATAAGTTAGGAGTGACAGTGTAATTCTCGACCCCGTGATTTTGATGGGCGCTTGCAAGGGAAGAGAAGGGGTGAGTGGGGATAGATAGTTTAAGACGCTTAGTCGCGTTCAGAAATTCGTACATAAAACGTAGAAAGCACGAGGGTTTAGAGATTTTAGTAATGGTTTTGACATTTTAATTCGACCTTGTCTGTTTCTGGTACAAGGCCGTGACCGACTTCCATGCAGAATCTATTAATACTACGAGCTGGGCTCGAATGGATGCACCAATCAAATCTAGGCATTTGGACGGTAATTTGCAGCTGGCCGCACAGTATATAAGCGTAGCCATTCCTATGTTCATCACTCCATACAGAAAATTCCATCTGTGCAGGCGTCGGCGTGATTCTGCCAGAAGAATCAGAAGACTGTTGTTTTTATGTCTATGTCCATTATAGGCATTGAGATGAAGCCATGTGCTCGATTATGATTTACCCACTGCTGTTGTCTACTGTTCCCTGATTCCTTATCAGGGACCAAGTGTAAGTGTTTGTCTGTTGATGATTCAACAATGAGCGAGGAGCTGAAAGTAATTTTTCCAGTAGGACAGGATTGCCGCACATGTTAGAAGTGCTACCCAAGAATGCAAGACAAAGATGTATATTAACTTGCAACTAGATCTAGTATGAATGTTTGGCATATACAACTGTGAATTGGAATTGATTTGTCTGGATGAGGCTGGGGATTGCCAGCCCATCCTAGAGTAGATCTAACTTTACTACGTCAGTTTGTATTGACGAGCTTGATCCATTATAAGCGGTAGGCACAAATAGCTGAGATGACATTGTCGCCAGAGACATGAGTATATTGCTTGATAGATAGTAGGCAGACTATATCTGAGAGATAGATAATTAATACTTAAATTGTTAGTGAGTCAGAATGATCTTAATCTTATAGGAATCTAGAGGAGACTTCTAGTGTCATATTATTGAATTTTCATTTGATGCTGCTGATGTTGTCTTTTTAGTATGTAAGAGATCTAGACAAAATTGTTAGGAATTTTAAGGTAATTAAATTTGTGGCCCTGCAGGTCTGTTGATAAAACTTATTCAGATTGTTCTTAGTGTGTGGCATGGTACGAAAGCTTAATCAGTAAATACCTCTCGATTTTAAAATGCAGTCATAACCCCATTAATTCAGAACACCCACTCTGTAACACTATCACCCAGACCAGACCCGTAACACTGGAGAGGGACCCCTTAAAGAACTTAAATAACGCCATGCCAATTACATAAATTATTCTTAAAACCTATTGACAGACTTACCCTTAGATCTATTGCATTTTATTCATTATTTAGTATTGCACTTTTATAACATTGTGATTGCAGGTCCTTTTTTATTTTAGGTTAGAGGCAATTTGTATTAATATAACAGACAATATACAGCTTTTCAAACCCCTTTGGGTTTAATGCAATGGAAATATATGCCTTTTGGACTGGTTACTGCACCAGCCACGTTCGCGCGCATGATGAACATCTTACTAAATGAATTGCGCTGCGTTCTATCATATTTCGATGATATATGTATTTTTCAGGCTGATTGGGCTGGCCACTTAATGGCCCTTCGTGAAGTTTTTGCCGCTCTTCGCCGAGCTGGCCTTACCGCGCGACCCAGTAAAGTGTTCCAAGGATATCACCATATAAACTTTTTGGGTCATACCATAACCCACGGGGTTCAGACTCCAGACGATCGCAAGATATCCAGTATTTTGAAACTGCAACCTCCTAAAACTAAAAAGCAAGTCCGCAGCTTGTTGGGACTTTTGAATTATTACAGGAAATTTATACCAAACTTTTCCTCTCTCTCAGCCCCGTTATCTGATCTAACGAGGAAAAATGTTCCAAATAGAGTCGTCTGGACGCCTCAGTGCTCTGATGCCCTTCAGACTATTCAGAATTTATTTTCTACTTTCCCCCTGCTTGTTTTACCCGATATACGCCAGACATTCATTGTCCGAACGGATGCATCAGATAAAGGAATAGGCGCCGTGTTACTCCAACAGCGTGACGGTTTCTTGCGACCGTGCTTATACGCAAGCCGGAAATTACTTGATCGAGAGACGCGCTATGCGATTGTCGAACGAGAGTGCCTCGCAATTGTTTACGCGGTAGATGCATTTTCTCGATACTTATTAATGTCCGAATTTATAATTGAAACGGATCATCGACCATTACTGTTTCTTAAGTCGAACAGAGCCAAGAATGCTCGACTAACCAGATGGAGCCTTGCGCTCCAGGAATACAAATTTACTATTCGGGCTATACCTGGGGAAGATAATTTACAAGCTGATGTATTGTCCCGTTTGATTTAGTGTTCTAAAATAGTCTGTTAAACATTGAGGTTGAGCATTTTTCACCTTTTTCGGAGACCGTGGATGGTTTCACATTATATTGTCCTACCAATTATGGACATTCTTTCTCAAAATTTCCATGTGATTCCTTTTTCCACTAGCGTCCATCCTGACCATGACCTGAGTTTCAGACAACCTTGACGCCTTTGTCTGCGGGTCAATGAGATGAGAAAATGGCAAACCGAGCGACCAGACCTACTGCTGCCAGGATACCATTACTTTAATTAACTATTGTTCGTTCATGTTCTATGAATGTATTAATTACGCTCAGTGAAGCGATGAGCTAGTTGCTCAATATTTCAGTCTTTACAGTATGTCTGTGTGAGAGAAGTTTATCACTTTAATTCTTAAGTGCTACAATAATTATATATTATCACAGAACGTCGCATATAAACATACATATGCTATTGTCCATCGATAATGCACGTTCTTAGAATTACTTTTTTTGACTTTCAGTAACGATATATTTTTTACTATATAGCCCTTTCCAAAGTACTATTACATAGCAACGTTAGTAGACAGTTATGTCGTTCAAACCGTAAGTTTTCACTGGGGTGGGGGATGTGTCAAGAACAGATTTAATTCATAAATGTTTCCACTGACTAAATTTTTGTGAGAGAGCAGTGAGTAATTTTTACAAACGTAATTATTGTGCGAGCCAGCATAACTTGGTCTCGTAAACAAGTTGTTTTGAACAGTTTTTTTTATAATAGATAGACAGAAGATGTGGGGAAGGATAGACGGACAGCGTAGGTGTGCATGACTGAGCACTTGTTGTATCTCGTGTTTTGAACTAGGGTTAGTAAAGAGGGAAGGGGTGAGTAGGAATTAAATGTTATTGAGACGTCTGTTGACGTACAGAAAATACCGTGATCCAGAGTAAAAGCTCGGGGTTTTGAACATGTTAAGAATTTATTGCTATAAAATTACATTATATTGTATGAAGTAATTCGACCTTTGATGTCGACCCAAGGTCGTTGCGTAGGGCTGTTACTTAAAATAACTCAGTTCGGCAGCTGAGCTAGAAGTGGTTGCACCAATCACAATCCAGGAATTAGACGGTAAGCTGCAGATGCAGACCAGTATTGAAGGCCATACAGAACTTAGTTCTGGGCCACATGTAGACAATCCATTTACGAGGTGGTCGGCGATAGTCCTCAGCCAGATGAGGGACATAGAGACGCAGTTGAGCAGTCCATTGTGAGGAGCCTGATTTAAAGCTCCAGAGCCTAAGCTACTTGGTTTGATATAAACCCACAGCGTTTACATCCAGCGCTCTCACTCCTAGTGAGGGCCGCATGGTGAGAGTCCATACTAATTTGTAATGATGAAAGTGAACCGTTCTACTTACTTTTGAAGACAGTTTCAGAGCTACCGCCAGACAACGCATGGTTGTACAAGCATTCTCCATGGCGTGTCTAGAGGAAATGTCCATATCATAACATGTCTCATTGAATTAATAGAATTTAAACTGTTATATCCGTCGCCACGTGCGCGGATTCTTTTTGCCATATAACTCATATGACCGGCAAGTAGTTAGATTGAATACGTTAGTCTTTATAAAAGCTGTAGTTCCATTAGTTAGATTCAGTTGCCTTTGAATTGATATTTATATTTATAATTATATTTGTTACATTAATTCCTGTAATTAAACTGCCCTACAGTTCTGCTAAAATTGAAAGCAATTGATTTATTTAGTTTTTAGAGTGCAAGTATTTATTTTTGTGTGTTCGTCGATTGTGGGAGCGGACCTCGAAAGAGTGTCAGTCGAAATATCCCCATGTAACCCACATCGCGACACAGACTATTCGGCAAAGTTTGTATGACTATTAATAATATCTCAGGCAGAATCTTATTCTACTGCATGTACGGGTGTAATGACCACAGGTTTAAAACGTCCAGTTGGGCTTCTGACGCACTTGGTCACAGCTGTTTGGCGACTGTTTTGACTCAGTGCGCGAGGTTTCTCTTTGGGAACATACATAAAGCACCAGTTGACGTAATACTGACATGCAAAAAGCACCAGTTGACGTAATACTGACATGCAAATAGCACCAGTTGACGTAATACTGACATACGAAAAGCACCACTTGACGTAATACTGACATGCAAATGGCACCAGTTGACGTAATACTGACATGCAAATAGCACCAGTTGACGTAATACTGACATGCTATTTGCAGTGACGAGGCATACAAAAAAGCACTTGCAGTAGTCAAGTACAGTCTCGAATACACTGTTAAACAAAGCTGTTGATACAATAGATCGAAACTGATGCCCTGTTCCCACCCAGTCTGTGGGCTTCAGATGATGTATCCACCAAGAGGACTACAAATGGGTGCGAAAGCTGACGTAGACAATCCAATTCCTTGTTCTACTGCTCACCCAAATATCTTCGGGTTTCTTGGGATTCCAGATGTCTAATCTTTAATCAGCAAAGTATCAACAAAAACCTCAACAAATTCATCCTATAGTTTATTTATTATTCGATTATAGCTTACTAATAAGTATTCGTAGGTTTGCTGGTGTTTTTTCGCATATTTTCATAATTGGTGCTTTTTGACTACGCTCTCTTTCCAGCTGAGCCAGACATTTTTGACTCCCCCCAAGCTAGTGAACAAGACCTGTTCAGTCTCGCCAGCACCCGAGGCTCCGTTGAACTTTATAGTTCGCATCCCATGCTAAAACCAAGACAAAAGAGACTTGACTCGTTGTGCCACCAATTCACTAAAGGAAATATCACATGGTTAAAATGGTCACTATTCAACACTGGGAAATTTCAAGGACACTTTCACAGGGACAAATTATTTCACTCTTTCCAGGGACATGGTGGTCCGAATCAAGGTGCTCGCTTCCCATGTCAAAGGTACCTAAATCGATCCCCGGTAGGTGCAGGCATGTTGAAATTTTTGTTGTTGTTGTTGTTGGGGGAGGGGCTGAGAGATTCATTTGCCTGATCCTATAGTAGATAGGATCGAGCACCTAGTCCACTCGGATAAAGGCGAAAAACTCAGAGGGCACGTGTGCACGTTGCGCACGTTAAAGATACCTTGGCAGTTGAAAGTCGAGAAGCGAACAAGGCCTCTGTCGGAGCCAAATTCTAAAGAACTAATCCCCACCACAAAAACACACAGAAGCAAAACCAAGAAAAAAACAAACAAGAAAAGTGGAGTGTAAGTGCCAAGAGCAGCGGAACCTCCTAAAGTCAAGATTTAAAACACAAAAACACTGGAAAATTCAGACCCAGTCTAATATTTGTGGTTATAAAAGAAAAAGGTAGAGAATTCCGTACGTATAATGTCAAAAGAGCGATACCTGTGTGGCTATTAGCTAAGTTCTTCTACAAACATTTTCACAACCTGTATACAGACAGCACCCAATTGGAGTTGTTACAATGTTTGGTCTTCGCTTTACGCCGAATTCCTTCCGGTTGGCCAAGTCCACCGTGGCGCACAGGTCGGCCTAACAAAAACACTTTGGAGAGCTTAGACAAAAAAAAAATGACTGGACTAGGGAATTTTATAATATTGATGTTATCGTAACAATTGGGCCGGTTACAATGACATTTTGATGAGCTGGTACCAGAGGTTGTCTAAATGTTGATGTCCCACGGTACGGCCCACTGCCCACCTTGTCAACACTCCGGCCTGACTCATTTCAGCGGGGGCGATTTTCGCAAGTCGAGTGGGAATATGGATTTTGGCCATTAGGCGATTCCTGTGACAGATTACGAAAGAATTCCGACAGCCCAGGGAGCATAGAGAAAACGAGAAAACAAGGGTGTCTCCCACTGTTATGGTTAGATCACGTAGGAATACACAGCAGGAGGGCATTCGGTTTCCCAAGTCAGAAAACTGGACTAATATTTGTCCACCGATGTATGTTATTACGAACCTGCCTAGAAATACCATTCACCACATATAGTATGGGCTTAGTGCTCTTTCGGTGATGTCTGTGTGTGTCGTGTATGTTGCTTTGTATGAATGCTGTTACAAGTGCGTTCGTCTCCCAAGTTTTTGCACTAGAGGTACCAGAGAGTATAGATGTATAGAGAGGGTTCACTATTGGTCGATTTGCACTGAGAGACACGGGAGGCTCCGCGAAACCATTGTTAGCATGGAGCGGAAAGTAGGTCGCTGCGGTAAACAAAATCGGTTTGTACATTTCCACGGGGCGTAAGAACTTACAAACGGCTCTAAATAGTTTCAGTCAGTCCAGAAATATGAACAAACCACACTAAACAGATATGCACACTATCTTCGGTGAAGAAGGTCTCTTTCATTTCTTCAATTTCTTGTTTACCGCAGCGACCTAGTTTCGCGATTTGGCGGAAGTGAACTCTCTCTATACATCTATACTCTCTGGAGGTACGTATTTTAAAGTCTTTTGTGACTCCAGAGCTAGAGAGCTCCTCCTGAAATCCTCCCGAAATACTCCTCAACAGCCTTATTTAATTATTTTCAGATTTTCTTTTTGTCTTCCTCCTGTTTTTTGGTTGAAAAGGCAAAGGGCAGGGTTAGGGATTCGATAAGATTTAGGGCTGAGGATACGGGCGAGATTAGGGATAGGTTCCTGTGCGTACGCGCTCCTAGCACAAAATGCTTGGGACACAACAGCCACTTTGTATTGGTTTGTTTCACCTGACGTCACAGAACTTGTGCTCCTATAAAATTTTGAATTTTACTTCCTCCTTTGTCGAACGTTTCAAAGCCATGTGTTTCCTTCTCCCAAGAGTTTCAGTTCTCCCTTTTGGATTGCAGCCAGTCTTCGCCGGGTGGACAAGCTGGAAAAAAAAATGTCCATCTCCAAGCACATTGTCCATACTAACTTCATATCACCTTTCAGTTTCTTGGCCAGGACACCATAGTGTTGGAACGTAATGAAGTGCATGTCCGTACATGTTTACCAAAAAGCGAGACTGTTTTAAAGGTTTGCCGGAAAAAAACTTGGTATGGTGCTCATGAATTTAAAGTGACAACACATCGAATAGTCAGATGGACCTGGGGGCGTGAGGGTCTAGTCAGTTAGTATCAATGGGCGGTAGTCAGATTGTCTAATCAGGCGAAAAGGGGTTGGGGTAGCCATTGGTGATCGACGTACACTCAAGTATATTATTAGCGCAGATCACGCAATCTCCGAACAGAAGTCGGATTATTTTGCTTACTAAGCCGATTCATATTTTTAAAAACTATGCAAATTAACAAGGTCAGTAATATAGTATTCCGGTGTGTGATCTACGTCATCGAATTGTGTGCGTTGTACGGATATGTGTCACAAATCCCAGACTGGGAGATGTAATAATTATAACAGGACAACAATCACGAACGAACACGTATAACACTTAACAGAACAACCCATCAGACTCACACATTTATTAAACATAAATATAAAGATAACAATGCAATGACATACGTTATATCACTTAAGTAAACTGCCGTCCACGGCCTTCTTTCCCTCAAGCACTCTTCCTCGGGTCCACAACCCGGTAGTTACTTTTAAATACACGTCGGCTTCAGCCTCTCCACTCAATGTCTTAATAACACATTCCTATGGCAATAACACCTGAGCATTCCAAGAGCTCCTCAACATGGCAATAGCACGTTAATAGTTCAATTCACATTAATATCACAATAGCACAGTCGTATATCACTATCACATGTAGTACATCTTAAGAGCACATTAACAATTATATACACATCCCTGTCTGTGGCCAGACTGCCACGACTCATGCGCCCCTCCTGTCCTGCTCGACAGATTCACTCCACTGGCCTATGCCTAGCCTTCGGCCCTATGCTGGCCTATCCCCTGTGCTAGTTCGCTTACCGCGGGTGGCGTCTCTGCCCGACCCCGGCACCTACAAGAAGAACATTACATTGGTATAATACCATACCATTTCTAACCACTTCACCCCTCATTACAAACCATGAAGCGTACACACAATAGTCCACCTTTCACTCACCACACATCTTACGGTAACACACCTCCACCGTACCACACAGCACTCACTCTCGCTACGAATCCATGAACCTAACTTACATCTATCGCTCATGGCGCACATTTCTATACACAGTAATCACTGACTTCCACATTCCTCACATATACTTATTTACATCATGGTCATAGGCGAATATAATACATCAATCATCATAATTATAAATCACAGTTCAACCTACCAGTCATCACTGGAAAACACACAACAATCTCCCGACTGCTCTGATCTCACGTCTGTCCCCTGGGACTCCTTAACTTGCAGTGATTGTCAGTACAGCGCTCTCGCCTCATGCCGACCCCCCAACTCACAACATTTCACGCTTTAACGTTAACTAACAGAAGTCAATATAGGTGAGCAGCCTCACTATCCCGTGAGTCAATCCCTCACTTCCATGCCCCCGTAATCCTTGAATCCCGCTCACTCCACTCGTGACAATATGCACTGTCCATATCCGTACAACATGTTGTACGGATATGCGCTTCCGAACATAATTGGACGTTTGCATGACTTCCACTCAACAAATGGAAAAGCTGGCGTATGAGTGAATGTTTCACATTCACAAGTTCCTCACGGTGACAAAAATGCCAATTCTGCTACATTTGACTTAAGTCTACTCTCCACGCCATGCACAAGTTAAGCTCAAAATAGCTTCAAATCAATCGATTTCTCTCGTGTGAAATGAACGCAAAAAACAGCTTTGTTGTGGGTAAATGCAGTTATTTTAAATCTATAATCTGCATGGTGGGATTTTTTCCTGCGTTTCTTTGATTCACTCACGTGTAAACCGGTTTGCGGATGAAAAAAAATATGCTTTTAAAAGTTGTGAACTTTTTGCTTGCAAAATAAACAGCACTTATTCACACATGCGAGTATATATTATTGTTATGTATGGATAACGAAAGAGACGTTAATAGAGTTACCAGCGGATCACATTTACTTAACCGGTCAGGGGGTGAGGTGTCAGAACTATCATGCAGATTTAGAGAGAAAGCAGGTGATACGTGTATAAAAACCCGCGACGTCAGCCTCTGCCACCTGTTACTACGATCATAAATAACAATAATAATAATTTGTATTTGTATACTACTTTAATCCCACTTGGGAAATTTGCCTTTGTGTCTTTGCACCCAGTTACAACTGGAGCAGGCACGTCGTCGTCATAGTGCAGCGCCGGTCGGGGTTTTTTTCTTGAAGGGGGGGGGGAAAGAATGGGAGATGAGGGGGGGGGGGAGGGGGTGGTTTTCCAACTGCCAAGGTATATTTAAAGTGGGCAATGTGCACACGGGCTCTCCGAATTTTTCATGATTTCAGTTTCTGTTTGTACGAATGCATAAATAACTCATCAAAGTTCGTCTATTCACTGTTACTTAGATAGCAAAGCTTTTTTTTTTTATTTTTATAATAGAGTTGTTAATTTTGTTCTTGTCGTGCTCCTTTGCATTTCCTCGCCAGGCTGTAATACAAAATAAAACGATACCTTGGATAGTTCACTTATAAAACATCTGGATGAATGTCTGATCTACATTAAATGATCTGTTTCCTCAAGAAATACATACGTTTGTTTGCCTTTGCCTGAGCTGAGGTGGTATTAACGTGCGTGTCGAGTGTGGAGTCGACATGGATTCCAAGATATTTATAATGCCCATGTCCATGGAGTATAGTTTTGATGCGTTTTGTGCACGTCTCACGGACCAAAACTACATGCACAGAAGACGTGCGTGGTTTTAATTTATCAGTCAATTTACTAGATTAGAAAATCTGAATGAATCGAAAATGACAAGGTCAAAAACGATTTACATTGGACTGAATAAAAGAGCAACGGAACAAAAGAGCACCGTCGTGACCAAACTAGCACACCTACATACAAGCAACTAACCCGTTTACCTTTAGCATGCCAGAAGGCTCAAGAAGCAGAACAAATAATATGTTGGTTGGTTGTCATCCGTCAGTCTCAAACGACTATGGGCTTGAGCTCTGGATGTCTGTAATACAATGTTTCAGTCTGGTTCAGCGTCGTGTGTGGCTGGACAAGCCTATCCTGGAGTGACAGTCCCTTCCACAGATGGTGCAGCCAAAGGATGACGTTGGTTTGTCTGTTTGGGCGCGAGTCTTTCTTCTCTCCAGCATTGCCTCGGCCTATTGCATAAGTGTCTCTTCATACAATCTCTCACTGTATGAAGAACAAATAAAATAAGGTAGATAAATTCGTAACTGTGCTCACTCTTCGAAATATTGTTTTTCACATTCTTCACGTACATGAAGCATTCTCTCTTGGGAGATGTCATTTTTGGAATTGCATACAAAACCTGTTCTTTCCATTTGGGGGAAGGAATCAAATATGTGATAAAGCCGCTCTAAATCATCGTTTTCTCATGTAATTAAAAGGCAATTTGTACACAACTGCACAAGATTTTAAACAACAATTCTGGCTGTTTGTGATTGGAATCTATATGTATCAGGACTTACATGAAAGTTCGTTGGGGGAACACAAGGAGATGGCAAGCTACATTTGGTCCCACGAACATTTCACAGAGCTTGGTCTTCTCCGAGCCTTGGGCTGAGTGTGTTTCTGCCAACTCAATGTTGTGACGTCAGCACCCAACTAGTCGGCCAATCAAAACCAGCTCTTGTACATCTGGGCTGGATAAAATTGATGAGGAGAAAAATATGGCGGCCAACATGTCACATGGAACATCTAAGCAATTCAAAGATTCTGTTTAGACGACTGGAAAACCCCGCGTCATTCAGGAGAGATTAAAGGACCACCCACCGATTGGGGTTAAGATACATTTAAAACGGCTATGTCAACACAATGATTATGACTATACATAGCCGCTTGTCAAAATCCTACTTTTATGTCTACACAAAGTTTGTCATGCCTCAGCCGTTCGAGAACGGATCTAAATGAATGCAAGATAGTGTTCAAATAGCTCCCCCCCCCCCCCCCTTCCTTTTTTCTTTCAGTTTTAGAGTATGATGTGGACTGTAGAGTGACACGGGGCATCGCTCACTGACAAGACTGAAAAAATGTCCTGTCCAGTTGAAGGGCGACAAAAATGTCTTGAGGCAGCCAGCAGAAAGAGAGATCTCCCGCACTCAGTCAAAACAGACGCAAATCAGATTTGGCTCCCTCGGTTACCAGCCTTAAAGACGCTGAAATAAAGGCGGGGACATCAATATTTTACTTAATTTCTTTGCGCGTCCACAGTAGGTCTCATGTGGTAAGAAACTCCACAGGTGGAACGAGACAGGTGACGATCTTCAGAGAAAGAGTGGATTCTTTCATTAAATGTTTCAGCCTTTAACTTCCTGACATCTTCTAGAACCCCGGCCACACCGAGTTCATGACATCTTCTAGAACCCCGGCCACACCGAGTTCATGACATCTTCTAGAACCCCGGCCACACCGAGTTCATGACATCTTCTAGAACCCCGGCCACACCGAGTTCATGACATCTTCTAGAACCCCGGCCACACCGAGTTCATGACATCTTCTAGAACCCCGGCCACACCGAGTTCATGACATCTTCTAGAACCCCGGCCACACCGAGTTCATGACTCTCTGTGTTCGTCACCCATGCTTTTTTTTTTTTTCGTCGCCAGGCTCTTCTTTGGATTTGAACCGATGGAAGGGGGGGGGGGATTAATTACACAATTAATTACACATATAATTAAATGCCATTTTTTAACTGTCTTTGACTGAAATATACCTTCATGTGATATGAAACACACTAGACTAAGCTTTAAGGGAGACATCAGTCAGTCAGTAGGTATAAATGACACAGATCTGAATTTAGCGCTTTTTTGATCTGTCAAATTAAGGAATAGCTGTTGTAGTCATGACTTGATAGAAAGTTCACAACTGAGTTTGTGTCTCAATGCAGCATTGACTAGTTTCATTCGTATTTAATTTTATTCACTGTCGCCTCTCATCTCTTGGTTCCTCTTGTTTCTTTGTCGAAGTCTGTGCTGTGGTCAGCAATCACATAGAAATAGCAAGTGAATAAGCAGAATGTCAAAGGACACACGTTGATGTCTTATATGAGACAAGGTGACGTTAACAGTCTCCATAGTAAGAACATTTGACTTGTACATTTCAGTTATATAAATTATGACGAAGCAGAACAGATAATTATACTAGGCTGGAGCTAAGGGGATGCTTCTCCATAACGTGTAATGAATTCGTGGCAAAGCAATCATACGCATACAATGTGACATATTGCTCTTAATGAGACTTTCACGCCAAAACGGCAACTAGCTGTATGCTAATATAAAAAGACGGATCGTTTCCCCGGTCGAAACAAAACTCTTGTAGTATGATAAAAGACGCCCAGTGTCACGACAAAGAGATGGTATATTTTGCAGTTAGGAAAAAAAAATGAATACACAGTAACTTAATCCATGCAAGTTGCCTCACTCTCAGAATACCCCGATACCCCCCCCCCCCTCCACCCCCAACCCCAATCTCCTTCCCAAACTCTACCGCACACATGCATTACCATGCTCAAAGGCCAAAGCATATTCATCAAAGGCGTCTTTAATTCACTCGCTCATCCACAAGGTTACAATATTGAACGCTTTTATGTCATTGGCTAGCAAGCCAGATTCGGGTAGCACTGTTTCGCACCCAAAGCGTTCCGTTTTACGTTGTGGTAAATACGCACGGCATCTGCTTGGTCGTAAAGAAGGAGAATTTAGCAGATAAAAAAAACGGCATTTGTTAATTTAAAATGATTAAAATTTGCTCATAACATACTGGGCTCCGTGCGCCAACTTTGGTTCAAGACACTCAACTTTATGTTTTCCCAGCAAACAAGGTTATAACAGCCAGCAGGGTGGTGGCTGAGGTGTAACTATAAATGATTTCCTTTAACACAGGTGTATTTTCATAAGAATTGTGTGCAAGCAACAGTGTGGTAGAGTTCGATGTAAAGTTGCATATCTTGACCCGGCAGAAGAAAATTAGTATAAGTAGATACCAGCCGTTGCAGCACTACCACTACTACATAACTGCCGGTACTACCACTAATAATATAATGTACTGGTAATAACAATAATATTGGAGTACATTTCGAAAGTGTCTATGCCTAGATAAAGTGGATACAAAGCACTTTACAACGAAATAGTAACAACTTTCTCTCTCTCTCCCTCTCTCTCTTACTTAGAAAGATGGCTGTTTTTACTTGTTCGTACGTACCCCAAGCGTTTTGCGCTAGGAGCACGTACGTACACGTACCTATCCCTAACCCCGTCCTCGTCCTCAACCCTAAATCCTATCGAATCCCTAACCCTGGCCCTTACCCTTTCAACCAAAAAACAGGAGGAAAACAAAAAGAAAATCTGAAAGAATAATTAAGACTGTTGTTAGGAATATTTCGAGGGGAGCTCTCTCTCTCTGATGTCACAAAAGGCTTTAAAATGCGTATCCCTAGCACAAAATACTTGAGGGATGAACGTACAGGTAACATCAATCCTTACGAAATATTGAATTTTATTTCGTATTTCGTTGGAAGCCCCAAGGCCATGTTTCATTCTCCTCAGAGGTTCGGGTCTCTTTGGATTAGAGCTAATCTTTGCGAGTTCTCATGCTCAGCGGCCGTGCACCAGAGGAAGAGGATGCCATGCCGGTCAGTATCACATTATTTGGGTGACGCGGGTGAAACAAATCAATGGGAGGAACCCTCTTTTAAAAAAAGTATCTCTCTTTCACACTACAATTTATACTGATAATGTCATGTAAGGTCACCACTTGTACGCCATGATACAGTTTTACATCTCTTTACAAACGTTGATTCCTTGCACCCTGGAGCCCGGCTTGTTTAAATTTACCCTTAGATAAATTTTATTTACGGTCTATTCCCAATCTGAATGAAGTGTTTTTGGTTCGGACAAAATGTCACGGCCAATCGTGATTTCGATTAAACGATCATAGACACCTGTGCTGATCTCCGCTGTCGAAACGGGTCCGTTCATCGCATTACATTACATGGCCGAGGAGGTTAAATACACATCAGTGTTCCAATGCAGGCCAATGGCGCAGTTTGGTGCATTTCCATTGACCAAGTTGCAACTTAGGTGGGATTGTGCGTGCTGAAGGAACGTATCTGCGTGTGAGTGAGTGGGTGGGTGGTGGGTGTATGAGTGAGTGAGTGAGTGAGAGAAGGAGTGAGTGAGTGAGTGAGTGAGTGAGTGAGGGGGTGAGTGAGTGAGTGAGTGAGGGAGTAAGTGAGTGAATGAGTGAGTGAGTGAGTGAGTGAGTGAGTGATTGAGTGAGTGAGTGAGTGAGTGAGTGAGTGAGTGAGTGATTGAGTGAGTGAGAGAGTGAGTGAGTGAGTGAGTGAGTGAGTGAGTGAGTGAGTGAGTGAGTGAGTGAGTGAGTGAGTGAGTGAGTGAGTGAGTGAGTGAGTGAGTGAGTGAGTGAGTGAGCGAGTGACAGATTATTTAAAATTTTGGAAAGTTGTGTGCAAGAAAATATGCCATACTACAATTGCATGTATATGAACCACGAATTTCTGAAATCGCCATGGTCTTTTCAATTACCCCGTCCAGTTTTCTCGTACCCCTTCACCCCCCCCCCACCCGCAGGGCTCCAGAAATACCCCCTTCCTTCCACCAAAGGGAATTCTATAATCTTGCTTGCAGCCCTCCTGTATCTGATCAAGTTTCGAAAACTGAATCTGGATATAAAAATATATATTGTCTGGAAAACGTGTTGACTTCACTGACAATATTTTATACTTTACTAAATAATTATATTACTATCACTGAAGCCCTTTCCAGAGTACATACTTTATTACTTCGAGCGTCCATGCATTTGGCTGACGGGCGTGCGTTGGTGCTGCTAACGAAGCCAGAACTCGCAGCTAAGTAAACTGTTTCACTTCGTTCCTGTTGAAGTCTTTTATTACTTTTTTTTCGCTTGAAAAAGCGAAAGCCGAAAATTTTGTGTATTTTCTGTCTTCTCTTTAGTTTACTTTGTATTGTTTGGGTTTTGTTTCTCACGCGATGTTTTGCAACATACAACCTTTTCTTTTTGCCCAATTTTGACTATACTTTATTACGTACAATTAATCATCTTACTATGAGTACAGGTAATTATTTTGCTGGCCTTACTCTTTGGGCGGGATGTCTAGAAACGATGAATGTGCTACAGTAAAAACACACCATCATCGTCGTCGTCGTCTTCTCCATCGTTATCATCATCATCATCACCAACAACAAGAAACAACAGCAGCAATAGCAGCACTTAAAACATTAGCTGTAGTCAATATGCCACCTTCAAATCAAACACAACCACTTTCAATCTCAGTTGAGAGGAACGAACAGAGAAATAGACCAACGTCGAGAAATTTTCGACCACATCAGTTTAATCACTGGATTTACTACATTAGAAACACCTGTGTCAAATAGCACATTTCAGCACGCCGCTAGGTGTCGCCATTTCTGTACTGTGTTCGACTGCACCGGTTCACATCGCGGGAAAGAGCGGGTCAGGCGGTGCGTTTCTATCGAACGCCCCTTACAGTTTTTTCTCTCACCCTTCTTCTCACCGATAAGTAGTTTGGAGCTCGTCTTTTCACAGCCAATTTTGACAAAACCGTTGGATTGTGGTGACAGGGTGTGTGTGCATTCATGCGTGGGATTTGCTCTCCCTGGAGGCGGGCGTATTAGTGGGAAATCAATCGTATTTATCGGGTCGCATTTGTTATTTTAAGATTTTTTAAATTCTGAAATAGCAGAAATAATTATGAATTTTGATTCACGCTCGAGACGCCATAGCTCAATGTTTCGTTTCGTAAAGGCGGATTAAATTTTTGACAGATTCTTGTTTGTTTACGTTGTATGGGACATTGGTGAGAGGGATGGCGACACATGGCCATTGCTAAATAATCCATCCATTTTTTTTTTTAATATATCGAATGTTAAAAAGAATCTTGAAATGAAGTTTAAATCACAGGTTTAGTAAACTATCATTAGCGACGTGAAAGCCTCAATTTTAAGAAAGAAATTCACTACTTTTGGCTTCGTCCCTTACATAAAATGGCAATGATGTCGGCGATAGTTTCGTATTTTTGTGTGAGACATTTGTAACCTGAGGTTTTGTAATAGAAATACTAAAATACTTGATCAGTGAATGGAATGGTTAAAACAGTAACATAAATTAGATGTTACTAATCTTAACGATTGCGGTTAATTTTTCTACGAGTATATTTTGCAAAAAAAAATACGAACACCAATTTCATTGTAAACTCCAGTAAGTTGTTCACACTGAGGGATAATGCAAGACAATGTTTTCTATAATGGCGGCAAGTGTTATTTAAGTACATTTCCTTGTAGCGTGATCATATCCCTGGTTCAGCGCAAGACGTGATTATCTCCATTATCGCCAACAGGGAGATAATCCTTTCTTGCGCTGAACCGACGATATACAGTCTTAATATTAGAATAAAAACGATATCTAATATTAAGACAGCAAAAAAACGTAGAATTAATATCAGGGAGGTAAACAAAAAAAGCCCAACCAACAAACCACAATAATATACACCCATCCCGCTTTCAATTTCTCTCCAAATAAACCATCTCTTAAAATATAATAGTGAAGATTCAAGAAAATCCTTAAGAATATCATGCAGCGTCCATACTCAATTAGTTAAAACCGCACCAACAAAAGACTGAATTGGTAAAGAAAATACTTTTTATTATGCGTAACAGTGTCAATATTACATAGCCAATCAGCGCCTGGGAATTAAAGGGTGTGCAAACAATCGATAGATTCAACTCATTTATAGCGAAAAGGATCTGTACATTGTCAAAACTGTTGTTAAGAGCATTTAAATTCAGTGTATTTAACCCATGTAACAGCACATCGTGTAAACGGCAAGAAACAATATGAATTATTAAACTCCTCGGCTCCATTATGCTACTTCTTCTTTGATGTTCTCACCAGTTTATAAAATATAGGGGTATTTGCACTTAAAGGTATACATTCCCTTTAAAATGATGGCAAATAAAAAGCTGGGTTGACCTATCATGACAAAAGGAGCACAGTGAGCTTTTATTTCGCTTGTCGATGTTCCTGCTCTCTTGAGCAAATATGCGTCTGTACATACACTTGGTCCAGCGTCATTTTGTGTTTTTTGTTTGAAGGAGTTTTACCTCGTACATGCATTTTTCTGTCTTGAACACTAACCAGTAAAAAAAAAAAAAAATCCGGGCTTTAACATAAACATCTGTTTTTACCTTCTCTCGTTCGTGTCCCTACCTTTTCTCTCTTGTCCCTCCGTCCGTCCATATCCATCCACCCACCCGTCCGTCCATCCGTCCATCTATCATTCCATCAATTCATCTATCTGTCCATCCACCCGTCTGTCAATCCATCCATCCATCCGTCTGTAAATCCACCCATCATCCATCCATCCATCTGTCCGTGCGTCCACCCGTCCGTCCGTCCGTCCATCCATCCATCCATCCGCTGTTAGTCCATCTGTCAATCCATCCATCCATCCATCCATCCATCCATCCATCCATCCATCCATCCATCCATCCATCCATCCATCCATCTATCCATCCACCATCAATCAGTCAGTCACTCAGTCAAAAGATGTCTTTTCTGAAATACTCTGAGATGGCACAAATTTGCGAGTTCTTCGAAACGATTAAGATACATATCATTATATTATAGAAATGATTCATCTAAATTCTATACTTAGAAAGTGTTATAAGAACAGTGAGCTTATCATACTCGGGGTTTATTCAAAATCTTTTCAAACGTTGTTTTGATTATTGCGTTTTTAAAGAGAGAGAGAGAGAGAGAGAGAGAAAAGAAAGAAAGAATGACAGAAAGAGAGAAAGAGGAGAGAGAGGATGGAGAGAGGGTGGGAAAGAGAGAGAGAGAGAGAGAGAGAGAGAGAGAGAGAGAGAGAGAGAGAGAGAGAAAACCTAACGGTGTTTTTTTTGGGGGGGGGGGTGGGGTGGGGTGGGGTAGTAGGGATTCCCCCTCCCAGGTACGCTTTACACATTCTCCCGTCCCCTCCCAGGTACGCTTTTCACACCCTCCCCCCCCTCCTGCTCCAGGTACCCTTTACATACGCTGGACTCACCCCCATCCCCTTCCAAACGTACATCTCGAATGGTATGTGCCATATTGGTGTATGTGACAGTTTGCCGGTTTTGAGGTTTTTGTCATGAAAGTGGTTCTCTCACTCCTACCTTTATTACGTATGAGTATCATAAAATGGGTGGATTTTTCATGGGCATTTTTATGCAAGTTTAAATTTTGAAGCGAATTGAACAAAACCTTGATTTTACACAACTCTTCAAACTTTCAATCCTCATTTTCTCGAAAAGGCAAAAATGCAGATACAACACTATGTATTTTATGGAAAGGGAAAGGATGACGCTCCTGCAAAGTCCCATTTTCGAAGCTGCTAACCGCCCCCCCCCCCCCCGTTTAATCATTCGGTAGGCCCGAGTGTAACTGCCTTCATGTTGATCAAGCACTTCACATTGTTCTTACTCTTTCTAGCGTAACTATGGTAACTAGATTTGGATGAACTAAACCGTGAAACAATGACTCCAACAGCCTCAGGCAAAAAATTACTTTAGTTTCTTGCATGTTTTGATCTTCTTAGCTTCGTTAATATGTTCTTAAATTTAATCAACCATCCAGCTGGCTTAATGCGGACAATTAAAAGTAATTCCATAATTTCCTGTCAGTGGTGAGGCTTAATTCAAATTGGCAGCACGCGTCTTGCTAGTGAGTAAATACAGTAATAGGCAACAATAATTTGGATAATGATGATTGAAAATTCAACACAAAATCTTTTTACTTATTATTTATTTATTTGTTTTGTTTCTTTTAATATTGTTTAACTACATGTGTGTATATTTTGACTATTAACAAGCTGGGATGTGTATGTGTGCAGTCGAAATGGAATGCATACCGATGGAACCAATCACTGAATAATGTTTGTATGTGTGAGCCAATGTGATTATAACTCATTAACTGTATGTGATGACAGCCAATTAATTACTTGTCATTCTGTACACAAGTAACAAATGCTGTACAAACCAGGCGTGCTTTATATGATTTACGTTATTTTAGTCTTATTTTAAAAAAATCACTAAAGACCCATGCACCTGTTTATTTCTGAAAAAAAAAAATTTGATAGATTAATTTCTTGAGAGGAAATTTAAAATTACCTCTGTTGAGGTAACAACATCAGTTCTGGAAAAAATGAATTGTGACAAAGAGCCGCAGTTACTTAAGCCATACACTCAGTACATTGAAATGTATGCTTTTGATAAAGACATTAATTTTCAAGGAAAGTGTTGAAGGTTTCATCACTGGCTAACTCAGATTAGGAATCAAACCTGTCTTGAAACTGTGTTTCTTGTTTGGTAAGTAAACGTGACCAAACCTTTTTAGCTTGAGCAATCTTTTGCTGTTTTTTGATAGGTTTAAAAAGTGAAATGTCTTGATCTACCGAAACAAAATCAATCGGATGTATCATGCACCACAGACTAATAAATTAACCAGACTGGAAACACGAGCTTCGGGCTGTGTCGTTTTTTACGGAATTTCCCGAGCGAAGACTGTATAACCAACATGGCCGCCGCTCGGGAAATTCCGATTCTAGTTCTATCTGCAGTAGAAATTTCTTTTAATTTGTCAAGATCGGTTGTACATGTATTAATTTCTTGGTGCGGAACCAAACTTCCGCGTTCAGTAGGCGCGTCAATATGGTATCATTCAAAATTGTAGCTATGCTGAAGCGTCGGTCGTTAGCATAAACCTAATGTGGCGGATGGTTCATGACCTTTCGCTGTTTTGTGACGTCACACAATGGGATCATCCAGTCTGGTTAATTTATTAGTCTGTGTCATGCACGCACTAAGAACAATCTGAAGTTGTGGATTCCACTATGATTGCATCACGGTAATCTGTTTCTTCAGTCTAAAACTCAGAATTTCTAAACTCTTTTCAAATGCCCACAAGCCGTCACGTAAACCAAGTTTTAAGTTTCCAACATATATTAAGACAGGATCTAATTTGTGAGGTTCAAATTCCAAAGCTAACCAATTGAGTGATCATTATTCAATTACAATAGTTAGAAATTGCCAAATGTAAAGAAAAGCAAATACATTGTATAAAGTTTATCTATTAGTTAAGGCAGTTTTGCTCGTGCAAGTACATAACTGCTTCGGTTTTAAAAAGATATTATAGATTTGTAATATAATGAACATGCTTTAAGCTTTATACTGTTTCAAGTGCATCTTGAATATACATATTGAACAAAACTCTGTGCAGAGGGACAATGATAAACAGCGGGCAAGTTGCACAGAACACAGGGGAGGGAAATCCGCTGAATTTGTTTCGTTTCTCATGGACGTGTGATGTCATTGTTTTTCTTAATTATCGATTACAAACGCCCGCATCGCGCAAGCGCGGAATAAAATAATATTGTAAGGTGTAACTATACAAATGATCCAGAATGATTCTTACCGCCAAGCGACCTAGATCTCTTATTGTATCGTCCTCTTTTTCGTTGTTTGATCATCAACATAGGCGCTCAACAATCGTCATGGATTTTCACTGTCTTGTTTGGCGAGCGAATTCGGAATTATTTGTCTTAGAACTCTAATGTCCAATCAAAATGTTAGTAGGGATTATCAACATGCAATGAAGTTATCGATTCCAGTCGTTGGCTGCTGCTTTCAACACTACTTGACGATATAGCATATTTTGGCATACCGTAGCTCCTGGCGTCATAATGAGAAATTTGTATCAGGTGTCATTTGACGTCTTCGGCTAGAATTTAGTGCTAAAGTGAAGTAAATCTGCACACGCGTTCTGCGTATGGAGAACTGCCGGTGGTCGGTGCAGTAAAACAAAGGCGGGGAAGCTACGGAAAGGTTGGACGGGGGGAGGGGGGAGTAGGGGTGAGGTGTGTAGTATTTATAGAGTAAAAAAAAAAACGCAGAACATCTCTAGGGTGCCAGTAAGGCTTGAAGCAAGCTTAAAATGTGGCAAAAAGAAAATTTTGTATGTAGCAAAGCCTCGCATCTCTATACTTTATATATTTGTGGACTTGAGATTTTTCATTGCAAAAGGCTTCTGAGCCACTCAACATTCAGACTTCAAATTTTATATGGTGCATCAGAATGGATGTAAGGGTGCACAGTTTTTAATAGCAGTCTCAAATCGGTGTAGTTTTTTTTCATTGGAAATTTATTGTTTCCCCAATTTTAGATTTATTTCGAGTCATGATTCGCCATTTAAAGGTTTCTTTGAGGCTGCGCATGCGCATTATGTTTGTTTTGAAGTTGAAACTGAAAGACAGCAAAAGTGCAAATCCCTAACAGAAATGAGTGCGTTGTGTGCTGGTGCGCATGGCATTTGTAGTAAGGCTCTAGGATATGGGAAGTTTTCTAGACCGAATAGAGAGAGAGAGAGAGAGAGAGAGAGAGAGAGAGAGAGAGAGAGAGAGAGAGAGAGAGAGAGAGAGAGAGAGAGAGAGAGAGAGAGAGAGAGAACGGTGGGTACACAGGTTTACCCGGATAATGGCGGGTGCCTCAGCTAGTAAGAAATAAATACGGAAACGGTAAAACAACACCTCAAAGGATCTTGAAAAGACGTCAAGATTTCTGTACATCAACATCAACAAGAAAAACTGACATTAAATTTTTCCCTTTTGCCACATTTTGACAGAATTTATGTTTATCACCCCTGCTAGTCTTTTGGTTTCCTGCGCTAAACGAGAAGCTGCCTGAGGCTTGAACGTCGAGGAAAATTGTCATGGTCATCATGGTTGTATGGGGCGGATTTAGATGAAGAGAGGCCCTGGGCTATTCCAGCTATGAGACCCTTCACAAATCCCCCACCTTCACGCCTAGAGGAAGATGGAAGTGTTTTTACATAATTTGAATAACACCAATGATGATGATAGGTGTTTGAAATTCCGCACTTCACAAATTCCTTCTAGAAAGGACGTGAGCTAGGAAAATTGCAAAAGATTTGTTCAGAAACTACAGTGCATTGTAACATCAGATGTAAGAAAAGGCTATGCGTGTCACAAAATATCATGCAGATTTGCCTGAGACGGCGAGTCCCCCCCTTTCACCCCCCCCCCCCCAATCACTAGATTTTGAGGCCCTAGGCTTCTTCAGCTTACCTAAGCTAATGGTAAATCCGGCACTGAATGCCACTGAACGTTTCTAGTGCCAGAGAATGAAGGCTGACACCACAGCAGAGCAAAAGGTCACTGGATTAGAAGTGAGAACATGGAAATAATATATAATATATGCTGTGTTTGTTCATTCAAATTGTAGAGATGCTCCACAGTTTCATTACACCTTAAATATTTATTGTGTTTTATCACCGCCCACCAGCAACAGTAACACATTGTCACCAGCACCGTCACTACCACCACCAACTTCAATAAAACTTTAACAACAACAACAACAACAACAATAATACCAACGACGACGATGCCAGTCATTTTCACATCCTCATCACCAGCAACAACGACAACAATAATACCAACGACGACGATGCCAGTCATTTTCACATCCTCATCACCAGCAACAACGGCAACAATAATACCAACGACGACGATGCTAGTCATTTTCACATCCTCATCACCAGCAACAACGACAACAATAATACCAACGACGACGATGCCAGTCATTTTCACATCCTCATCACCAGCAACAACGACAACAATAATACCAACGACGACGATGCCAGTCATTTTCACATCCTCATCACCAGCAACAACGGCAACAATAATACCAACGACGACGATGCCAGTCATTTTCACATCCTCATCACCAGCAACAACGACAACAATAATACCAACGACGACGATGCTAGTCATTTTCACATCCTCATCACCAGCAACAACGACAACAACAACTATGTGCACGACCTATATTTCTGTAAATTTAATGTGTCACTCTATCATTGCATTATTTACATTTAAACTCCATTAATAATCATATCGACAAGCCAGTCGCTTTAATGAAGAAAGACGTTTATGTATCTGTGCATTTAACACGTCTACAAGTTACAATCTTCTTTTGTTCAGCAACTTTTCATTTTTAAACAAACAAAAAAACTGGACTTTACGATGCCATCTTTGCTCTCGCCATCTCTCTGTATTTAGGGCACAGGCGGGAACTGTTTGCCATCTGTAACCATTAACCAATCAAGTCTCTTTGGCGACACAGTCGGAGTGTCAACATGGCTGCTGTCGGGGCTTGACAAATTCCTGGTGAACTATGAATATTAACAGACTTGCCTTAAAGAGTTTTTTTTTTGGAGGGGGGGGGGGGGGGAGGGGAAGGATTGACAACTTCCCGAATTACAAGCTTTAAGCAGTTTGTTGAGAAATCATTACTGCGTCCTGAAATGACAAAATAAATGACGCCACCATAATGATTTGACTTTATTTTAAATCAGTGTTACCATTAAATTAAAAATTTATCAAAATAGGAACAAAAGAAAGCAGGAATAGAAAAAAACAACAACAACTGAACAAACAAAAAAACAACCCAACAAAAACGTACGAGAGCGTAACAGCATGAAAATGACAAAAACAACAAAAATAACAGTTGAATCCTAATCTCTCTCTCTCCCCCTTTCGTGAGCAAAATTTGGAACATTCCTTATCCTTGTGTCTGCCTAACGAGACAGCAGACTAGGAGGAGATTACTATGACCAAATTTGGCTGGAGTTACCGCTGACCAGACAGTGGGCAGACACGGCCAAATTCGCTGAATCTGAGGAAGATTAGGAGCAATTAATTCTCTAGGATTAAGTAGGAAAATAGGCCGAATAAAGTTTGATATATTTTTTAAAATTTTCGTTTATAATTCTTTTTTTATGGTGTTAATTTCCTTTACAGGAAAAGAGCAGGAAATAAAAGTAATTATAGAACAACAACAACAACAACAGCAACAACAACGACAACAACAACAACAACAACGACAACAACGGGGGAATTTAATAACAAACAATTATTGTAAGAAAACACACGAAATTTCACTTTTTTTTTTTCGAGGTGTCTGAGAATTTCATTGCTTTAATCAAACTAATGTGCTTGGTAGAATTTAAAAAAACTGTCCAAACGATGAAATAAGAAACAAACAGATAAACCAACAAACAAGCAAACAAACACACAAAGACCTCACTTGTATTTTCCAGAATTTGGACGTTATTAAACATCTTAAGCTCTAAATTAGAAAACGCTCCTAAATAATCAGCTGAGGACACTCTTAGAGTTTGACTGATTGGCTGATTGATTGGTTATTAATCTGTTTGTTTGTTGGTTGACTGATGTTCGTTGATTGGTTGATTGATGGATGGATAGATGAATGGATAATTGGATGGATAAATGGATAGATAGGTGGATGGATGGATGATAAATGAATGGATGGATGGATTGTTTGATTAATTGGCTGTTGATTGACTATTAATCTGTTTGCTTGTTGATTGATTGATGTTTTTAGATTGATTGATTGATGGGTGGATGGATGGATGAATGGATGGATGGATGCATAAATGGATAGATGGGTGGATAGATAGATGGATAGATGGAGGGATGGAAGGATGGATGGATGGATGGATAAATGAATGGATGGATGGATGGATTGACTGACTAATTGGCTGATTGATTGATTATTAATCCGTTTGCTTGTTGATTGACTGCTGTTTGTTGATTAATTGATTGATGGATGGATGGGTGGATGAATAGATGGATGGATGGATAAATGAATGGATGGATGGATAAATGAATGGATGGATGGATGGATGGATAGATGGATCGATGGATAAATGAATGAATGGATGGTTGGATTAATGGATGGATGGATGGACTAACTGTTTATGATTATATACTGACAGTAAAAGCTGACTTAGATTAGCAAGTTCGTTCAATTGCCTGTGAACACGCATATTCACCAACTCATCTATATAGTTATACCACAGAGATGATCATGGGGCTTGAAAATGAACCACTCCTCCGTTATTGGGCTGTGGGCATGCATCTTGTCAATGTTTTAATGTCAAGCACCATGTCCTAACCGTTAAATCTTAATCTACTTTCTAGCGTTTCATCTTAAATCACAAAATTCAGCTCTTTTCATACTCATCTTTCACGTCTCATCACACGACATACGGGTTTTTCTTGCGTGCGACACAAACCATCAACGCTCTTGCGAAAAAGTCACATGGGGGCTATCCATGGTGTGGGGACTCTTGATATACAAGATCAGGTGCCGGATTAAGGCACTGGCTTTATGGCTTGCAGCCTAGGGGCCACCTCCAACTGAGGGCCTCCACAGATCAAGTGAAATTGTAAATATCAAAACCTTATTTTAGTTCTTATTGCAGGTCATTCTCCTTAAAACGATTTTTAAATGAAAATGTTGGTAGGTATTATATAACTATGCAATAAAACCCAAAATTAATAAAAATCCAGGCTTTTATTAATTATCACTGGGAGCCTCACACAGTGTCTGTAGCCCAGGGGGGGGGGCCTACCAAATCGTAATCCGACCCCAGCATCCACAAAGTACGTACGCTTGGAAAGACAAGGAGGGATGCCTCAACGTTTGAAAAGCACTTATAGGTAGAGGTTCTGCCCAACGAACTCACCATCTTCAATTATGGAACTAATGATTTAATAAGTTTAGTTTTCTTTACTTGATATTTTACGTTTCAGCATATTAAGTTATAGGATTGTATAAAACTGGACCACAATAATGTGTGTCTAATGAAACAGTTCATGCAAAATGCCATCTAAAGCTTTAGAACATTAAAGCCATATCGAGGACATTTACCATAATAACAACAGCCGTACACTAGTGCTGAGGGTGTAGAGCGAGAAGAGGGTGAAGCTAAGCGTATGAAAACCTACATGAGAGGAAGGGGTCTAAAAAATCTTAAGAATACCCCCCCCCCCCGTCCCCCACGCCATGTGGCATATTGAAGTGCTTGGCCTGACTTATAGATAAAATAAAGCCCCTTACTCCATGACGTGTTGTCTGACACGGACCATGCCGACGTTGACGGAGTACGGCATAATCGTGGTTGGTTGCTGTATTCTGTAAACATCAGTAGTCGTGCACCATCAATGTAAATCTCCCGGGAAAATCTGTCGACCAATCAGATTGCTGGTAACAACAACTATTGGCAAACCAAATAATCTGATACCAATGCGAACGGACCAATCAAACTGCAGAATAATTACAGAACTGTTTACCTTCGATGTTCTGGAACTTTGTGTGTAGTGTGAACTGTAGATCGCAGTGTGCTACCTCACGGTTGTCAAATTCATTTTAAACAGTAGTGATAGAAAATATAAATCTGTGGTTAAGTTTGGTAGGGACGTCGCCAGAATAGAAACGCGTGTCTTTGCTACACGTATAGACCTTTTCAACTTCCGCGTTACGGTTGTTTGCGGGGAGCCGCACGGCATCGAAAAGCACCGTGTAGGGCAAAAACCTCAACTTGCCTTGATGATGGCATCTGAATATGTGCACATTCAAAGCAAAGATGCATTTTTATGCCAGAACCAGCACGTAACGGGTTTGAACAGTTGGGTGCCCAACAACAGGATGGCATCGTTCGACCGTTGTCCACCGCTTCCGCCCTACACGCCGCCATTTTATTTGCAAATCACGTGATATGGAGGACGGTAAATTAAAATGGTCTATAGATGTAATATTTCAAGCCAAGGGATATCCGGTCATAATCTATTATATATTTCAGTAACTTGCAACCTTTGGCATGACTAACTGACCAAACTATACACTCTTCAGGCCTTAAATTTGGCAGGAAGGTGGCAATTGAGATAAGGAAGATCATGGCTATAATTAAAAGTTGTTTACTTCAAGCATCTATTTTTTAAAACGCTGTGGCTATTCTTACGGCAGCCTACCAAGTGTTAGTCCATTGTCAGATTGATATGTAACGACGTGAGGGTCTAGTCAGTTTGTATCATCGAGGCCGTAGGCCGATGTTCGTCTGGGCAGTAGTCAGATTGACATATCAGGGTGAGCCGCCGGGGTAGCTATGTATTGTTTTCACTCGTTAACTCTAAGAAGGACTTCCGAATGCATTCTATAGTCCGAGTGAAAACAATACATAGCTACCCCGGCGGCTCACCCTGATATGTCAGTCTGACTACTGCCCAGAAGAACATCGGCCTACGGCCTCGATGATACAAACTGACTAGACCTTCACGTCGTTACATATCAATCTGACAATGGACTAATATAGCCTAGGTAAGTTGGTAGGCTGCCGTAAGAATAGCCACAGCGTTTTTAAAAATAAGAACGTTCATAGCCATGTAACATCTGTATATTTGCATGTTTGTTTCGTAATATATAGTACCGTGCATGTCATAAAAAGTAACCGTATCAAGCGTTCAGTTTGGTGCGTAGTGTTCTGGTGCGCATGAGTTCTGAAGCAAGACTGTAGTTTATTACTTTTATTATACTAGACAGGGGGCGGGGGGGGGGGGATCACATGATTGTTTATTTTTGGGCAATGCCCGGTAGCTCATCTAGTTATATTATAATGTTAGTTTGTCCATTCTGTCAGTGCAAATCCAGCTTTCCATCTTTCTCTTGCTTTTCAGATTCAACAGTTAGTTACAGGCAACGGAAAAAGACTCCCCTTTATTACGAGTTTCCTGCTCATACAGCGCTTGAACAGAAAAAGGAAACCTGACCTTATATTTCAAGAGGCATTACAAAGGTATTCATTATATTACTCTGAAATTAAAAAAAAACAAAAAGACAAAAAGCAAACAGGTTTTTTACACACACACGCCCACGCGCTATTGGGGGGTAGGATCGAGTAGTTCTTGGAAATTGGATTTTTCTCATATTTTCAAGTCCCTGGTCCTATTGGGGGGTAGGATCGAGTACCTAGTCTTCTCGGATAAGGACGAAAAAATTCGGAGGGCCCGTGTGCACGTTGCGCACGTTAAAGATACCTTGGCAGTTGGAAATCGTAAAGAGCAGGCCGAAAGGCCGCTGCCCGGGCAAAATTGAAATCAATAGATTAAAATTTATCCATATCATCTCCCCCCCCCCCCCCCCCCGGCCAGAACAAGAAATAATAAAACAAGTAAAGTGAGGTGTAAATGCCAAGGGCAGCGAACCTCCTAAAATAAAGACCTCAAATCAACGCCCACGCGCGCGCAGAGAGAGAGAGAGAGAGAGAGAGAGAGAGAGGGAGAGAGAGAGAGAGAGAGAGAGAAAGAGAGAGAGAGAGAGAGAGAGAGAGAGAAAGAGAGAGAGAGAGAGAGAGAGAGAGAGCACTGACAGAATAGTTCAGGTAGAAGTCTACCTGGCAGTTGAATACACACGCAGTAAATTTGGTAATTTCACGGACACGGCGGGTGACTCGTCAGAAAGACAGAGAGAAAAAACAAGTTACGTTAAAGACGGGAACACAGACAAAAGGGGAACAAAACTCTTTCCTTCTCCCATTTCTCACCAGCAATTAATCTAAAGGTGTTAAAACAAATGGATAAAGACCCACAAGGCCGGGAGTTGTCGTTTCTTAACTTTCTGGCCAGGTAACTTGTGGCATGGCCAGCTAAAACACAGCAGAACTCTTGAGTTACTCTGTAGATGTATAAGACAGTTACTGTGTTCCTCTTTGGCGTGACGTCCTGTAGCTCTTTGGTGGTTTGGTGAAACTGATGAATTATTGTGTGCAGTGACCGCAAGGGGTGGGGTGGGGAGGGTAGGGGTGGGGGGGGGGGTGGGATATTAAAAACTGAAAACAAAACGACGAATTGTTTTCAGCCAAATCCCTGGATCAAACTTTTGATTTCCAAATTCTTGTAAAGTTCAGAACGACCTAAATGTTGATCCTGCCAGAGGTGACAAATGTGTCAAACTGCCAATATAGCACTTCCTTTACGACACATGACAACAATTTTCACACGCCATTGGCTGAGGCGCAGCGGGTATCCCCAGACAGATTGACATGACAGGTCATCGGGTAACACTGCCCGAAAATCCGAGATTTTTCACGGTTAGTTCCCTTGCCGTGTTACCTTCACAAAAGGGCATGTCTGTCAAAGGTGTTGGGGCGTGGCAGAGTTACGACTGAGTTGTTGGCAAACAAAACACAGACTGGAGACGGGTAATCTAACATATTGAAGGGGAGTCACGTCACGGCAATACTGTTTCTCCGTCTCCACTTCAGCACATATTTTTATTTAATTGCAAAGTTCTTCACCCTTTACACGTTTCCTGAATGGTGCATTACATGACCATGTCCTGTAGCTCTCCACACGCATTCGTACCTTTTCAGACAATTTGCTGAGGTCATAATAATTATTTATAATTTCTAATTCCTTTTTCCGAGGCAAGAAATGGCATCCTCACAAGGCATAATGTCAGGTGTGTCCCTGTGGATGACTGATCGATGTCTACGTGGCCATAGGGCCAACGTCAATAATTATGCTTTGGCTCTCGAGAAACAGAGTCCACAACCCAATTGTCTACGTTATATTATTATCTAGCATTAGAATTCAGCTTAAGTACTAAGGGATAAATATTTCCTTTATCTCTTATTTGTCAAGATCGATTTAAAGCCGTCTTCATTTATGTTTGCTGACGTGGTTTTGGGCGATACAGGAAGATCGGTAAGTACTGTTAAGTGTACCCATGATTTTTTTTCTTTAACTAGATGAAGTTCCCGGCATTTTCTGGGAGAAACCTGTGAACCCACCATTTTCTCTCTCTCTCTCTCTCTCTCTTTTTGGTCTACAAAGCTTCCCATATTCAACGGTCTTACCACAGATTTCATGCCCACCAGAGCACTATGTACTCATTTGTGATAGGGAAATTTCGCCCACCGAATTGAACGCGTATTACTACATCGTTTCCGGTGCGTCGGGATTACTACAGGGAGCCAAAAGAAAGATCATTATACTTTATTATAGTTTACATTTTTACAACTTTTATTTAAAAATACCTGAAACTTGAATCAACACAATCGGTCAATACAAAAACGATTGTGCTGAATTCGTTGACACTTAGGAAACAACTTCACTTTATAATTTTTGAAACTGTCATTTAGGCTGTGGCGTCGAGCAAAAAAAAATAATAATAATAAAAAGGACCAATAATTGCACCACAATGAATTACTCCAGCCATTTTTTTTTTAAATATAATAAGATTCCAGACTGCTGCTAGGGGAACGCAGTCTAATTACAATGCCGAATAGAAAAAATGCTGAGTTGTGTTTACTGTTCAGCTATACTTTACTATGTAAAATGGTCGTTGTTCGGGAACCCTATACAGTAAGCTATGGCTCAACAGTGAACACATCTCATTATTTTCCAGGTAGAATGCGCATGACGTCATAGAGTTTTTTTGTATTGATCTTCCTACACTAAAGATTGCCGGTGGATCAGCCGATGAGTGTAACTTCGAGATATGTCTAAGCGGTTAAACTGCCTGCTGGTTGCATTGTAGTTGATTGTTATGACAGGGGTGGAAAGGATGGGTCCAAGCTGGTCAGATTCTCTACCATCCGTGTAAACAAGAGAAACGAAGTGAAAGAATTGCCCGAACGTCTCCCATTGAACATGTATACGTGTGCCATTGTTTACTGTAGTGAAATACTTTTAGATCGCCGCCGGTTAGTTCGTGTCGCCTCTGGTGCTCGAAGTGCAAATCAGCTAACGAATCAAAATCAATGCCACAATCGCCATGGTGACCTGTGGGTCCTTACACTAAATGTGGAGGATCTGTGCATTCTTCCTATACATGTTTTATGCCTTTGTGATTAGGCTACGGTCCCATAAGAAATATAAAATGCCACAGTCCCTATCAGCAGCCTCAATTTAGGATCTCGTTCAACCATTATCGGAGTTCAGATCAAGGCATACACAGGGTTAAACTCGCCAGGACACACAAATTTTGTATGTTTTCTCTTGCTTTGCTCGGCCCTTTATTTATGATTTTCTTTTTGTTAATTTCAGTTACCAACATTATGTCCTCATGCTAGGAGAGAGTACAGTATAGACTGTGTTTCGGGGCAGGGGACAGGGGAAGGATTCCTTGGTCCTTGACAAAACAGTAATTAAAGGAAAATAATTTCTTGCCTAAACACAACGCCCGGTCTCAAATTTGCGTGCTAAAATTGTTTATGTACAGTAATAAGTTATGCAGGCCTAAAGTGAGCACATTTTCTGTCTATCTGGCACTGCAGCTTTTATCATAGTAATTATCTTAAGTGACCTTTATTATGTTCAGATCTGTCAGCTGTCAGTCCTTGTTGATGGCATTTTGTAATTCTATCACAAATAATAATAATAATGATAATTATATAATAATAAATAATAATAATAATATAACGATAGGAAAAAAAATATAATTAATACTAATACAAAATTATAAAGTAATACAGAAGAAATAATCTTACCAATATTGTCTTCTAATAGAAGATTTACATAGATCTACTAGATTTCTATTTTGCGGACTGATGTATAACCATTATTATTTTGATAATTCATATTTCAAATTATAAATTTGTTCCATTCTGTAATATCAACAGCAAAAACAGTGACAGCAGCAAGAAATGGGTCATGCAGAGCTCAGTCAACACAATATTAAAAGATGAAACAGCGATGTCAGTTTCAAATCAACTAATCAAAAGCAATGGGCATGGGAAGGATTTTAGTACTAAGATAACTGAATGACAGGCTCTCCTTTTGACTTTTCAACTAATTGACTGGGTGGCTGATTTATTGACTGACTGGCAGGGCTGATTAAATGATTGAATGGTTGTTTGACTGACTGACTGGCCCATCGACAGATTGACTGACCGATTGACTGATTGATTGGCTGACTGACTCACTGGCTCACAGACTGACTACTTGATCGACTGATCGACCGACTGTCCGAATGACCACCCGACCGACACTGTAACCGATCAATAGACCAACCGTCCGATCGGTCGACGGATCAACGAACTAACTGGTCCATGACAGAGCATGGAACAAAATTTTTGAGTACTTATAGTATAAACAAAAAATCGTATTATACTGTACAATATTTCAACAGCATCAACCCCCACCCCTTCCCTTAAAAAAAAAAAAAAAAAAACTAGAGCACAACTAGAATATAAATAAACCCTTACTGGTACCAGCGGTCAATCCGTCCTCAAAATCATTTCCATTTCACGCCACCTTAAGCAAAATATTTATCCAAAGTAATAATTGTTTCCGTGTAAACAAAATTATTTACTCAGATGGAATGAGTTGTGAAGATATACATTGTTGCATTATTAATGTAAGGAACACATGTACGCGTATCCTCTTCATTAATTATGTAACAATGTAGTTCTTGACAACGTACAATTATGATATGAAAATTAATTATGTAACATTTAAAAACGTTATTAACCACCGTTTACAGTGCTTTGATCGGTGCAGATGAATTTGTTCCATGGATAAATAAATGAATTAATAATGGAATAAATCAGTGAGCACTTTAGTGTACATGTGAACATTTGAGTCAATGTGAAAGCGAATGAACTGGTCCTTGATTGGGAGAGTAGGTGAGTGATAGAACGAACGAGCGATTGGGTTTATGGGTGAATGTGAGTGCGAGAGAAAGAATGAGCGAGAGAACAATAGCTGAGCGAATAAATGAATAAGCAACGGGGTGAGTGAAAAACAGTTGAATAGATCAGCAAAGGTGAAATGAATGAATGAATGAATGAATGAATGAATGAATGAATGAATGAATGAATGAATGAGATAGTCACAAACTATATACAATGGTTGGTAAATAATGCTCAACAAACACGCGAAATTGTGAAGAAAAACCAAAAATTTACCCGACACTGAGACAGCCAAAATGTTTAATGCTATCGTGCTATGATATTTATTTGGTTCAATTAATTATTGTACAGTGTATAATGATATGAGCAGGATTTGCATAACTGCACCACATTATTGTCTTGAATCATGCTGCGATATAAATTACATGTACACAGATTTCTTTGCACAGAAGCATAAATACCAGAGTCGAGTCTGTTTCGATCGGTTCGATTGGAAACAACGTCTAAAAACTGTTTTTCCATACATTCGCGTCTCATAACTTTATTTCCTCCAAAAACACGAATCAGTGGCTTCATTTCTCGAAAAAGTCTAAGGGGCAACTCGGGTTGTCAACGAAAAGTAATGCACATTAAAATGAAGGTCAGTATAAATGATTATGGACGATCTGGAATAAGAAAAAAATAAAAGAGATTCTATACATTTATAATACTTGTAACAGAGACGACATTAATATATTTCTGACTTTGTAATGTGCATTATTAACCGGCCAGGGTATTTCTTCTCTGAAATACCCAGTTTTCCCTAGAGGGATATTTCCCCCGATTAAGAAGTACTGATCGAAAACAATCTCTAACTTGATCTACAATAGGCTAATTCCATCGCATGCCGTATAAGTAATCCTCCAGCTTTTATACTATAAGCTCTTGAAAAAAAAAAGCCCACATAAAATGGGAGCATGATCGGCATCGTTCTAGATCTAGTGATTATCAGGCCTACATCGGATAAAGAGCACTTTCGCTTATTTGCCTTTCAGCCAAACAGTGCCTGAGTTGTTTTGACTGTTATTACCACAACAAAGTAGGATTTGTAGCACAGCCAGCTAAAGGGCATGCAAAATTCATTTCTGGTGTCCTTGACATAAACCGTATTAAACATAAAACGCAAAATGCATGCACTAGGCCAAACTAAAATGAGTATGCTCCGTAATACCAGTGCGGTCGTTTTCTAGCTTCTAGCCTCGTAGTTTCCCCCGCCAGGATTAGCAACTATCATACAGATTACATAGTCACAAACTAAATCGTATAGTACTGAAATATTTACAAACACACACGTTTGACTAAAATCCCTGGCAAGGATACAAAGTGGCATGTCAGCTGTCTGGCTCTTTGTTTATACAGAATGGCTAAAGAGTAATTATTAATGACCATTTGTTCACACGTACAAGGATTACTGATGGCAGAACAATAACGCCTGCGACAATAGCTATGAAACTGCGGAGTACATTGTATTTCTTTAGTTAGACAATGTAGAAATATCCCCTGGATTGTTTTAATACTCCGAGCAAATACAGTCATTAATATTATGGCTGGCCTTTTTGCTTGAGTAAAGCAGACCACGCACTACAGATTTTCTGTTCAATAATTTTACGTACGTCACCAATAGCCTTGACCAGCGGAGTGTGAATTAATTAATGTGATGATCACGTGCCTGAATATGTAGGTTCTTGAGAATGAGTGTTTAATTAAAAAAAAAAAAGCGAACAAAGGAACAAACAAAGTAGAAACTCTAACATATGTAAGAGATGTTATGTCAAATGAATGCAATGTATTTATCTATATTTAAAATTTACGTTATTTACCTTTATGATTTTTCTACATTTATATCTGCATTAACAATATAAAGGTACACCTGGAGCTGCAAATCGTAGCAAGCACTAAGACATACATCTGAAATACTGTAATGTAATGGATACAGACAGGCAGAGGATAGCGGCAGAGCTAGACACTGAAATTACACCTGAAATTAAGTGAAATTATACAGAATCCAGAACAATTTATCATTCAATCTGTGCCTCCTCCTCTCTTATAAATTTGAAAAAACAAAACAAAAACAAACAAAATACAAACAAAACCAAACAAAAAAGCTAGAAGAATCAAACACTTAAAACACCAATCAGTTGTCTTTCATTAATAATAAGAACAACATTATTCAGGCAATTGGAATGTCAACACACGGTCAGCTACAGCAAGAAAAAACGAATGTAGTTTTTATTATTATTTCTATTATCGTCGGTTTAGGAGAATAAAACATGAATTTTGATCATTACAACTTGTGTACTATTAATTTATCCAGAAAGGGACCAAATTATTATCTTATTGTGCCTCAAAACGGGCAGCACGAAAAGTCAGTTTCGAATCAGGTACAATAATTGCAACGAAAAGTAGATATTTAATTAATGTAAGGCTTTCATTAATTTAATGTACAATAATAATTCTTTCGCATGATTTTTTTGTTTTTTTGCCACCTTTCCTTGGTGAAGTTTACCATCGTAACTATTCGAGGCTGGTAAATGTTTTTCCTACTGGCTTATCAAATAGTACGGCCCTGGTAGGGAGAAATTTCATAATCAAGTCAGGAGACCCTGTGAAGAAGGTCTGTGTGACTAAGAAGTTCCAAAATTCCCACAACTCACGATAGGAAGGTGTCAGATGTACCTGAAGGAAGCCAAGAGTAGTAATAATAATAGAATAGATCTAATTTAAAAAATGCTAGGTAGATCTTTGTTTCTGGATGGGGGGGGGGGGGCTGTTGGCCCTCGGTGGCTATGCTTGATTTACATATCAGTCCCGTGATGAGAGGTGAGAGACCACTGTTGACTGTTCTCACCCTACAAGGCGCCACACACTCCGTATCCATCCCCCCTCCTTCCACACATACACGCAAACTTTTGATATGATTACGATCATAAACCTGTACCACCAAATGTCATGAGCCAGCGATACAAAGACCATCAGTGAGTCAGGGGTGGACAGAAGGTAGACATTAAGTTAAGAACACTACTTCAATTTAAAGGAGCTATTTATTATTCTGATTTTCATAAACATCTTTTCAAGACTTTTACTAAGTCAAATAAGTGTGAGAATATTTCGTATACATCCAGTGTTATGAGTTTAACCACATCGTTAATGACCACCGCAAACACAGTACATGAGCAACTTTTAACATGAATTTTTCTAGCAAAACTGGTCGGCTATCCGAAATCAATGAATTTCTTGTTAAAAGTTCTTGTCTTTGTGTGTAATAATTTTTTTTTTACTCACACCGGAGCGACGAATATTTTTCTCCCCTGAAACAACACTGCAGTGACAACAACCTCATTTGTAAATATTTTTGTTTCTGTTTTATTTGATAAATATGGTACTTTGTTTAAGAAAAAACAAAGAAACTGCCTACGCTACACTCTGTGCCAGGTAAGCGCAGTGGCTTGAAACTAAACTAAAAGGAATAATTAAAAAAAAAAGGAGTACGTCAAATAAACATTCAAATAAATTAAATTAATAATAATAATAAAAAAAATATTGAAAAACGGAACTAAAGACCACGTTTTCCCGTCTGACCGAGGTAATTACTATAATAGTGTTAATGTAAACAACGGTAATTACATCTCTATACTTTGTGAGTTTCTTATTTATAGTTTCGCACTACAAATAATCAATAGCCACAGAATGAAACGATGACTCTTCCCCGATTCCCTGGCAGTAAGACATTAAAGTAAAGGCAACGCTAGTCGCTAGTGGTCTTTCTGTATGACCACCTCTCCCCCCTCCCACTCCCCCCCCCCCCCAGAGAAGGAAATAAAGTTAACACTAACATTATTATTATTATTATTATTATTTTATTATTATTGTTGAGTTGGATTATTATTACTATTAATATCATCATCATCATCATTATTTGGCATTTGGCACAGGGAGAGGATAACTAAAGGGATAATTTTAATTGAAAATCATGTTAAAATTTGGAATTTACAACAATAATTAAAACAGTAACGATGATTCATCTCCGTATGAACAAATCAAAATGCTGGGGGATAATTATTTGCTCTCTACATTTTCAAACCTTTAATTTAAAGTACACTAATTGTTGGTACTGAAGACAATAAACGTTGCAATATTGTTTTGAATTTCTGAAAGCTCTAAGTTGAAGTTTTTTGTTTTGTTTGTTGGACGTAAGTACAGAACGACAGATATTTTCGGGTGTTTAAAATTAAACTGTTAACACTTGCTTCACATTACAGCATTCTAAACGAAAAGAAAGTGAACTTTATGAGGTATAGAGCGGAGACAGCAGCAACGGCATCACGTGACATAAAGACAGCGACAGCAAAACTACACCATCAACAGCAATGAGAAAAGACAAAGACGATCTTCAGCTTGTCTGTTGGCGCTCCAGGACGACAGCATCCTTGTGTAATTGTTTTGTCAGTGTTTTGTTTTTTCATAAGTCCTACTTTGTATCAACTGTTATGTTAATAACGCCAGTACGAGAAAGAAGACGATAATGGTACCCCTAAATGCCACAACAACAACGACGACAACAACAACAGCACAATAATAAACCAGGATGACTGTAAATCACGTCAACATTCTAGATCCACCCCAATGGCATATTGATAACTAAAAGAGCGTACAGGGCATTAGGACACAATCCTGTTTTCAGTAAACCGGTACAAAGTAAGTTGAACTTGTCACCGCAGTGGTTTCATTGTTCAGGTGGGTAGATTTAGTCATTAGTACACAGTGTTACCACCACTCGACTATCCCAAGCTGGTTGGGAACAAGCTGACATTAGTGAACCAGGCCATAAAACCCGTGGCCAAAGCACACTCATAGAGCACTCAGCAGGTTAATGCTGACATTCTTGAATTCCTGAAACAGAGGAGGGTCAAGCAGTGATCCCTATACCATAAATTTGTGAGTGTTATTGATGGTGAATATCAGTTTCTGGGCCGCGTTCGTTACACCAACTTTCACATGCCTCTCTAAAGCTGTTGATTGGGATGATATTCCAAACATCCCCCTCATAAACCTGCCATGTGGCCGGCTCAGACGCCGTCTTTCTTGGCCAGCTTGCCTATTGCGTCATCAATATTTGTTGTTCACGTGCTATATTTGCAACGTATCGTAAACAAGAGCCGAGCCAAATCTGTTTACGCAATCAAGGAAACGCGTGCATGTGCCATTATAACCACACGTAATCCTCTTCTCTCTCTCTCTCTCTCTCTCCCCCCCCCCCCCCCTAACCACAGATTTTCGAGTCTTCCTTCAAGGAACT
Organism: Onchidella celtica; assembly: GCA_963931925.1. Classification (NCBI taxonomy): domain Eukaryota; kingdom Metazoa; phylum Mollusca; class Gastropoda; order Systellommatophora; family Onchidiidae; genus Onchidella; species Onchidella celtica. The sequence goes on along the minus strand of OZ007571.1, from coordinate 7,036,017 downwards.
CCATTTCCCACATTTCATTGTCTACATGATTGTACTGTTGTCTTTCAAGGCAGCATGGTTTCTAAAAGAGAAGGGCCATCTCAGCTTACACAGTATATTAAAAAAAAAAAAGAGTAAAAATCACCATTGCAGTTTTTCCTGAAATCAAGTGGTGGTAAATAATATGTTTCATGAAATCTCTAGGATGAATCATTATTTCTTACTGGCGTAAGTCACACAATCTTTTAAACAAAAGTATAATCTGATATTAAAGTTTGTAAATTATTACTTTGACACCTCCCCTTTTTTTGTTCCGCATTTGGTTTTCACATTTCAATTGATGTGTTTCTGTAACGAAACACGAAAAAGTCCTGATAAATCAGAATCATAAAAATAGATGAACACTCCCTGCCATTCATGAAATTGTCGCACTCTGGGAAGTGATTGTTAATTTCAAATTCTGTCAGGACAAAACGAACTATGATTATTGTTAGTATCATTATTTTATAATTTCCCCAATATTATTATTTTTATTTGATTCCTTTATCAGTTTTTATTATCGATTTTCGAAGTTACTATTCCCAGAATTTATCTTAAATTACCGGGGACGGTCCTAATAATTGCTTTCTTCAATACTGTTAAACTGTAAAAATATTATTTGTCGTGAAATGCATGATAAACACATGATTCAATAACAGCTTTCAAGCAGACTCCATTATTAGAAACAGCGTGTCTAAATAGGTCCAATGTAAGTAATAGTATACAGCCTTGTACAACACTCCATCAGGACGATATTTGTACAGAACGACAACACAGCTTTGTTACCTTTGATTTAATAAATGATAATTTGTAACAGTTAATTCTTTTACATAGATATAAACAGATTTAAGTACGATATCTCTAAAGTTCTTAGTCTTTCTTATTCAAATCCACCTTGCTCCCTGACGGTCGGCCACTCAAAGAACATGTCGCTCAAAGAAACCGCAAGAGGCTCGCCGTTCTCAGCACTATTTCATAAAGCGAAGATTGATTCCTTCGTTTTTCGACAGTACGGGGCGGGCTGAGGCTTGTTTGATGAACAATATTAGCCGGCTTTATGTCAGTACTGCGTCAATACCGGTGTGAATAGGAGGCGGGGATTAACCATCAGCGCCGCTTGTGGTGGAGAACTAAACTGTGTTGCTATTGGCTGGAGGTTGGCACCGGTGGGTGGCCCGTTAGCGGGGATTTAGTATGAAGTGAGCCGGTTGGGTAGTGGGAGGCGGGCGTACTGATATCAATCGTGTCTGCTATCCGACGTCAAGACAGCGGGTAAAAGCGCGTGGCAGGATCGTTTACCCCGTCCGTATCAAAACTGGCTGGCACCCTATGTGGCAGGAGGCTGGGGATCGTCTTGTGCGACTAATGACCGTGAGATTTCCTACTTGGAACACAGCACAAGTCTCGCCTGCATGAACATTTGGACGTTTTTTCCCCGCTGTTTCACATGTTTCCTCTAGCGAGTTAGGATACGCACCATGCAAGGCAAAAGTCTGAAGGATGAACTGATTTGTTAGTTTTCTTATGTCAACTGTGTTGTAGACACCGACCGTTCAATATTGTGATCACATGAAACTCATCGTCTGCATTGTGACAAGTTCTTAAAAAATCTTCAGAGATCTGAATTTTTTACTCCACCATCAATAGATCAAAGCCTGATTTGGAAGTGCGTCTCTGCTATCTTCAAGGAAATCTGGCTACTACCACTACATTACACTGGATGTAAGTACATTTATACAGTCAATTAGTTCTAGTTAGTCTGTGTTTGTATGAAGTATTACTGTTTTTGATTGTTTGTCTATTTGTTGTTTTTTTCATCCTCGTTAGTTTAGTCGTCTTTTTGAAACGAATAATCCGTCTAATCTGTCTTTCTTGTAGTCTTTTGTAGTACAATGATTATGCGAACTACGCATGGTTGTTAGTATAGTATCCGTTGATTTTGTACTGTTACGGCGAGTCAGTGTGAGTACATGGATGTGACTGTAGACTAGTTACTATTGATTTGAATAGATCTATTTATTATAAATCACATGAAACAATCTAGGACTTCCCGTGAGAAGCAAGTAAAAATAACACTCCATATCACATCTCTTCGGAAGGAATTCCGTACGAGATCCGCACTGTTGCCGATAAAGCGCCAAAGACCAGAAACTAACACAACTACCCCAGCCCCTTTTCGCCTGAGTAGTCAATCTGACTACCGCCCATTGATACAAACTGACTAGACCCTCACGCCCCCAACATTGCTTTTTTTCCAATGACAATTGGATAAACTAACAAAATTAATAAGTACCGAAAAAATATATAGGGTTTTTTATCAAAAAGTGCGGATCTCGTAAGGAATTCCTCCCATCTCTTCATATAATTAGGTCTATGAAGGGTTTCATTCCATGATAACAGATATCGGGACTATAAACCACGTCTACTTCTGTCGTATCCTTTGAAACTGAATTCTGTGTGATAGAGCGGGCCAACAGTGTCGGTGACTAGTTTCGAAACCGAATAATAACAACTCAGGGTAAACAAAGCGGTGATGATACTGTCCGTTTGTAGCGGGGGAGGAAGGGAGACACAGTCTGTCATGTATTTTTAGTACTGAACGCCATGCACCCTTCATGTTTGCAATGATAGAAAGCTGAAAAGGCCCACCTCGGTGTTACTATTTCTGCCCGTGAAACCCCGTAATAGAATGAATAATGCCTTTTAGAGGACATCATAACAGTGTTAGTCCAACGTTAATTTAAAAAAAACAAGCAAAAACTGTTAAATGAACGGTTGTATAAAACCTAGCAGTATCAGGTAGACTAGAAGCGACTTTTCGCCACTACAGTAATTGTTGTCAACATGAATTCAGATAAACAATGTAAAATCCATTATGATATTATACAATCAACTTTGAAATGTATACAGGTTCAAAGTTTGGAATTGCTACATGGTGGACTGGTCGGCAAAAATAGTTTGTAGTTAATTGTATGTTTGGTTGAAAAAAAACCCACACAAAAATAAAACGAGACGGAGTGACAATTCCCAAAGTAGCAACGAAACGTTGGGAGAGACAACAAAATGAATGATGGAAATTTATAATGCACAATGATGTAGATAAACTTTATTATTAACAGCTGACCGAGACACATGCCAGCTCGATGGTGTTCCTAGTTGTAATATTTGGCCTGAATTCACACACAGTGTGTCACTGATTTAAAATACTTTCATTAAACAGCTTACACTTGTTTAGCCATTTGCATTAAAACACTTGCTACAATCCCATACTCCGTGTCCTGGGCATAAAATTTGGAAATACATTTAGTTTTGTTAACAAAACACCCATCCTCATTAATGACAATATTATCTTTCTATCTGAGAACATGATCTGCTGTAATAAACTTTGCCTGACTAGGCTATATAAAATTTCGCAGTGCGCTGAGGCAAGACTTGGAAACAAAAAAAAAAGAGAGAAGTATTTGATAACTATGCAGCGGTAGCGAAAACTTCCAAACTTGAATTAAAACATAGCAGTGTAATTTTCTCTCAAAGGTCCACACTGGCTCCTCGGTAAAAAATGTAATGGGAGGGGGGGGGGGGAGGGAGGATTAACGATCAGCTCTTCTGTCTTGGGTTAACTCCCATTGTTATTAGAGTTGCGAGGAGGCTCTATCATGACACCATACAAATGCAAAGGGTCTGATTTTAGAGAGAGAGAGAGAGAAAGGGAGAGAGAGAGAGAGAGAGAGAGAACAGTTTGAGTTAAAGTATTGTTATCCCTTACCTGAAATATATTTTTAGCTATAAACATTTGAAATAGATGTCTTGTTGTCCCCCGTAATCAATGGAAACAATTAAATCCTTCAATGCCTTCATAGAAATTTTGGCCATCGAAAATTTGCCCATCGAAAATCTGGCCAAAAGGAGTTGTCATCTTCTGTTGGGCAGACCGTTCTTAGTTCTTTTGCAGTTTACTGACGGCGAATCAAATTCTTTTTTTAATCTGCCACTGAGTCACAGTTCTGAGCTATTGATTTGACTTCCATTGGATTTTATGGAATGAAAAATGTTTCATCTCAGGCAGCCGTTCTTTTTCTTGTTCTTGCATTTTTGTTTGCCGTCGTCCTTTCTAATATAACATGTCTGTAGAATGTCTCTGTCAGTTATTCCTACATTATAATTTCCATTGAAGGAAAAAAAAATCCTACATTATAATTTCCATTGAAGGAAAAAAAATTAACAACGCACACACAAAAACAAATAGCAATAGCTGCAACAACAACACGATTATGTTTGTCTTTTCAGGTTTCTCATAATCAATCATATTAAGTTTCGTATTTCCATTTACAAAAGACAACTTGGCATGGGAAACCTGAGGACAAACAAAACAACAACAACAACAACAACAACAAAAAACACAAAAAACACACGGTGGTTCTTTCTTTCTATCTAACTTTTTCTTTCATTCTTCTCTTTAGTTTTTTTTTGTTTTGTTTATTTGCCTGTTTGTTAGTTTGTTTTAAATACAGCTTCAGCTGTAACAGTTGTTCTGTATCACAAACACAGCTTCAGAATATAAGTGCAACGTTCATACAATCAATTCAAACGACATGGCAGCGTGCCATTTCATGTGGCACTGAAAGAATTCCATTGTATGATTAGGTAAATTGCAATACATTCCATTGAAAAACATTCACATTTTGAAATGGCTGTTGTTATAAGTACGTACGCACCCCAAGCGTTTTGCGCCCTAACCCTGCCCTTATCCTCAACCCTACATCTTATCGAACCACTAACCTTGCCCCTTACCCATTCAACCAAAAAAACATTAGGAAACCAAAAAGAGAATCTGAAAAAATAATTAATTAATAATTAAATAGGGCTGTTGTGAGGAGCATTTCGAGAGGAGCTCTCTAGCTCTGGGGTCACAAAAGGTTTTAAAATACGTACCCCCAGCGCAAACAATTTGGGGGACATACGTACTTGTAACGACATTTTTTTGAAATACCATTGCTTAGAACAAACAGATCATCCACTACAAGTCTAAGTGATACAAAGTCAAGGATGTGGTCATACCACAGCCGCTGCGTTGTCGGCGAAGATTTTCAAATATCTCGAGAATCACACATAAAAAAATTATTTCTTTTACCAACCCTAAACCTACGTTTAAAATCTGCCATGCCACAATACATTCAAGATCAGCAGGTTGATCATGCTCTATCAAAATCCTCACATACATATTATACAGGCAATCTGGAACTGCCCAGTAATTTGTTTTTTTAGGTCAAGATTTGAGGAGATTCGCTGCTTTGTCATTTACACCTCACATTTCTCGTGTTTGTTTTTCTTGTTTTTGTTTCTGTGTGTTTTTAGGGTAGGGATTCGTTTTTTATTTTAATTATTTAGAATTTTTGCCTAGGCAGCGGCCTTGCTCGGCCTGCTCTTCTCGACTTTCAACTGCCAAGGTACATCTTTAATATGCACAGCGCGCATGCCCCCCCCCCGCCCCCCTCGAGTTTTTAGTCCTTATCCGAAAAGATTAGGTGCTCGATCCTACCTACCATAGGATCAGGGACAGGAATATATTCCCCCCCCGAAAAAAATGTCCAACATGTCTGCACCGACCCGGGATCTAACCCGGTCCCCTGCGTCTAGACCACCGTGTTCTCATGCCCCTGGGTTTACCATTGAAGTCACAATTTAAAGCTTTGTGACAGGAGGGGCAGGGCACTTTTGTTAGGTCATTTAAGGGGAGTGTTTGTCGGCGTTTGGGATAAGTCGTCTCTGGGTGCTTTTCAGTGTGTTTTCTGTTGATCTTTCTTTTTAAATAATAAATAATAACAAAATGTCCAAAAATGTCCCAAAAATCTCCGAAAGAATGATGCCAAGATCCCAAGGTAACCCTAAACTCCCAAGGTCTTGGAAAAAAACCCCAAAAACCAAGGACCGGCAAAGCTGTCATACTCTGTCCCTTGAATTACACAAAACCTTTCATTGTCAGACACAGTACGTGATATGGGCGACAAAAGCCTTGCTAAAAGGCCGAGTCAACCAACTCTAATTTTTGATTGAGCGATCACACGCCACTTTTGGTGAAACTGAGATAACCGTAGGACTGTGTACAGGACATTCCAGTCCTTCCAGTGAAATAAAAGTTTAACTCTCTCGAGACGAACTGAACTAATTATTTCATGTCGTACCTCTTAGCCTACTGTTTACACCAACGTCATGCCAAATTTCCGAATTTAATTTTCTCAGAAACAATTAATCATGTGATTAGCTCTTTATTTTAGTGGGTTCGCTGCCCTTGGCATTTACATCTCACTTATCTTGTTGTTATCTTTCTTGTTCTTGCTTCTGTGTGTTTTTATGGTAGGGATTAGGTTGGTCTTTTTTTTTAAATAGAATTTTTCCCTGGCAGTTGCCTGGTTAGGCTCAGGGACAGGAATTGTCTAAAAAAAAATTTCCAACATGCCTGCACCGACCAGGGATCGAACCTTCGGCATGAGAGGCAGCCCGTTGTCTCTAGATCATCGTGTCCCCCGAAACAATTAGTAAAGCGTTAAACCGCTCTTTTATAGCGCGTATCTATGGGCACAGGAATACTAATGCCATGACCAGCTATAAAATATATTATCAGTTTGTCAAAAATGTAAACTATTTTTATCTGCTAATTTTTGTCCTTTACGGTGAGTTACAACTCAGGTTACTTTGGCTTCAGGTCTGGTTTTAAACGCCAGCTGAGTTAACCCTTTCAATGCCGTGTCAGTACTGCAGTGATTTTTTGGACTTTTATTATTTTGAATTTGACTGTTTCAGTTTTCTCTGAAGGTGAATGGAAAATTTTAAAGCAAAATTTATCAATTGTTCACAAATTCATGATTGTATTAGACATAATTCACCATTGACGTACGAACTATTCTTCACGACAGTACGTTGCCAGCATACAAGGGATTAATTTTTCCCATCAAGTTGACTTTCCGATCTTTACCAGAAACTCTTTCCAAAGACTTTATTTATCGACGAACAACTGGACTACGTCAGAAATACAATACTAGCATTAAAAACCCTGACTGATAGCAGCGTAATTGAATTTTCAGGACGGGGAGAAACTATTATCTTTTTCTGCAATAAAACCTGGTACGGTAAAAATGAAATAAGTATTTAAATTTGCTTTATTTTATCTCAGTAACAATAACAACAATCAATAAGTCATAGAAAATGAGTTGTCGCCGAAGTTGAGAATGCTTTTAATTATAAAATAGGAACTGATAATTCTACATTAAATAATAAGAATAAAAATCACCATGGACAATTTGATTTAAATATGAACTTCGAATGGGCTCATTCCACTTCTCACTTTGAAAAAAATCTAAAATGTCAAGCATTTCGCAATGAAAAGTTGTATGAGATTTATTTGGAAAAATAAAGGAGAGGGGGGAATAAAAAAGCCCCGAAGGGCCTTGAGTAATTTACTCATGTGTATATATTTTTACATGGCCGCGTGTGTTTGTCATGGGATTTATTTTCAATCTAGACAGATTATTAAGAGACTTAGCAAACTTGACATATCTTCTGTCGCTAAAAGGGGACCTATCGGCCGGACGTATAGTATTCCTTGCCCTCCAGCATGACTCGAAAAACTAAATAACAAATCTGTGATATTGATCTAGACATTATAGAAAATAGAAGATAAAAGAGTATTTAACCCTCTGGGCTCCCTACTAATATTTTATTTCGTCCGTTCTTTCCACGGCAGTGCTGATGATCACTGATTGATATAACAATAGGGTTATGTTTTACACAATCATGTGGCCTGGTGGGCCCATTCTTAGAATAAAAAAATTGAGGCATGTCACGCCTAACGCTGTTTACATCATTCCTACAGGCTAGTTAACACGTGTATTCAAATGGCTATTCCCTTGACTCCGAGGGGGACAGAACTGTGCATGACATTAATTTAGAATTCAGCTTTAAAGTCTCTTAAAATCCATACAACCTCTCTATACCATTAGCTGTTTATAGCCAGAGGAAAATGTAATCACGCAACGCCGTGAAAACGATACTTCCTTCCTTAAGAACAAAGCACAGCCTGTTTGAGATAAGCTGGCCGTTGGAGAGGAATTATTGAGAATTCATGCTCCGGAATGTGTACTTGTACGCTTATGTTCATACTTATATCCAAACTGCAGCATGCAGAAATCTAGCGAAGTTTATTTTCTAAAGCAAAGTAGCATCGACACAACAAAGACAACACGTCTACTCTTCCTGCACTGCACCCGTCTATAAGTATAAACATAAATACTACACTAGTCAACTTGTGAAAACCTATTTTAACCTCTTTTTAAAATCATCAAATTGAATATGAAAATATAAATGGAATGACCCACAAGATAAAAGTAATTCTATTGCCAATCTCCAATCCCTTTCAAGAAGTTAAAAAAAGAAAAGCAAAGGATCCCCACCCACCCCCAATTTTATACCCCACATCACAGGGTATAATAACAAAATGAGGGGGATGTAATTAATTTGGTCGTAATTTTGTTAGCGATAACGTCTTTGGCTATCCAGTTATCAAAAGTTTTCCAAGCAATAACAGCCCTGGCTAATTTGACGAGAATCCGTCATTTTGACACTGCCCAGACCTCTGATCTTTTATAACCCAAAAGTTCCCGAACCCCGTCCATTTAGAATTTGCCTTCTTCAAAGATTTGTATATACAAGTCAGTTAGAGCAGTTGGTCTTTGTTGTTGTTGTTATTGTGAGTGCCTCCCCCCCCCCCCCCTTCCGTTCTTCCTCTTTTTTCTTGACAATGAATTTTTACGTGCTCTCATGGTCAAACCAAACAAGGAACAAACAGACAGCAAATTTTGTTATAAAAGGTGGTTTTGGGGGGGGGGGGGTGTGTGGGCAGATTCAGAATTTAATAATTCGAAGATATTTTGAGGGGGGGGGGGGGAGGGGGGCTCTCATTCTAAGGTAGCCTGAATGAAAGCCATCAAATTTACAGAAATTTAGGGGATAATTCAAACGACATGACATAAGGGCAATTCGATGGACGTCCTCCATGGTGGCTGGGTATCAACGCTTCAAATCTCAGTGCACTCGTCTAATTTTTTGGGTCATTTTTGCACCTTCCCGTGGTCAGGCCACTTGAACAACAATAAAATCTGTGCCTTGGACATTCCTGCCAGTTGGTCCGCTCAGAGAGGATTATCATTCTTTAGCATTGCTCAGTTTGTGGATAAAACTGGCCTAGGCTAAGCAGTGACAGAAAACATAAACGGGAGAGGATAGAGGGAGAAACCGAGAGGGAGCGAAAAAAAATTAAAAAATTTGAAGAAAAAAACAGTAGATTATTCTAATTATTGTGTATTATAATTTCTTGTTTGGAATGTAACTTCTAGATGTTTCATACTTAAATGGGGCATCATTTATTTATTTATTTGTTTATTTATTTATTTATTTATTTATTTATTTATTTATTTATTTATTTATTTATTCGATTTCTCACTTTTGATAATAATGAAAATAAAAATGGAAATGAAGATCAAACAATTTATTCAGCCTACCATTTCTTTGCTCCACTCTGACCCTCACATCTTAAACCAATGAAGACAGAAAAAAGTGTTATCTGTCATTTCCCTTTGATGCTTTGCCAGTTTCAAAATTTTTAGCTGAAGACTGAGGGACATTGAGATACTTCTAATATATAAATTAAATAAACAATAATAACCTAAATTAATCTTTTTGCTTTGGCGCAGCTTTTTTAGAAACTGTTTGATAAACAAAATGCCATTCTTAAAATATAAATTTGATGGCTTTCAACATTATCTGTCTTTTTTTCTTTTGAAATACTTCAAGAGAGCCCGCAGAACGCAGCTTCTTTGTAAAATCAGCGAAAAGCTAAATAGTCCCGCCGCTTCTTAATTCTTTATCATAAACATTTCACCAGTTTCAAGTAAAATTTTTGCAGGTTTGAAATGGAAAAAGAATCCTCGCCAAATAGTCTCTTTCAAAAATAAGTACATGTAGATCGAGGGTTCGTTGACTGCGGCCATTAGTCAATAATTGTCAATCGCTTTGCAATGGTCGATCGATTGGCTTATACAATGTATTATAATTCCCCAATGGGGGGAAGTTAATCTAAATTCCCCAATGGGGAGAAGTTAATCTTAAGTCGATTGCAATATTTTTTAAATTTTTTTTTTTTTTAAACACTTTATTGCCCCTCCCCAACCTCTCATTTTATTAGGGGGCATATCGCCACTTGCCCACATGAAAATTCCTGCTACTCATAATGACATTTAAGTATTACAGACTCATTAACCGGTTGGCTCTTGCTCTTCTGTAGAGAAGTAGTTGTACTGATAATTCAATCCTTGCATTTAATGTTAAACCACGCAATGACTTTTTTTTTTTCTTTTTTTAATTTTGGCATGCCCAGCATATTATTATTAGACATGCATTTATAACGTATTAAAAATTTAATCTCGACATTTTTAAGTTATTACATTCACAATACCTTATTAATTTTCGAGAAAGAATCGTCTGTGAACCTAGACTTCGGGTTAGTTTTTGTGTTGCAAATTGTTAAATACTGATCGAAATATCACACCTGTAATTGATTTTGCTGCTGGCTGTTAATCCATTCTGAAAAGGGGGTGGGGGTGGGAAGCCCCGAACTATCGAACATTCCGGATCGGAATTTGTCAACTTTGTTAGCGGTTCGGCTGTATTGTATGTTTTCTTCTGCTTTTAAGGCTACTTCGGGGGGGGGGGGGGGCATTTGCCTTAACAATTAAAAACGAAAGTTCCGACCTTTAAATGCTCATCTGGAATTTTTAAATAATTTAATTGTAGAATTTAAACTGCAAGAATAACAACTCTACAACTTGTTTATAATATTGAAAAAATAGACAATGACTAGAACTCATTCTTTTTGTCTTATTGTCTCAAAAGACTTAACAAATTTCTACCATTAATACGCCACCCTCAAAACTTGCTTCCCTGCCTAAGCTAAATTTCTGAATTCGTCATATCATGGAAAGGAAGCATCTTTTAAAGCGTAATTTTAGAATTAAGAGAAAACTTCAGACTTCAGAAATTATTTATTAAATTTCATTTCTCAACCCCCCCCCCCCCCGCCCCCGATCATACACCCCCCTCCTAAACAACAACAACAACAACAACAACAGTCACAACAACAAAATCCACGGTTCTGTCAGAAATCTGAAAAAAGACCTACACGGTGTCACTTGCTTAATATTGTCATCAAACAGCGACAGAAGCAATATTAATTTAAAAACGCAATACAATTGATACCAATATCACCGTTCATCTCCCTCCCCACAATATCCCTCGCTCTTCTATTTCCTTGCTTCCTGTCTGCCTTTCCTGGCCTGGGTAGAATGAGCATCAAATCTTCAGTGCGTACGGGGTCAGTCCGTCTGATTTATGATCAGTACAGTTGGAAACGCCAACTGCTTTGACAGAGAGCCAAAACGAAAAGTTAACCGTTGTAAAAAAACAAACGTTCACCTTATAGTATTGTTAATGAACTTCAGTGTTGTCTATGTGTGCACCGTTGAACCTTGATTGTTCCTTCTCATTAATTCTGCGCGTCTGACATAAAAAAAATAATGTAATAAGTACTTGTAAAACTCAAATGCACGAATATTTATCTGAGCACGTGAGACGCGTATGATCTATAGCGCACATCATAATAAACTGCAATTCCCACTATGTTTAGTCAGAGCCTATCAGTCTAGCCTTGCGCCCATATTCCGCACTGGACATCTTGAATCCGTGGGTATTTTGCACGAAATCCTTACAATGCAGACTTAATTAAGATCACGCCCCCGGGAATGCACTGCACTGTGCTTTAAAATGGGCGGTGGTAGGCGGAAATAGCGATGGGAAAAAACCACTTCATTATCCTGTGGCTGAACAGAAACCGAAAATCTTTTTATTCTCAGAAAAACAACAACACAAAAAAAAAAAAAAAATCCTTTCACCCTCAAGGACACAGGCAAAACTTTTCTTGGAATTGTACGTGATCTGTGAAATGATGATAGTAAAGTTGTCTTCCGCCTCCCTTTAACTTCTACAACAATGATCCCACTGCCACTTATATTTCCACGGCATCATTTAGCATTGTTACCGTAGCATTGTCGGGGAACGAAAACCCATCACTTTGCAAAACTTTGCGACCACAACTCTTTTGACACACCGCAATCCAAATTAAAATCACTTCTCCAACTAAACATTTTGTACTACAGCTACGTTCACACAACATCTCTGGTGTCACAAACCTCTGAATCCTTACCTACAAACTACCACCATACCACAACTGTTCCCCGTAACATCAACAGCTACCACTGAAGCGCAGCTCCTGACGGAATTAACTTCTTTTTTTTTTTGATGTGGGAAAAGAAAAAGAAATCCATTAACTGGTTTTTAATATAACGCACTGTCCTCCATCAACAAAGCAAATTAAAACGAATCCTGCTGTAAGCAATTATGGTGTACTCTCATTTGATATCATTGTCATTTACACCAAGCATTTATATTTTTTAAAACAAACTTTCTAATTGGTGTGCCAACAATAATCAGCTGATGTAGTCTATCTATCCCGTCTCTTTCCTATTTTACCTTTATATGATCACTATTGTATTGATATCATTCCCGTTTCTTTCTCATCCTCCAGAGATTGTCCAAAGCGGTGGCGATGCGCTATGACGCGATGAACCTGTCGTTGACTTACCCCACCACCCCCGGGCTGCCCCAGGGTCCACTTCTTCCCCTCCATCACCAACAAGCTCTCTTTCCCATGATGAGTAACGCCGGCAAACATTCAACCCTCATGTCATCCCCCCTCGGGGCCAGCACACCCCTCAGCGCTGCAGGTCCAGGTGGTTCCACCCTGGGAACCCATACATCTTTATCACCGTTGTCATCCGCCTCATCTTCGTCGTCATTGGAATCCCCTTCGTTACCTGCTTACGGAAACTTGACGGCTTTCCATCCCTTCAACCCGAGCCTGTCTCACAGAGAAAGACTTAACCTTCTCCACGGAGAATCACGTCATTTTAGTAACAACCCTGGCTGTGACAACCATTTGTCTAAGTCTGGTCACCTCTACGGCGCTGATATGGGAACTTCCACGAATCCTCACGACAGATACGCTGAGTACATCCGTCAGATGTCCGGCGGAAGTTCTCGTCGAGATTCAAAGGCGTCACCACATTCTGATAAACGAGAGGGTTCCCCGGGGAGAGAGGAGTCCTCTTGTCCAAGATCACCTCCCCTGTCGCCAAAATCTGGAGACAAACCTCCTGCAGACTCTTGTAATCAAAGATCAGAATCTCCCGAAGATGCCACAAAACACGAGGGAAATCAGGAGTCCAATGACACCAACAGGTGTTCTCCAAACGGGAGACAAGAGGCTTCTACAGACATTTATAGTCCTCACTCCCATTCCACAGACAATTTATCATTACAGGAGCGTCACAATTTCCCCAATATGAGAACCCCTATTCGAGGCGATGTAAGTAACAGCAATAATAACAACGATGATGATGACGAACTTCTGCAGGTTGACTCCCCGCCCCCTTCTCCCGTTGGAGATCGGCGAACGTCTCACTCGCCTGGACACTCAATCATGAGCGATGACGAGCATCACATGCAGGATGATGAAGATGACGAGGATAAAGACATTATGTCTCGGTATGATAATGAAGACATTGACCACGACATTTGTGATAACTATGATGATGACGGTGACAATGATTTGTCATCAAAAGACTACGATCTTCACGGCAAAGAAAACAGTATGGGCAAATGTTCAGATGACAAAAACGGTTCAAATTCCAATTCCTCCATGAAAAAGAAGTCTAGTCTGGTCAAACCACCGTATTCCTACATTGCCCTCATTACAATGTCCATCTTGCAATCTCCCAGAAAACGCCTGACTTTGTCCGGAATTTGTGAGTTCATCATGAACCGTTTCCCTTATTTCCGGGAGAAATTTCCAGCCTGGCAAAATAGCATCCGTCATAACTTGTCTCTGAATGACTGTTTCGTGAAGATTCCTCGTGAACCAGGAAACCCGGGCAAGGGCAATTACTGGACTTTAGACCCGGCGAGCGAAGACATGTTTGATAATGGAAGTTTTTTGAGACGGAGAAAAAGATATAAAAGATCTTCAACTCTTGATATGATGGGCCAAGGCCCAGGTTTCATGTCCGCTGCAGATTCGTACTTTCACCATCACGGCTTCCTTAATCCTCATGCACCTCACCCAGGAGCGTTTCATCCCAGCCCCGGACCCTTGGGCTATCCGTACATGCCTCCCGGTCTGTCTCATCCCTTGTCCATGATGCAAAGCGAGTATGCCGCTCGTGCTCATCCCCACCATCCCCACCCTGGTCCCCCACATTTCCACCTGCCCCTGGGACCCGTGGGTCTGCCCGGTCTGCACCCCAGTTCCCTGGGCCCACTCCCTCTCCACAGGAACCCCAATAGTCAATTGCGTCAACTGGAAAAATGCGATGGTCTGGAGTTCCCTATTGGAAACAATGCAGAAAAGAAAACATCCATTCCTTCGTCACCACCGATGTCACCGAGGTCATCTCCATCTCCCACAACATCATCCCCCCCGGCATCAGCAGCAAAATCATCAACCCCCATCTCTTCGTTACCAACAACAAAGAAAGGCTTCACTATAGACAATATCATCGGTACGCCGTCGACTACCTCTGCAAGATCGTCGTCTCCTCCCCCACCGTCTCCACCCATCGTCAAGTCAGAGCCAAAGCCACCAACTACCTCATCGCCGTCATCATCTTCGGCGCCAGTATTACCACCACCACCTCCACCACCATCATCTGCAGCTGCAGCAGCGGCCGCGGCGGCGGCATTGTTGCCAGCGTACCGCGCCAGCCTGGCCGGTTTGAACCTCTCATCGTCGTCCTTATCTTCATTATCGTCACTCCAGGCTCTCCGATCTGGGGCATGGGACATGGGCGGGCGAGGTGGCGCAAGTAGTAGCGCCTTTGCCTCGCCGTTTGCTGGTGCGTTATCGAGCCTTAGTCCGCTCGATTTGGAGAAATACAGACAATACGTTCAAGCGTGCGCCATCTCAGGCTGGCCTAGGTGATAATTATAGCAAATCCCTTTAATTGCAATAACCACGTTATGTGAACATTTCGAATGCACTTCATAAAATCCGAATATCTACCTTGATTTTCCACGTTCTGAGTACCCGACACAACACGATTAGTTATGAAATAGAAAACAAAGCTCTACGTTTTATTCAGGATGTATTTAACATTCTAATATTTAATATTCTCAACTATTTGTTTAACTTCCAATTCAAATTCCAAATCTCATAATGTATTATCCCAGCCTCTTAATACACGTTGAGAAATAGAGGAAAGTCACGTTGTAATTAACTCACAGGAGTTTGAATTTGAGATATGAAAAGGATTGTCTTTACTATGGAATTTCAAGGGAAACTGTGAGGATGGTAATATCTATCTTTGAACTGCAATAGCAAAAGCAAATCATTTAAAGATTATGCCATAGATTCGAGTTTCTAGTATTTTAAATGATGGAATATGCAGTGACAGCAAGAGATTTTATTACTTTCTTGCAAATGCATTCAAGGTTGTACACTTTATAAATTAACATTGGATGTCTCTCATTGTAGTTGTCCTTTCAAACATTTGCACACTGTTCAGGTTTCATGTTACAATTTGTGTCCCCTTGAACGATTATAATTATTGTACTGATTATTATGCATGATTATTGTTGTATAATCATTTTTTTTTCCATTATAACTTGCGTCATCCAACGTGATACTTCATAATGCCCCAATTTCTCTCTCCCCCCCCCCCCCCCCAATTATTAAATGTCAAGTTTCATAGAGAAGAAATACTCGTGTCTGGTAAGTTAAGGAAAGTAAATGATGCTTACCGAAATAAAATAACAAAAAAAATTACTTGCAAAATCAACAGCTAAATCTGCAGAGAAAAACAATACCAATAAAATTGAAATTGATTAAAATTACCATAATTTTTTTTTTTTTCCTGTCGATGACTTTAAGTTTAAGAACATTACATTTCCTGGTACTTCTAGACACTTTACGAATTAGCCTTGCAAGTAAAATGTATAAATCTAGTTCTTTTCAGAAACTGAACATAATCTACCGTACCAAAAAGTCTGTATGTGTATTACTACGCACTGCTGGTGTTCAGTTATTTGTGCAGCCGAATGGGCCTAAATGTGATGTTGTTTTTCACTAGTAATTTTTCTCCAAAATAGATCTTCCGTAAAACGTTTCTAGATTTGATGACATACCTTTGAAATGGGGACACAACTGTCTACCGGGGAAAGGACACCACATCTGAGGGGCAAACAGATCATGTACGCAGTGATAAGTAGAGGCATGAAGTTGATCCCCGCAAAAACGAACATTTAAAATAAGAGAACAGGAACTATTTCAACAAAATAATTTTCATATTTCACATGTTCAACGATATCACCACAAATATTTTCCCTAGAGTATTTCGTGTTCAATCAATGATTTTATTTTACCTCGAACAATTTTTTAACCAATGTTTTGTTGAGATGTTTTGTCATTTCATGTATAGTATTTTACCTTTTGACAATTTTTTGCATTTGACAATCATGTCTCGTACCAAAGAAAGCAAAAATACTGCCTGCAATATGCTGAATTTTCTGTCTTTATTTATAAAAAAGTCATTCATATAAATTTTACTTCGATTTTTGATGAATGTTTCTAAAATATTATGTATTGTGCATGGTGTTTTTTCTTTTTTTTTTATATAAGAATTGTCCATTATTTCGTTGTTTTTTTTCCCTCATAATAATTCAGATTTACTCGTGTCCTACTTGAATCTGTACGAGGTAATGGTGTCAGTGTAGCAAGACGTTTAACTGCTGTAATTGACTTTCATATGGTTTTGTCAAATCTGGCGATTTGTGCAACAATTTAGGCTTCCAACGAAAGTTAACATTTCATTTCCACTCTTTTATAGTCGAACTCTGTGTATTAATACTATTATCTTTAGCATGTGGTAGACTCCAAGTACATGTAGGCCTACTAGGTATTCTTAAGTCAGTTCCCGTTTATCTGAATGAGCCTGTAACTTGAGAATCTAATTAGCGTCATCTCTTTTTGCCGGACTTTTAATACGAAAATAAAAAAAAATTAAAAAAAATAGAAGAAGAGAAAGACACACATGTGTTCACTCTATTGTAGGTGATTCTTACTGGATAACGACAATTGTACTATGATCGATCTGAAGTCGTGGCAAATATCTGATCAACTGCAGGGAAAAAAGAAAACGAACATAAAAATGAAATAAAAATCTATATAACAGTTGTCAATCAAACTTGCTAATTAATATACTTGAGAAAAAATAAAGTTAAAAGATTCATAAAAATCAAATAAGTTGTCAATTCAACTCTGGCAAAAGTAACTTTTCTTTTAAGACTGTGGTATCCAATTTGCTCTGACGCTACAGCTGATCCGCTGACGATGCTGAAGGAACGAAACTCAATTTTTAGCGTTAGCTAATAGCGACATAATTATTTCTAATACCCACATCAGTAGTGAATGATTGTCCTGGAAATTTCAGCATCGTCTCCACAGAAGGGGAGTTTTTTTTCTGAACGAACGAAAGTAATGGTGAATAATTATGATACCTGAAGACAGTTCCAGTATTTTTATTACCTATTAAAAAAATCATCTCTTTATTTGAGCCGTTGTGATTTTTGCTTCCGTCTTTTAACAATCTGGTTAAATTTGCTGGTAAAGTAAATAGATAGTGCCCTGACTTGGCAGTAGTAAATGATTGTGTGGCCTTCACCAACTTATTTATTCTGTATTTATCCCCCATTTCTCCTTCTCGATGTACTCTAATTCCACCAAGTTATCCTTTTCACTTTGGGAAATATTCAAAATTTGAAGGATATATCAAATCAAGCGCAACAAAGTTTGCAACAATGTTGGGCTTCACATTTTTATCATATTTTTTTTAATGCCTGAAATAGAGGTTCCATAGTGTTCTGTAGGTTTTATTCCTAAACCTCGTTACAGGAATGATTATTATGTCTGGCTGGACAGTAATCTATACTATATATATTTGTGGACTTGAGATTTTTCGTTGCAAAAGGCTTCTGAACCACTCAACACTCAGATTTCAAATTTTATATAGTGCATCAGAATGGATGTAAGGGTGCACAGTTTTTAATAGTCTCAAATCGGTGTAGTTTTTTTTTTATTGGAAATTTATTGTTTCGCCATCATTTAGAGCTATTTCGAGTCATAGTTCGCCATTTTAAGGTTTCGTTATCACTTCCTGCGATGTGCGCAAATCATGCTATTGTACGGGATGCGCAGGGTGTCAACTCACAAAGGCAGAGCAGTAAGACCTATTTAAAAACCAACAAACAAAAATAAAATAAACAAATAGGAACAGGCCAGATGAAGCAGGTCCATAATAACCACCCAGAACTGAAACCAATATTCAAACCGATTTATCCCGGGCAGGGCCGGGGACCTCAGCTGGTGACCAATGAGTTAGTTGCAGTGGGAGATCAGTGGCTTTAGTTGTTACCAACGTCTGTGGTAAACAGAGAGTTAAAAGGCATAAAAAAAAAGTGTGCAGATAATGAAGCTAAAAAGAGCTCAGCTGAAATAATGAAACAAACAAAAAACAAAATAATGAGTAAATAAAAGTAAATTTATAATCGAACAAACCATAAAGAAAAGAAATAAAGAAATAAACATGAATGAATAAAAAAGGAAGAAAGAAAGAAGGAGAGACAGAAAGACAGAAACAAATAAAAAATAAATAAGTAAATAAATAAATAAATAAATAAATAAAGAAAGAAAGAAAGAAAGAAATACAAAGTATGACGTATGGAATTGGAAAATGAATGAAAATATTCATGTTTTCTTAAATAAATCATTTTTTTAAAAATATATATAGATTAATTTGACCATGGTTACATTTTACCAGATGCTTAGACATGAATTATCTCACAGTGCCAAGGAGTTCCAGAGCAGTCAAGTTCATTAAAGAAAAAATAATTGCAGAGAGTTTTCCCCCCGGTTTACAATCCAGTGTCATTTTTTTGGCAATGCCCAGTAGAGGATCCATAGACTTTTTGAAGATTAAAAAAATGTATGAAAACCTTTTTCAAAATGCGATGTATTAAAAAAAAAATCACAGAGAAACTGCAGAGTCACAGCAGAGCTTGAAACAAAGTCAAAATCTGGGGAAAAAAATGGAAAAGAAAAAAAAAAGGGAATTTATCATGTACATTATTGTTTATTTGCCGCTGGTGTCTGAGGGTGCCCACCTAAAGGCCACCGAATTCGGTTACCGAGCCACTAGGCGCCTTAGGTGAGAAGAATTGCACTATGTAATTTCAACAACTGCACATAGGGCCCACCTAGATTCGGTCCGTTTATATAGTGCAATTCTTCTCACCTAAAGCGCCTAGTGGCTCGGTGGCCGAATTCGGTGGCCTTTGTGTGGCTACCCTAAAAGCAGGGTGTTGCAACATAGAACCTTTTTTCCCTTTTTAAATTTTTTTTTTGCACGTTTTAACTTTGCTTTGGGGGGGGGGGGTGGGGGTCATCTGGTGTTAATTAGAAAAAAAAAAAAAATCCACCACTTTGAGGGGAACCTTAACTCTTCCTTCCCTTGTCTTTTCTTGTTCCTGGCTACTTTGTTCGCCTGTTCCCAGGACTGACATAATGCTCGATGACGAAACAGTTGAAGTGCCAAATTACAATTTTTCATTTAAAAACAGTTTAGTCTTTGTGATCGATATTTAGCCTGAAGCTTTAAATAATCTGACTACATGTACTATTATATTGCCCACCCAGCAACTGCCACCGAGAAAACGATATGTTGAATTGGCTTCCAGTTTTCCTCCCATGTCAAACGAAAACCACATTTCAAAACAATTTCCCTCACTGGTGTATCAGAGTAACTTTCACTTGAAGTACGGAATAACAGTGAAGCTGACTCACTGCGACTGAAACACCCGTTTCCTGGCATTTAGCCCTAATCTAAAGTGATTCAAAAGCAGTACTAACTTCACACATTTTCAATTGGAAATAATGGAAAATGAACATTTCTCCAGAAGTCAACTATGTGAACACTGGACAGAATATGATGTGTCGTTACTAGCATTGTTGTTAACGTGCCTAGGCAATACAGGATTGTAGAATGCTGCACATTTTGTGACTGCATTCTAAAGCAGGATTGTAGAATGCTGTTTAATTTATACATGTCATTCTAATGCAGGATTGTAGAGTGCTGCACATTTTGTGTACTTCATTCTAATACAGGATTGTAGAATGCTGTATATTTTATGTACTTCATTCATTTTTACCCTGTACTTCATTCATTTTTACCCGTTTCTTTCAATTTCACAAATCCGATCTCTAGGCTATTTCTTACCTATCATTTGTTTCTTTTCACTGGCCAGAGGTATTTGCTACTCCCACTTCAAAGTCTGTGTCTGTTAATAGCAAGTGTATTGTTAAATAGGTCTTGGTCATTTCATGCATATATAATATACTATACATGTGTATGTACATTTTTTTTTATTTACAAGTATGTGATTTTCATGTTCTGTTCCAGTTTTGGTCGTTAGCAGCTATGAAATTGTAGAGATTTGAATTGAAGCAAAGTCATGCAATGTGGCAATAAACTGATAGAATATAAAATGTAACAAAATTTCTTTATTTTCTTGTGGTTGTAACATTTGTGAAAATGTTCTAGGTAATCACTGCTGATTATAGAGACCTATGTGTCAGCCAAACTGACCGACCGATCAACCGACCAACCAACCAACCAACTACTGCACTAATCTGTCTTATTCTTACCCCTTCTTACAAACTCCCCACCTACAAACGACACACTGTCATTCGTAGTGATATATATTAGCTGTTCACGAATCATCTAATTTGGAGATTTTTAAACGTGAACTAAAACATCGTCTATTCTCACAGTGTTTCCAATTACAATAGGTGGTAGAAAAAGAGAGAGTTCGTCATGAATGACTGAGCCGGGGAGAGAGTGAGAGAGAGAGAGCGAGAGTGAGAGATAGAGAGAGAGAGAGAGAGAGAGAGCGAGAGGGGAAGGGGGAGAGAGTGAGAGAGGAAGAGAGAGTCCTGTATGGCGCATTGAGTATTGTTAATGGAAATGCGCCATACAAATGTAATGTACAGTATTATTATTGTACCGGTATTCCAACTGTTAGGTGATACGCACTGTAAAAAAATTAATTGACTAATGAAATGTAATTACATAGTACTATTAAAAAGTGCTTCAAACTCCCTCTCTTTCTTTTCCCTCTCTTTCTCTCTCGCTTCAGCTTACCAGTTCACAAGTTGTTAATCGAACGCTTTAGCCAAGTACTGGGTATGACAAAATTTCACCCCAGAACAGGATAATCATGTCTATATTTACACGAGCTTCCTGTATACGACTCTGATGGTTCAGTTGTCTATTTATCCAATCATTTTGATTCCCATTGCACTTAAAAC
>OZ007571.1:7001919-7009419 GCA_963931925.1 Onchidella celtica | reverse complement strand
TCGTACTAAAATATTAGTTATTGTTCCTTTACGAACGGTCTGACGCACACAATTTTTAATTATGGCTTTAAGCGGCAATCGGTTTTTGATTTACTCATTAATACGGCGTCCTCGGGGCGTCTCCAGACAGTGTCTCAATAATCTGTAATCGTGACGCGCTTAAAGACCTTTGCTACGTGTATGCGTGGATAATCCTTCCCATTCAGAGAAAGACGGCGGAATTGTAGCGTGAAAGCTATTTTGACTTCGAAATGACCAACAGGAATATCAAAATCTGTGACAGGGAGACTTTAAAAAAAACAACAAAGCATGCCCGAGATTATAGATAATCTGTCGGCAAACCAACGTTAAAGTAAAACAGGTAAAAAAAAATATTGAAAACGAATTAAGACCAATATCCTTTTTAAGGCCTCTGTGTTTTGAGAGTGCTTTGAGTTAAATTGCTTGAACTAAAAAAACTTACTTCTTCCTTACGTAATGGAACATGCAAACATTCAAGTATTCAGTTAAATTTGATGCCAGCAAAAGTGCAGTTTTCTCTTTTCATTTCTGACCAGGTTCTCATTTCCTTCTGTTCTGTTATAATTATATGTCTTCTGTCTTTCGTTTTGCTGTTTCCTAGCACAATGTGACGGTTATCAGGTCGACGTGCTTTACCCAAATTCAGGCTCAAACAAAGTCAGGCTCACTTTTTGTTAAGGAACAATTTCGCACAGACAGGAACATTTTGCGGGTACACCAGTTTGACTATTGTGACACACTCGTTATAATTATCCCTGGCCCCGAACTTGGACCTCTGCCTTTGGTTCAGTGACACCTGGCAGTCCAGCATTCCGTTCTCGCCTCTTGGGCGGTTCATTTCTGGTGGGGGCCAGGAAACCTTGCTAGTCTTGGTTAAGCCAAACACTTTCTCGCGGTTACACTTCACCGGGAATCCAGGATTAACTGCGGCGGATAATCCGGCTTCTACGGTCCTAACAATAACAATAATCATAAAACCTCCTGGCCTGGTTCTGCTTGAGAGATCTGGAGGTCCCGCACTACCACAGTGACAAAACTAAACAATAGCTGCTCGCTACAGAATTAGTTTCTGGAACGATACGGACCTAAAGCTGTATCTCAGATTTTGTCCAATTATGGGTCAGTTCGGTGCAAAAAGTATCGAGATTGCAACTACAGATTTTGTGGAAAACGCTGTGATCATTGAATAATTTAATCACGATACATTATTTACGTGTCTTTATTGGTACATGTATTATCAATGTTACGTTCATCTTAATGTAAGTTGTGTAACTGATATGCAAGTGCGAAGGACCGGGGGCATTGTCCTATAGATGTTTGATCGTGAGCTGATGAGCCCTACTATTGAAAGAAAAAAAAATGTGTTCACGGTTTATAACGAAACTTTTCTTAATCATTAATTGTGATCCGTGTCCACTGGCGTTATCCACGTTGATAAATTAAATTAATTTTTGTTATTACCGTAATTCTGTTTATTTTAACACACCCAGTATTAAAGCAGTTGCAATATGAAAAACTTCTTTGGCATGTGTAAGACAATTGATTTTACAAATCTAGTTACGTCGAAATTGGGCAAAAAGAAAAGGTTGTATGTTGCGAAACCCCGCGTGAGAAATAAAACCCAAACAATACAAAGTAAACTAAAGAGAAGACAGAAAATACACAAATTTTCGGCTTTCGCCTTTTTCAAGTGAAAAAAAAATCGAAAATAAAAGACTTCAACAGGAACGACAAAAGACTTCAACAGGAGCGAAGCGAAACAGTTTACTTAGCTGCGAGTTCTTGTTTCGTTAGCAGCACCAAAGCACGTCCGTCCGCCAAAAGCATGGAAGCTCTTTAGTTTGCTTTGTATTGTTTGGGTTTTATTTCTCACGCTGGGTTTTGCAACATACAACCTTTTCTTTTTGCCCAATTTTGACTTTGCTTATAGCCCTGCTGCGACCCCACAGTTTTTCTATGGTTTTTATGATATTTCGTGAAAATCTAGTTACGTGTATTACGTGTCTTCATGAAGATGGCTCGTCGGGGAACGTGTCATTAAAGGACTTAAGAATACACAAGCTTTTGGTTATATAAAATCTCTTCCTGTATATATTTATATATATTTAATATTTTTAGTTTGAACAGCGGTGGATAATTAATTTGTGACGCAGATCTCTTTTCTTGTAGTACTTTTCTCCTGTATTTATTTTCTGAAAATGAAACGTTTTATTCATTTTTAGGCCCAGGAAATCAAATGCTGTTGTTGACAGAAAAAACAAAACAAACCATATGCCTTAAACAAATTAACGTGTGGCAAAAAGTTTTTCTTAGTTCTACAAATGCATTTTGCACTGTTAAAACAGGGAAATGAATGATAGTGTTCTAGAAACAAAAGAATAATGATCTGACGGAATGACAGATATTAGGAGCTCAAAATGCGCACATTCAAGATCTGCACGATCTGCTTAACATGGTGGGGTTAGAAATATTTCATTAAAGTGAAAGAATGTCATGAGATAGTAGGCAGGAAGCTTGACGCCAAACAATGGATACAAAGATTTTATTAACATCAAAAACCAAGGCGTGTCCGCGTAAAACACCCTTTCTAGAACAGTGAGTCAACTTACGATGGTGTATATAAGCTTAAGACACCACAGACTTAGGCCTTTATTTGCCTCTTAGTTTTAGGGTCGGCTTAAACTTTCGGCATGGACGGTTCTCCTTAGCAAATATTGTAAATGTGAAGCAATAACATTAATGCCTTCAGGATTACCCGGGGCTGGGCGGCCAACAGAACACATGTTTCTCTGCCTGGATTCCACTCTGAGGCAGGTGAAAAGTCCCAACTAATTAGGATAATGTTTTGATAAATACGCTGGAATAGGCTTACATTATATAAGTTAGTAAATGTCAAATCGTGTAATGGTCACTCATGATCGATTCCGATAAATTCATGCTAATATTGAACTGGAAGTGATAGTGAACCAGGAATCGATTATATGCAATGCTGAGTTTCACATGGGTTAAAACATTCAAGAACTTAATGATAAAAGGTATTAGCAGAAAGGCAAGGGTGACATTTTGTAGCTACAGACGGTAATTACTTTGAGAGCTCTCTGATTTAATGTCACCCCCCCTCCCCCACCCAAAAAAGCTTACATACAGAGAATAAATAAGTTAGATTTTAATAAATAAATAAATAAAGTAGAACCAAAACAAATATGTCTCACAATCCCTGCGGAAACCCCACATAATCGCTCCAAAAAAGTCTTTATAGGCAATTTAAATAGGATGTATATAGTTAGTAATCTGATGACTGAAATACTGGTTAACCTACAGACCCCAATAGATTTTGCCCTCCATAAACAGAAACATTTCCCAATGACGCAATGTAAATACTTCCACGGCACTCAATCAAAACCCCCAAGAAATGTCGTTGTTGAATGTCAAGTGCCATCTCTGAGACAGCCAGGATCTTGTTCAAGAGCAAAAGTGCAAGGCAATATATCGATCTTGGAAACATTTCCGAGTACTCGAATACAACAATATCCGATAAGTAATTTTTCTCAAATTGTTAAGAATCGAAGGGGACCAGTCTAGGTTGTTCCGTATTTTGTGTATACATGCTGTGTACAATGGAAATTCCTGGACCGAGTGCACCTCCCCGAAGTGAAAGGGAAAAAAAAAATTCTAATCTTGCTCTGCATAAAATATCTTAATATCATTGTGTGAAGCCCATACGTTTGAGTACTTGCCACCAATTTACTGGCCCCCGGCAGCTGTGCGATTTTCTTTTGTCCCGGATTAACTTGTTGATTATTAGCGCCGCGATCCGCCCGGTTTCTGCGCAGCAGTTCGAGTTTTAACATGGCGTCAGTTTTGTGCATAAACACCGGCCGACGCTGTCGTTACAGTCGCTGACAGTCCAGATATTAAACTATTATTGTTTCTTTCCCAGAGACGCATGAGAGGCATCAAAAGCACCGTCTCGGATATATACAAGTAACTTGTCAATGTTTAAGCTGCACGTTGCATACATATGTTATTTTTTTTATGAATTGGTACGTAGTTGACCTTGAATGACAAAACCGGCACAAAAACCAACCTCTGATTTATTGTATCTTGTTTCTCCATGTCTTCTGAATTTAATTTAATGTTATTCAAAATTATCATTCATTTCTCTGGGTTTTTTTTTTTAGTCCATTTTAAAGCAAACTATCTTGGCACTGATGTCCTAAAGCAACAAACCCTATAATGCGTTTCAAAATTATGGCGCAACTAGATGGCAATATCATTTAAACTAACGGATGGAAGTCACTGAAACTTTTTTTTTTTCGAATTGCCTTAGAAGGAAATTATCTGTCAACACTAATTTATGTGGAAATAAGTAAAAAGCTCTCACAAAAGTACACATTTTGCTAATTAAAAGTGTGGAATCGTAAACAAAAACAATTTACAGTAGTTAACAGGGCAGAAAACAGACTCTTGTGGTTTCTGCGTAGAAACACAAACAACAGGCAAAACTAACAAACAAGACCACTCTCGGTTGAGGGTTCATTAACTCTTTATCTAACACATTGTTCAACAAACCAGATATTTTTAGTGTATCAATTGTTTCTGTTCTTCAAGTAGTGGGCAAAGAGCTTTGTTTCTCGAGGACATCAGCCTAAGGCTCTTGTTAGCTCTTTGTCCTTGTTTGGTTCTTCTGGTCTCTGCTGCTCTGAGAGTATTGTCCCTCCCAAAAGACCGTCCAGAGGTGTCGCCGCGGGAGATGGATTAAAAAAGTAGGAATAAGAATCAAAGGGGGAGACAAACTTATAGAAAACAAAACCAAAAATTGTTCATAAAAAAAGCAACGACTTGTTTCTGGGTAATTTTCTTCTAGGAGAAAATCCAGCCGGTCTTTACTGTGAAAACGAAACCACATTTAAACATGAAACTGGATATTTTGCATATGAAATCACTGTTACTGGCATCACACTGTACTAGGTAAGAAAGGTTTATGTGTATGCCTCAACACTTCTTAGAAAAACGACAACAACAAACAAAGAAAAGAGGCAAAAGCACACGTTAGGTGCACGCAATGTAACAAAGAAAAAGACAGGACAGAATAACCAGGTAAGGCCTTGAATTTCACGGTTGTCAAAGGCAAACTGTTATTGGAAGCAAGACAGGTCAGTAGATTGCCTTCCAGTTTGTATCTTATTGAATTCATGGCGTCTTGCATGTTGAAAAGCTCCTCATAAAACACAAACGCCGAGACCATCAAGTATAGTTAGGTGTGAACAAATCAGGAAGCCACAGACCAGGATTAAGGCCCAAGTTTGATGAAATAATAAATCTAAACAGCTCCCAATTGCTGTCGTTAATTCTTTCAAACTTTATACCTTCTAACATTTGTTCCCAGCCCTCCTCGTTTTTTGACTTCTAATTTCTAATTTAAGATTTACAGGAAGAGGCTAGAAATATGGTTTGAAATTGTGATTTCCCATGCAATGTCACTGATATGTCAAGGAGGGTCAAGCTTACCTCCTATGTGGGAAAGGGGAAAAATGACCTCCTGGGCGGCCAGAGAAAACAGACGTACACACACACAAACATCATGAAAGTGTTATTGCTCGTAAAGCAAGTCCCGAGATAAGTAGTTTAAACACGGTGACGACTTTTCTCAATATCTCTAGCAAAAAAAAAGGTTCCTTATCCGGGAGATTTGTCAATAAATAACAACAGCCAGTGACAGAAAGCAAGGCGGCCAGAAGTGTTTGATAATACAAGTTGTATTGAAGGAATCACAAACTCTGACCTGACTGTTAGCGAGTCGCCAGAAAAGAAATATGGCACAGAGAGATCTCAGTGGATTTAAGGCCTTTAGGAGCTCTAGACAACTTGGGGTTTTCGTAAGGTTCAAGGTCGGCACAAGAGAGTTCGAATACTCAAAACTTTAACCGCAAGGTAGCCCGAAATAATAAAAACAGAAATTGCTCTCAACTGCGTCTAAAATTACCTGAACTTTTCCATCTTCTGGGAGTAATGTTGATGTCCCAATTACCCAGATCTTGCCTCAGATAGCAGCAGAAGTTCTGGTAGAGTCTCCATCTATCCTATCATCTATTATATATTTCAGTAACTTGCAACCTTTGGCATGACTAACTGACCAAACTATACACTCTTCAGGCCGTAAATTTGGCAGGAAGGTGGCATTTGAGATAAGGAAGATGATGGCTATAATTAAAAGTTGTTTACTTCATGCAGGTATTTTTTAAAAGAATAACAATGTTTACTGCTATGTAACATCTGTATTTTTGTATGATTTGAGGTCTTTATTTTAGGAGGTTCGCTGCCCTTGGCATTTACACCTCACTTTACTTGTTTTATTATTTCTTGTTCTGGCGGGGGGGGGGGGGGGGGAGATGATATATATAAATTTTAATCTATTAATTTCAATTTTGCCCGGGCAGCGGCCTTTCGGCCTGCTCTTTACGATTTCCAACTGCCAAGGTATCTTTAACGTGCGCAACGTGCACACGGGCCCTCTGTATTTTTGTATGTTTGTTTCGTAATATATATAGTACCGTGCATGTCATAAAAAGTAACCGTCTCAAGCGTTCAGTTTGGTGCTTAATGTTGTGGTGCGCATGAGTTCTGAAGCAAGACTGTAGTTTATTACTTTTATTATACTAGGAGGGGGGGGGGGGGTCACATGATTGTTTATTCTGGGCAATGCCCGGTGGCTCATCTAGTTCTGTTATATTCTGTTTATCGTCTTGTTTGTCCCCAGCAGAATGTGACCGTTACTGCATCGCGTTACTTTCTCAAACTCACAGCCATAGCCATCAAATAGTAATATTCATTTTACCAGTCAGCTCGAGACCTCCCAGCTATTAGATATGATTGCAATACTTTATTAAGCATCCTTAGACTAAGCATATAATTTCGGTTGAAGCAAATACTCAATTTCACTATTTTTCAGGTGCCAGTGAATACAATATACAAATGACAATCTAGATAATTTCTTTTAAGTTTTTGAATAACATCATCTCAAATGACCAAGAGCTGATAATAATATTAAAACACAACTGGGTTACTGGTTGACTTATTTCATTATATCATAGTCAAACTGTTACCGAGAACACAGGTCCACACATTAACTGGTCATCCTGTTTGCATGTAAAGGCGGAGATGTGTAAACGGCATAGTGTAGCCTAGGCCTGTTTTTTTTTGTTTGTTTGTCACCAAACAGTTTTGTTATAAGCAACATATTATTTGTTAGTAGAAAGTAAGTAACCAGTGAGTCAGAATAAAGCGTAAGTTGGATAAAATAAAGCACATCTACAACAGCTGGTGAATCCTTTCAACGCACGGTAACCAAGAATCATAATATTGTCACCCAGAACGACTTTGTCATTAGGCGAATCACCTGCAATATTTCATTAGGAAAGGCAGTAAATCTCACCGAGACGTTGTCGAGGGTTGCCCGGCAAGTGATACAGCTTGGGG
>OZ007571.1:6971919-6999419 GCA_963931925.1 Onchidella celtica | reverse complement strand
AGAGAAAATGTAGAAATGAACTCTATAATGATAAAGTAGAACATGCGAAGGCACGACACACAGAGGATGAAGATGGAGTACCAAGAAAATGAAGGAGGGGGGGGGGGGTGAGGTGGGGAGGAATGAAATAAAATTGAAGAGGAGAACTGTAAAGTCTCTCACTAGACAGGCTTACGCTACTGGTGGCTTTTTTTTTTCAATAGACCGGACCGTGCAGATCCAAACACAATGTTTTATCTGAAAAAATGTTGTTGTTTTTTCTTGGCTTTTTTCTGGATACCCGGACACAACGTGTATATCAGCTGACCAAGCCCCGGTATTTCCTTATTTTCATTCGTTTCTCCTGATGTTGTCGCGGTTAAGTGGAACAAACTGTTTTGTTTTGATAAGAAGAATAACTAAAAAATACAAGACATGTCACCTGTCGAAATTTATCTCCAGGCAGGTGTAACAGTGGTGATATTTTGTTTGGGGGATGAAACGGAGACGTAGATATTTGATTATATCCCAGCAAAGTTAAATAAATCACCGCTTAACGTCTCGTCAACAAGATGCAAAAACTTTTTCCATTGGCGATGATTCCACATACACTATATTGCTTGTGCGTAAGAGATTTCATATCATGAATTTGTCCTGGGCCACAGAACTTCAGAACTCAAACTCTCTTTCACCGATACTAACTCTGATACAACGATGGAAATAATAATAATGTATCTCATTTCAGGTCTGATCAAGAAAACACATTGTCATATAAGCACACGCATTTTCAAATAGAAAATTACACAGACACAATACTCATGTTTATGCCCGGAAACGAAGCTATCTCATTTTAGACTGGGTCTTTGTTTTAGTGCAATTTCCATCTGAAGCCCAGGGAATTGAACCAAATGCTCACGCGATCTAGTCTGAACGTAGAGCGGCCCCTCTGGCCACAACTCCCATATTCCATTAACATTAAAGTATTACAAAGGCTTAAATGATGACACTCTAGCCTTCAAGATCTAAACCCATTTCATACTGTAACAATCGTTTAAGTGTTAACCAACTCAATAAACTAACACGGGAAAAAAATCGATTCAGTTCATCAAGTTCTTTAGCCCTCAAACTCCTTAAGACGAATCCTTAAACGATTTCTTAAAATAATACATTAAAGCACCCTCCAGATCCCTCTTACGAAACAAATTTAATTTTCTTAAAGGGGTAGTAAACCGGGTGGGCGAATGAAAGGTTTAGATCGGAGGTCAATCAGACAAATCGTGTACCGCTGTTCTCAACAACACAAGTTTCTGTCCCAGTGTAAACTGGCGTTCCGGTTGGTTGGTTGCCAATGCTGGTCGCTGTAGGTCACCAGGTAAAATGAACTCCATTATTTTTGTATGCACAATTGTCACCAGTTCTCTCCTCTCCTACTTCCCCGTCCTGCCGTAGAACAAACCTATTTTCGTGTCAAGATACACAAATGCGATGCACAATAAGAATCGCACAAAGCTACAGGGATTAGGCATTGATCCCTAAACAAAACCTGCCATAGTTTTTGATTTTGACTGCTCTTTTCAGTGTCTTTGTACATTTTCCCATGGCGCATATTCTATTTGTTTGAGCTGTTATTGTTTCGTGCACACTTCGCACTTCCAGCAAAGTGCTCACTGTTAATTAAGTTTGTGCTAACCAGTCAAACAACGAGCAACACCCGCTGAACATTCAATAGCATTTCAATAACCAGATGATCTGCTCGCCTACTAGTGTATGTTAAAGTGTTACTCGAACTCCCAACGTGTTTGCATTTTGTATGTCTTTGCGTTGTGTCTACAAGATTTCAACATATTCAAAGCTAAGTTATCTTTTGTTCACAACACAGTGGTGTTACACGCGTCCGTATCATGTTTCCCTGCTGCAGGGAGGAAACATTAATTAATTAGCATTTTTTCTAGTCTTTCAGGAGAAATAAATAATGACAAAGTTTGTTTCTCCAAAGTCAATACTCTTACCCCTTCCCACACTTGAGCATGTTCACATAAACCGTGTTTATGATATATGAGTTCATCTAAGGATATGAAATGACACATTCAAATATTTTTGGCGGTGCAAATCTTGAAAACATGGGGCAAAATTTAATGGTAAGACTGGCTAAGATGCTTTTCAAGCAACCGACCGGAATTATTTGAATTTGGGTTTAACGGCACGTCGGCAAGATGCTGGTCACTTTGAACTTTTCACGTTTTTTTTGGTTTTTTTTGTGGCTTACTTTTCACAATATGATGTATTAAAGTTTTACGAACCCCCTCCCCCCCCCCCCCCAAAAAAAAACAACAACTCCAAAAATAATGGACCACAGATGATATGATTTTGAATTAATGCCAGTACAATAGTACAGAAATGTCTCTTCGGATACCAAGAATGATCACTGGGTACATATCAGATCTCTGACTACTTGGCGAATCAGATGGTGCCTTTAGAAAAGAAAATGAATCAGTCAATATCTTGAATAAGATTAAATTTTGGTACTGTTTGTTCTGATTTTAGGGGGAACGCCCTCACACTGTCGGTGTCAACAAGACAATTGGACACAAGTGCACAAGTGTCAGAGATCAGGATGTGATTTTTTTCGGCAAATTTTTATTACCTGAATCACAGGTGTGTTCTACTGCAGTTTCAATTGATTCCGTTTCTCATAGCTTGAGATGAAATTAACTGATATCAGGTGAAATCCAAATTTTCCGGTTCGGATAGAAATTGTATGAGATCGAGACGCTAATTCACAAAAGAAAAGTCAAATCAGCCCGTGAAAGTCTGTATAACGAGCACATTTGTGCTCTTCTGAGAATTCAGCTTGAAGAACTGTCACCTTTTTACCGGTACAAGAACGACAAAATAGTCACAAGCAATGTTTATACTACCTTTTTCATCCAACGCGCTAAGTACTCTACTCTCGCAGGCACTTTTGGTGCACACGCAATGCTGCCCCCTTTTCCCCCGACTAATAGGAAAGGGCACTCCAATTTATAACAAATTGGATAATGGCAATCTTTC
Source organism: Onchidella celtica (assembly GCA_963931925.1). Classification (NCBI taxonomy): domain Eukaryota; kingdom Metazoa; phylum Mollusca; class Gastropoda; order Systellommatophora; family Onchidiidae; genus Onchidella; species Onchidella celtica. Next base: position 6,996,389 of record OZ007571.1, on the reverse strand, counting down.
TGTGGTATAATTCGTTGTCATTCATTTCTGAAATTAGCAAGAACAACACTTATTGGGCAGTCATCAACAAAAGAATGCACCTTACAACTTTATTTCTAAATACATTTTATTGTGACTACCTGAAAAGCACAAACTAAAACGCGACAGAGGAAGATAGTAAGACACAGTGGGGAAGAAAATGAATATCATATATTCTGTGGTCTCTATAAAGAATTACACGAATTCGAAACATCGGCCCATTTTCTGATATTTCATAAAATTTTATCTCATCCATTGCTATTTGATAAAGATGTATTGGATTAGATTTAAAACCAGGAGCCATTTTTAGGAAAATAAAAAGCTCTTGCGAAGTTACTGTGAATATAATAATATTGTTTATAACAGCAACTTATAGTCTAAACATCTAATGGCAGATAATTTGCAAATTGCGGATATTTAGGAAATTATAAAAAGGAGAGGAAAAAAAATAAAATAAAAAGAATGTCCCAAAAGACTGCCAACGTTTATTCCGTTTACGCGATATGCTGATAACCGGAACCCCGATTTAAAAAAAAAAAAAAAAGACCACAGATCCTGCATAAATTTGAGTCCTGGAAGAGATCTATACATGCACAAGTATGGCCTGTTTGCTCGCACGCAGTCACCCCGGGACACTGAAAAGGCCGCTTTTTACTCAGCGGCTGCCTGGGGGCAATAATGGATATTGCAATGATCACATCTAAACGAGTGTTTATCGTGGGCAAAGCGATTCTCATCGCTGAGGCAAACAGAGAGGAGACAACAGATATGAAAACATTAGGCCTGGTCGCACAATCGTCGGTGCCGTGAGCAAGATTTTGGGAACTAAAAGACCCGGAGACCAGCGCCATGTTAGAGACTCTACTCCAATACTGAGCCAGGCTGGGAAACGTAGGAACTGGACGCAAGCAGGCGCGTGCGGTCTGAACACCCCTCTCCCCGGGTTATTTAATAAGATTTCTTGTTGCTCTTTCGATCCGCGTAGCGAAAAAACCTGGACAAAAGTATTTATTAGTCATTTAGCTAACACGGTGAGATCTGAGAGCAGGTTAATGGCGGGGTTAATGAGCTGAAGAACTATGTACAGTAACATTACGACAAAACGGCAGGAGGTAGGCACTGTTGTTATGAGAGGAATTAATATCGCTTTGCAAAGTTCTCCTTTCAAGTTGTTTCTAGGAAGGCTTGGTATTGATACGGTGTTATTTATGCTGGACAATGGTGTTATAAAGAACAGCCCGGCTTTTCGTAATATTATTAAAGTTAATGAAGAATTTCTGGATTAATGCGGCAGGACTTCATCTCCTGGTTCGCTTCACACCAGATTTGTGGCCGTTGGTGCACGTTATTACACGCGGTACATACGGAAGGAATTATATAGCTCTCCTAGTACCCAAGGTGGTGGAGAAAGAGGCGGCAGCACCTTTCTTTCCATAAAACACTTTCCAAATGCATTCGTTTCGCACAGAAAACAATCTTGCAGTCACACGACAAAAGCCAGTGCTCCCAAGAGAGCTTTTTTGTTTTTTTGTTTTCTCTTTCGTTAACAAAGCCTAAGGGCTTAGCGCAGATTGGATGTATACAATGGTGATACTTAGTTATTCCAAGCCCATAAGGACTGAGGAAGCAAATTGTCCGATTTAATTCAAATAATCAATACACATCAGATAGGGTGGACGACTTTGTAACCTGGCAAGGAGGGATTGAAGACTTACACCGGGGCAGCGCTGAAATAGTGCAAATTAGCGCAAAGCCACATCTTTTTTGCAAACAAAACCTGAAAATATTCTTGATTTTCTCTCGTTCACATTAATAACCCACAAATGATACACAGATGCACGATTCATTTACATTCATATTGAGCCATAAATTAAGTTCGCTCGTTTCACTTCCAACATTTTCAACAACAACAAAAAAAATTAATTAGACTGCACTGCTCGACATATTTGCACAACGGCAACAGCATCAACAAAAATAACAACAGAAGCAGCTACATCAATTAAAAATCAGAAGCGCAAATAATAAGTATTAAAGTTGTAGAATGGCGTGGTTTTCATGTTATACCCTCACGGTGCAGCTACGATAAGTTTTCAATGGATTTCCGTCCGTTCTTTGAAGTAACGAAGAAAGCCTCCACTTAAAATGACTCTGTGATGACTGTCACTTGTACAAAAGCTGAACACTCAGCTTGTAAACGCCCTCGTCAACTGCTCGGCCCAGGAATGAAATCACTTGCTATGTAAAACACAAATAATTTCCTGATGCCTACGTCAAACATCTTGGCCAAAACGTAAAAGGTGAAGTGTTTCGTTTTCAATTTGAAGATTCATAAAAAAGGACCTGCGTTTGATAGTTACACTTCATCTTTTATGTTAAAGTGACGAATGAATCTAAATATAGATCTTCCCATGGTGCTTGGTAATGAATATCTAACATTTACACGAGTGCAAATGTACCTCATGACCCCACACAGCTTCAGACATAGAGAGGGAGAAAGTAGTTGCAGTAGCTGAACTTAATGAAATTCTCACCCACCATTTCAGAATATGTAAATGTCTTAAATGAGCTCACTTATATTTTTTACAGCCACCTGTACAAAGCCTGGACCTTGTCGACAATGGAAATGTACACAAACCTAGCTTCTCCTTTACAAAACAGCACTCGCAGGATAGAACCGTCCACGAAACAAAACAATTTAATAAGGTGGCAGGCACCTCTACACAGACGAGCAAACACATTTGTAGGTTCATCCTCACTCGATAAAATTCGGGCAACCGTGCTAAAATCAACAGATATGTGTCAACATTTTCAAATGGCTGAATAAAATGTGCAAACAATTTCCGTTTGACCACTTTGATACTTGTGATCACCCGCGTTACATGGGCGATGTTGATTCAGATGGCAAACCGGGATTTTGTGGACTCACAACTGCGGGTGGGCCAGATTGGAAATAACGAAACGAATACAATACACGGCCAGACCGGCCTGTCATCGGTGAAATCGAATCTTTTTTTTTTTTTTTTAATACCTTCAAGTAATAACATTAATAAATGTTGATTTTTTTTTCTTTTAAAATAACATTCAACCCCGTTTGCAATATGTCATTTCCAATGCCTTTCTTCCTCTGTCAATGCCGCACGTCTCTCTCTTTCTTTGTATATTCCTACCTGTTTTCACTTTTATTTACCGCTTTCTTTGCCACAAGGATCGCCATGTTATTTTTCCTGTGAAAAAAAAAGGGGGTGGGGGGAAGGAAGGGGTAGCTTCAGTAAATGGTTAATTTCTGGAACCACCTGCATCTCCTCCGTACATTCTACATCAACCATTCATATGACCGTCGAGTAGAATTTACCTCCACAAACAACAGTAGAAATGATCAGGCCAATATTACACGTCACGAATGAAAATTTCCTATAAAATTTAATCTAGTCTCCCTTCAGAAAATCTCAGCTATTCGATGGTCGCCACATTTATCGATACTTTGCTTTTCCGATACCGCATGCCCGGATATACTAACATATCGTGAACAAAGGCACATTTTTTACCGTTTCAGGCCGACTAGGTGAGTGGTCCAGTCATTATAGCTCTGAAGATGAGAATGAAAAAAAAAAAAATTTACTATGCAATTTTAGCGGAAAGTGAAAGTGCACTATTTATGATTCTTTGCAATGGTCATTTGGCTTATGATGTTTATCGTAATGTTTCAATGTGTATGGCCAGCCAGAATCAACTCCCTTCATAATTATGTAGCCACGCTAAAATGTTGCCTGCGCTACCTCCACATAAATGCAAATTTAACCCTCAACTGCCCTGGGTTTTATATTTAAAAGATATCACCTGATGTTGACTATTCCATATTTGGAGACTTTCTATTTTACCCATTTTTTCCATAAAATATTTTTCGCGACAAATATTTGTATTTTCAGTCCATTGGGCTATTTTAAACCAGTTTGGTTAAGTTTCAACATTTTTTCACAAGACCATTTCCAAAGTGCTGTTCGACGTCAGGAGACAATTGCACTTGGCACCAGTTCAGTCCATTAGTAACAAAGCTGAGATTGGACTGGTAGTGATGAGAGGAAATGGCAGTCTCTAACTGGACAAAAACGGCATTTCTTGCCCTGAACCAATTGGTATTATTTCACTCTGAAGATAATTCTTATTCATGTCGCTTGAAAATGGACAAACTTTCAATTGCATCGTGGCCACTGTATCGATCTTCCGGGTACGCGATATTTTTATAGGGTAATTCCTGAATTTTAAAGAACTCATACAGGCCTTGCATGCATCAACCTGTTAATGTTTTGTGAGTAAACAGTTTTATGCACGCGCGAACATTCATCCGGATTACGGTAAAATGGGAACATGAATTTTAATTTGCTCACCCCTGCTCTCCCTGGCATGGGCAAACCCTCACCCTCCGTTGCCCCACCCCCCCTTTTTTTCTCTCATTATATTAGGAAAATCTAGGTGTTTTCATAGAGCCTGGCTCATTAGGTTTAAACTGACATACAACAGCTAGCAACTGTCTCTTGTAAGTTTAAGTTTAATAGCATGGTTTAAATGAATGCCAAGTGGCTTCTTTATTTCAGAACGTTTTTTTAAATTTTATTTTGATAGAGTGGCACTGAGTAGCTTTCTCAGTCAATGCCGGATTTAGGCCTAAGGTATATAAACTACCCCTTAACATGGCCGCACAATCCACGAGGGCCTCACAAAAATTTCGGAGTTTTTGTTTTGGCTTTTAAAGTCCCATTAAATTGCATTTTTTTTCTTTAAATATCTTTCTATTAAATGATGTTTGGCGGCTCAGAATCCTGTCTGGGTACGTACCTTTGTGAAAACTTCTGGTGTATCAAGGGCCAGCCAAGCCGTTATTATTTTATAGCGTGGGCTCTCACAGTGTCTAAATCCTGCACTGTGCCCTGTGCCCTGTGCCAAACTGTGATAATAGTTATGTTGGTGATTGAACAGCAAGACAACAAACTCTAATGTATATGTCTTTATCCTTGGATGTTTGTGTATCGTTATACAAAGTAAGATAACAAAAAACAGTAACATCATGTAATCATATCCCTTGTTACGAGAATGTTGTTACAAATACGTACGTCCACCAAGTCTTTTGTTGTAGGAGTGCGTATTATAAAGCCTTTTGTGACTCCAGAGCTAGAGAGCTCCTCCTGAAATATTCCTAACCATAGCATTAATTAATTATTCTTTCAGATTTTTCTTTTGGTTTTCTTCCTGTTTTTTTTTCTTGGTTGAAAGAGCAGGGAGTACGGTTGGGGATTCGATCAGACTTAGGGTTGAGGATAAGGACGGGGTTAGGGATAGGTACGTGTACGTACGCACCCCTAGCGCAAAACGCTTTGGGATGCGTACGTACTTAAAATAACAGCCTTGTTGCAAATATACAGGCAGATCTAAACAACCGAAATAAAACAGGTGTTCTTATTGTTACGAACAGGAAGCGCGAAATGCAGACCTACACTTTTTTTTGTGTGTTTTATATCAAACAACCAAGAATTAGCGAAACAGAAACAACAGGAAGTTGGGACAAGGAGAAAATCACCCCCTGGATACTCTAAAGGTAATGATTTAATTACAGTTTTTGTTTTTATCTTCCCTACAAATTACACTTGACACCGCTTGGACGCACGAGCTAGCGACTTCATCAAAACAAATTTCCCAGGCTATTTCCTCCGGGAAAAATTCCTTTATTCGACTGAAGATGAGATGAAACCCCACTACACAAAGTTTTGGAGGGGGGAAATCCTTGCCATAAGATTGTGATGCCCACTCGGGTGACTCGCTTTCTTTTTCCTCACGATGTTTTCTCCTGCTAACTGACGCTCGTTGTCTCCTCTGGTTGGCGATTTCGAATAAAGTGAAAGAGGGCAAAGTACTCTCGGACTCGAATGTCCCATCTCGACAGCCAAAACACAGGATTCGAGTATCTCTACCATTCATGACAAAGAAACTGAGAATTGAATGCCATTAGGAAGTGATTTATCAGGAACCTCCGGACACTACTGTCCTCGCTGTCATCAACTTTATGGCTAAAATTTGTTGAATGTATTCTACATTCCAGTACATCTTGTTCCAACAAAGCACTTTTAGTACATGGTATACAAATACAAAAATGGTGATATCGCAGAATGATTAATATACAGCTAGGCATCATAATTATTTGACACAGCTTTCACTTTGGGAATGTGCAAGAGAGACTCCCATTCCCGAGTGGGACTTCACAACCACGAAAGACGCTATAACGATATAAGAGATGTCGCCCTGCAGCGCTAATGGAGTGATTCAACGGCCTTTCAGGTCTTCTGGAGAAGGAAGAAATCTGAGGGGGGGGGGGCATATCTGATATAAGTCACCCATATCAACACCAAACATTTTAATAGCACATTACAGGTTAAACGGTCTTCGTACGTTGTGAAAATAACAGGATTTTTTTTTTTTTTAATTGCAGTGAGTATATTTTTTTCCAGCATCTCATTAAGGCCATTTAGATTGTGGCTGAAGATTCTACTTGCCACAAAATTCCATTTCCGAGTCAGTGGTACACGTATTCTCATTTAACATCTCAGTGTTTTCCTGGAAATGAAGAAATCGACTTTCTCGATTCCACACGCATCAGTACTGCTCGTTATTCTAGGAAACCTTACAAAGTGCGCGAGGGAAAACGAAAATGTCACTACAGTTTGAGGGCCCAGAGAAAATTATTTGTGGAAGCGCGTTACTGAGGGGCGAAGCCATCTTGTTCAAGACGATGATAACTTCCTGATTATTCTCTCACCCGAGTCCTGCAAGTCTATGGCTTGGTTTATTAGCGATCTGTGTGTCTGTGATGTCATTAGCAGACATAAAATGGTTGCCCTGTATCAACAAAAGACAGAATTTGGTTATATCGCTGAAAGAGCATTATCTACGTACCGTAAATCTTAGACTTCCGCATTACGACATAGCTTGAGCATTGATGGACAAACTCGTCAACGATGACGTACTTGCACACGTCGTGAAATACAATAACAATGTGGAATCAAGTAAACAAAGGTCCGCTGTTATTGCTGTTTACTGAAGGCTGGCCAAAAACATGCAAATCAACATAATTACCTATCAAAACAAGAAGAATCTCATCAGTGATAAACCTGCCTACGTGTAACATTATCTGGTAAAAGTAGACTTATTCAACAGCTATCAATAGAAATAGTCATCTTTGGCATCGAGTAGCCTCCTATCAACTGTAAAGTGATTTATCTACAATTGTCTTAGAGCACGCTATCTTCAAAAAAAACAACAGCACAGCAACAACAACCTGATATTCTGGTATGAATACTTGAACAAGTAGACTGTTCGTGGGCTTTCTACTATTTTTACAAGGGTGTCCATGTACAACAGAGGAAGGGTTATTCTGCAAGGCTGGTGACGAAATTAAAAGGAAACTGCATGGCTGACAGCTGGATGCTGGGTACAATCAAAGAAAGCAGATTTGATAAAGATGGGACAGCCGGGTTGTTTTTGCTTTCACTGCCACCAAGCGGCGAATGCGTTGCAAACAAAAAGCAATGGCGTAAGTTACAAAGCCTTTCACTGTTCAGTGATCACACTAGACCTTGAATAAAATAGCTTACTTTGTATTTTTAACTCCATTCGCTGTAGACCCTTTTCACTTCGGCGTTACGGGTGTTTGCGGGGAGCCGCACGGCTTCGAAAAGCACCTTGTAGGGCAAAAACCTCCACTTGCCTTGGTGATGGCATCTGAATAATATTATGTGCAGTCTAAGCAAAGATACATTTTTATGCCAGAACCAGCACGTAACGGGTTTGTACAGTTGGGTGCCCAACAAGAGGATGACCTCGTTCGACCGTTGTCCATCGCTTCCGCCCTGCAAGTGGAGCAAGCCGTCATTTTGTTTGCAAATCACGTGATATGGAGGACGGTAAATGAAAAGGGTCCATACGAAAACGCCAAGCCCTTTTTTTCTGTTTTATTTTGTTTTTGTTTTAATTATGGTGGTTTTGTAACAATATTGTAATATAATTTCATTGTTATACCAAGTACTCTTTTCACACCCTATTTTATAGGCCACGCCCACGATCAACTCGCCATTATGTGCACGCCATTTTTAGCGGCGCCATGAAGACACTGCCTTGTCCTATTTCATTGTATTGTCTTTGTACAACAATAATATAGCTATTTCTTTACCGGCACATCCAGGAAGCCAAAGTGCCCATACAATAACAACTTAAGGTGAAACGTTTGATCATACGCCCGTCCTGTCAGGATAATAATATATTATTCAAATCACAAAAATAATCAAAAGCTGATTTACTTTGTTTCTCAGTTTGAATTTCCAATATTCAGCACCGTACCAGTGGAAAAGGATATTGACATAATTATATAGCATCTTCGTCCGCAAGAATAGTTTCCCCGTCATTTACAGTTTCCATTATAGAGTTAGGCTGTAATTGAGTATTGCTGGTTATGTCAGACATAATATCACATAGTCATCTTTACATAAGGTCAGAATTGTCTAGAAGTCTCTAGAAAGAGATAAAGAGAATGTGGCGATAGAAAAGAATGATGTTTTATTACATCGCTGGCGCTATCACGAAACCGCACAAGTGCAAAAAAACTAGTTTTAGGGAAGAAGAACAAAACAGAACAAGAGTCTTTTTTATATGGAATTTATTTCACATCTTGAGTACATTTTACCTATGAAATTTGAAAATAACATTTAAACAAGTTGTAACTTGTCTTTATCCATGAAACAAAAATGACATACACTCTTCAAGGAATTCATGGAACGTTTAGTTAAATGCAGAACTTATCAATCTGCAGTTGTGTGAACGAACTTATGCGGTTTCATCATAGGGCCAGCGATATGCCGTAGTCATTTGTCATATTCGATATGTTATTCATGAATATTGAATTAACGATTACTTCCCGGTGTATCTGTGGCTTGAAAGTAATAGACCTCAGTAAACAATTTACTCTAGATTACCTGTTTAATCAATAGCCGACAGGGCACTCTCTTCACACTCAATGCGGTAAAATTCCATCGATACAATAAATTGTCGATCATATCTTCGGGCTCACCTCGAGAATGGTTCTTTGTGCACGTTTCAAACAATACATCCGCTGTGAAAGACTCTTATGCACGACCAGAGAATAAAAAGTAACCTGTATTATAATACCGTCAAATAATTTTAATTTTCCCAGTATATTAATGAACTGCAGAGAATTATACGTATGGTAAAAATGACAACTTGCACTACCCACCACAAAACGATAAAATGGTTAAAGACGATACATTTCTTAAACTTAGGCTTAACAAATATCCACCTACCTTAAATGGGGATAAATTCTATTTAATAAATTTAGTCTGTTATATATAATTATGGTTTTAATTATGTCATTACAGTTGTATTATTCTATTTAATAGAGTCATTATTGCTGAGTTTAATAAAGCGTTTGAGGTTCCTTTGTGGTCCTTTTAAGTACCTGTGTTTATTTTTAAATCGGAAGTGCATGATGACTTTTTGTTGTTTGTTTTCAGTCTCAGCAGATCAAACTCTTGAGTAATCACTGATATCTAAACAGGTGTCTTGAACGACCTACAGGAAAACATCTGAAACGGAGTCTGCAACAAAATTCCTGTAGTCACTAGTATAGTGGAAAGAGGAGTTTCGTCATGGTGGTGGCAACGCGGAAAGGGGGGGGGGGGGGGAGGGGGGGATGGGGGTTTAGGGAAAGAAAAAAAAAGCTTAATTAAAATTGAAAATCATCAACAGATTAATGCATTACTGCACAAGAATGAAATCAAGATACCTCTCCTGTGCCCTTGTAAATACACTGTTATGTTTTCATTCTCTTTAAGTAAAACTCAAGAGATGGGGAGATGTACTTATGCTGCCCTTATTTTAATTTCATTCGAGAATGAATACTCAATTAAAGTATTCGTGTCTTTAACAAAGAGAATTATATATTATGAACTTCACATAACACTGTCTCTTTCGCGTCTCTTTTCTATTCTTATTTTGCTGTTTCCTCTCTCTATCTCCTTGTGTCCTATATTTTTTCTCTCCCTACACCCTACTTTCTCTCTCTCTCCCCCTCTCTCTCTATCACCCCTTCCCTCCTCTCTCCCCCATCTCTCTCTCTCCTTTCTTTCTTAGTTTGTTGTCCTCTTCACCCAGTTAAATACACAACAATGAAAACCAGACTACCTAATTATTGTTATTGACGATAAATAATTTCGCTTCAAGCTGTTTATTCGTCTTGTCATATTATGTGTGGCTGTGAGTCCGTGGAGAGTGCAGACTTTACCAACTGATGAAACGATATCAATACATATGTACTCTGTTCACAAGCTCCAATCTACAGGTCTTCAATGTGTGATCTCATAGGTCTGATCACTAAAACAACCATCTTTGTTTGGGCACCATTCTCGCCACGCGCCATCACAACTTTCTGTATCGACGATTTTGTACCTCTATTGAACGCCGTTAATTTCAAATCTTTCACAGTTTGTGGAAAGCCACAGGCAAAATTTTCATGTGCCGCCTTTGATAACACTAGATACATTTTCATTAGCTTAGGGCGTGTGGCTGTACCATTCTGGTATGAACAATATTGTATTTGGCGCATTGTCCCGGTATGATTGACAAGCTAACACACAGCCCAATTATTCAGCATTACTAGATGTGAAGGTGAAACATATTGTAATTAGGAAATGATACACGTGGTTATTTACAGAAAAATAATATGCAAAAAATAGAGAATTACTGGTAACGGATAAAACATATAAAAGTTGTTCCATATTAAAAAAAATGAAACGATCAACAACAACAACAACAAAAACTGACGTATATAATTTAAAGTTCAAATAGCACCCCCCCCCACCCCACCCCACCCACCCGGAATTAAAAATGTATGTTGCCCTCTCTCTCTCTCTCTCTCTCTCTCTCTCTCTCTCTCTCTCTCTCTCTCTCTCTTTCTCTTTCTTCATATGTTAACTTTGTTCCAAGCCCTTTTGAGAACCCATAGATTTTCTGGATATTTTTTCAAACAAAAATTCTAAATTTCTTATCAGAATAGAAATATATTTAGCGTTCATTCGTTAGTCATCAGGCAAACCGTTCTATAACGGTAAATATTTCTTCAAATCAAAACTGGGTTGCAAACACTTAAGACATCCTAAACTAGTCGACCATAGTCCACGAGCAGTTGCAGAAAGGTCTTTGATCATGATCCCTATAGAAAACAGGTGTATTTATGACTTCCCTGCACTTTGACAGGCAATTGTGTATTTCATAAAGATCCCTGAACAGATTAAAGCCCTCCAAACTGATTCTGCCTGAAGGAAGCTAATATTGTTAAGCTCAGACCAGACCAGTTCATTGACCACCATTGAATCGCGCGGCCTGTTAGCTGGACACGGACCTTATCCGTCTTTGTCGATCATTCTTTCAGAATGAGGAGCCGGACAAAGTGGACACACGACGCATGTTGTCCCAACAACACCTGGTTACAACGGCCAGCAGATTCACTGCTCGGATGGGTTCTTGAATGGAGGATGTACGCAATAGCGAATCACAAACACGGCTTGCTGGCTATACACAGATGATTATGTTTGATTTCGGCACCTCAAAGGCGCGAGAAGTTCCTCACATAGCCATATTTGCTCTGTTAGATACATACTCCAGGCCAGTTAAGCCACAGGTTAGATGGCTTGATCAAGGGAGTTATCGGCTTTTGAGTGGACAATGAGACATTAATGCCGACTAGGGTGGTAGTATAGGGCAGTAGCGAGGTTAGTGTGACCTTGTGGTTTTGGAGCCGTAGTGAGCACAAAAGCTGTCAGGTGCTACCGTACGTTTTTTTCATTATTCCACTTTATCATTTTTTGAAGATAAAAGCTGTCACCATTATCGTCATCATCACCACTATCGACATGGGCATCATCATTATCATCATCATCTTCATCACCAACAACAGCAAAAGCATTACATTACACGCCCCCTACAGTTTCAACGCAAATTTCATCACCATCTTCAACTCAATAACTCGACCACTACCTCCACATCCACCTCCATGACCTTCGAGACCATCATCATCATCATCACCATCATCGCGTGTCTCATTACCACGGAAACATCTCCTAGTACATAAGATGGCCTTCTTTCTGTAATCTATGATATGGTACATGTATTATAGCAGTCATGGCTCACCTGCTTATTAATTTTCGTGAACTTATCATTATTACGTTCTTTTAATATCTTAATCTCTGTATGCTTAACTTTCCATGTTATCACGTGTTTATTTATTTACTTTTTAAAACCATTGTGACTTTAAAAAAAATAAAAAAATAAAATCATCTTATCTTAAACAGAAAAATCTGAAAAATTTACACAAACACACAAAAGGGAGGGGGTTGGGGGGATGGGAGGAAATATGAGATGGAAAAAAAAAATTAGATTGGAAGACACGAAAAAATGACGAAAGTGGCAACGAAATATTGAACACTGTGACACACAGGAAAAGCACGAAAAACGATTTTGTTCATTGGACCTTGTAATAAATACACGTACAAATATCATCGTAAATTAAACAGATTTCCAAAACAGGCAGAAACCACAGCGAAAATGTTCGACAAAAAATAAATCAAGTCACTTAACTCCAGCGGTGACAAATTTACACGATCTCCTGGGATCAAAAAGCTTGTCAAGTGGACAAATTAGACATATTACCCGGGGCTGAAACTAACTAGATCAGGCAAAGGAAAGCTTTGATTGCGTCTAACCGCCTCTAATGATGACTTAACAATGGTGTAGAAATGATCACGTGCTGAGTTTATAGCCTGGAGACAGTTGAACCAGAGAATGCATTCAGGTAAGTCGGGAGACACGGGTATTTAGGCTGTTTCTAAACAGCCGGGGGACAATTGGTTTCCAGGAGGGGACAACTCTAAACAATAACTTTTCAAGTCTCCGCGGTTTTTCAATCAAAGATGTGAGAGAAATGGCTGTTTTAACTTAATGCATCAATAGTTGTTTATAGCCGGCTTGTGTTTGTTCGGTGTGGTGGACCGTAACTGTTTCATACTGTAAAGAACAAATAAAAGATTTCAGTACAATCAATGGAGAAATGCAAAAAGCACATTTTACACTTCAAAGAGTTCTTGTTTTAGTTCACAGAAATGTAATTCAATTTTCTAGGAAAAAGACAGCACTTGCTCTTTTCTTTTGCCCAGAGACTGCCAACCGCACAGGATTCGAGCATTTCCAATGCTGATCGAAACAACGGCGTATGCACAATATGTGTCACAGATTGGTGGGGTCGGATGTTTGAGCCATTTGGATTGCTGGATCGGTTCGTGTGAATTCCGTACAATGGTTCTGCTGGTTCGGTTCATGCTGAGTTTTCTGCTCAAGTGTACACACTTTTTCCTTTAAACCTACCCTCCCCCATTCTTTTTAATTTTTTTTTTGTCACTAATCTTCGCCTGTTTCTCTGCAATCTGTTCTCACCTGAAAATGAAGTATCCACAATGAAGAAAAATGATAGTAGGAAAAAGCACGGCCGAGATATCGGTAGTAAGAAAAAAAAAAAAAAAGTGTGATAAACATGAAATTTAAGAGTAAAAACAATTCTTTCACCTGCAAGGAAATAAAGAGAAGGGAAAGAAAGAAAGTGATGATGAAAGAAAGCTAGAAGATAAGAATCGAACAGCAGGAAAGTAAAAAAAAAAAAAAAAAATTAAAAAAAAAAAAAAAAAGGAGGTAGAGAGAGAGAGAGAGAAAGGAGAGAAAAGTATAATAATGATGCTTGTCGGTGTCTCTCAATATGTCCTATTGGAACAGGGATAATAAGGACAAGAATATTCTGAGAGCTAATTAGTGCTGTATTCAGTGCCAAGTGTATTTGAAGAAAGCCTTGCGAAAACCAACAGAATAATCACAATATACAAACAGGTTTATATAGTTACACAAAGTAATGTGTCCAGTGAAGAGGAGAATGTTTTGTATGAGTATGACGTGTGGCTTGTATGATTCTACACGTCAAATCACAGAAAGCTGTTGTTACAAAATTGAGAATGCGCGAAAAGAGTATCAAGAAAAATGGCGTTAAATATAGTCACACTTCTTTCCAGAATGGATTCCAAACTTTCTCACTTGGCTGTCTCTCATTGGGTAAATAGCTAACCTGCCCCTGGGGTTAAGATCTACACCCATAACAAGGTCATGTCACTCACGCGTTTCAAGCTTTCTTCACATGGTGTCTTGGTTTCACTGGTTTAAATCAAACAAACAGCTGTAACTTATTTTTCCAAATTACCCATTGCTGTTTCCCAGGTCCTGGCCACGTTATCACTTTCCATATGAAAATAAACTAACTGTAAGTTACGCTAGCTGTGTCACTTACTGACAAAACAGAAACATGGTGTTGAAAAGAGTGGTTCATGGGAAAAACAATGTTAAAATTTTGAATCACTCTGAGAGACGCTTGAAAGAAAATAAGCGGGAGTCAAAACAAACACATTCTGATGTGTGAGACGTTTTTGCGAAATGTCATCGTTACACAAGAGGAGCGAAACGGTTTGGCAAAGGATTTATAAACGGAAGCTGTTTTAAAGGGGGATGACGGCTATTGGAGTTTGATACGCTTGAAACTGGATAAACCCGGAAGTTGTCTTGCGGGCAAGCGGGGAAACTGTTGACTTCCTTTTCTCTGCGCTGAGCAACCCCTCGCTGAGCCGAGACGTGAGTAGATCATTGCAGTTTGTGTTTCAAGTCCCCACAGTTTCCCATCCGCCTGACTGAAAAACTCTTATTTGACGAAGCTTTTTCTTTCACGGGGCCCGCTTGACCTTTGGAGGAGTTGTTGCTGCGTTAAAGCGATGACACATTCAACATGTGTTAACAAACCAACAGCTTTGAACGGGACCACTGTTTTCGCTTGTACAGGAGTGTAGATTTCCCTTCGCCTCTTTGATCATTACGTGACCTGAGGGGATGGAAATCTTTCCCCGTGTTGTTTCAACGCCTCTTATCTCATAGCGGGACGTTCAAGTGTGTTTATATATCACGATCCAACTCTGAAAATTCAAATTATTTCGATCCTCCACCGTATGTACTCGTGCTTTCCGTCTCACCACTTAACGCCCTCTGATTTCCCCATTCTGTCTTCACACTTGGACATATTTTTTTGGGGGAAAGTTGAACATATGCGGGAATTGAATAACATGACATCTGCTCAGTGCGAAATTAGACTAGGTAGCTTCCAGTTCTACTGTTTAGCTGTTTAGATCTGGATATAGGGATCATCCTCAAAATAGGTACGCCCGAGAGGTGACGGGAAGGGGGGGGGGGGGGGAGTCGAAGCCAAGAGTATACAAGAGTACAAGGAAAGAGTCGGGGGATAAATAATCGCCAAAAGTCAAAAGTCCATAATTCATGGATGCCCCGTGACTGAAATAGATGCAGGGGAAAATGTTCCACATGATAACGTCCTCCCGACACACAGGATCCCGAGACGAATCAATCCGTCATTTTGCGTCCGTCGATTTGCGCGCGTATCATCGGTGTCAACAATGCAACAATTCGCACCACACCCCATCACAACTGAACGAAAAAAGAGAAGTACTCACATTCGTGGACATGTAGTGGAAGAAGGAATGGTTGGGTATTCTGTGTCTCAGTGTTCTCTTTACTTTCTAAATTTATGAAAAAACACAATCGCATCTTTTTGTATCATTGAGAAATTGCTGCATAGTTGTTGAAACACAGAAATGAGCCCGGCTCAGACAGTTTCCTTTCCAATACAAACACGACAGGTAGTACAATGACATCAGTAACTCAGACCAATATCTATTCGTGAGAATGTTGGCAGCAAGTCGCATGCGCGCACTTAGTCTTACTAGAGGTCTACTGAATCCTGCTGTATGAGTCATGAAGGGAAAGTGGAACTAGTAGGCCTAAATTAGAGTATCAGTAACTGTGGCTGCCCAGAGTTACAGTTCATGTCACCGAACTGTGATAAACGAAAAGAGTAGAGCAAAAAGTAACGGATCTGTTATCGGCGAGCAATGACTGAGATAAGTTATGTCCTCGTTAACTGTCCGGCTCAGTTGATATTAAAGAAGATTCAGCTAAATTAGGCAATGGTTTATGTAGTTGCGGGAATTGCAGCTACTCTGGTTTCACGAGTTAACTGAGGAAGATAGTGGAATTTTCTGTGACTGAAAAGATTAAAGTTCGCGGGCATCCTGTCGAAATAACGACATTTGGCTTGTAATAATTTTCCTTCATGATGGATACTATGAAACGGTACCTGGGCATTACAGTACAGTAACTATTTACAGGTAGTGTAATTGCAGAATTTAAGCACCCTGTTAGTTTTCACTAAGGGCTGTTGTTACATGTACGTATGCACCACAAGCATTTTACGTTTTTATCCCTAACCCCGTCCCTTTACTCAATCCTAAATCTTATCGGATGACTAACCCTACCCCCTACCTTTTCAACCAAAAAAAAAAAGGAGGAAAACAAAAAGCAAATCTGAAAGAATAATATTATTAGTGGTATTTCGGGAGGAGCTATCTAGCTCTGGAGTGACAGAGGGCTTTAAAATACGTACGCCTAC
The DNA here is from genome assembly GCA_963931925.1 of Onchidella celtica. Taxonomy (NCBI): domain Eukaryota; kingdom Metazoa; phylum Mollusca; class Gastropoda; order Systellommatophora; family Onchidiidae; genus Onchidella; species Onchidella celtica. The sequence goes on along the minus strand of OZ007571.1, from coordinate 6,979,714 downwards.
CGCAAAAAAACAACAACAACAAACTTGGAGGAAGTATGTAATTGTCACAACATTCTTCACTAAACTATATCTCGTGTCTAGATATGCTCAGTTTTGCAAACAGTTCATATGATAATGATGCAAAGCCACGAACTGCCTGGAAACGTCGACAAGTGGGATCCATTAACTATCAGACAATAAAACGACCATGTGGGGAAAGGGGGTGATGGTGGTGGTGATGGTGGTGTGTGTTGTGTGTGTGTAATTTGATACACATAGAATTTTGTATAATATAAGCAAATGAATTTAATTTTGAAAAAAAAAATATTACGTATATAAAATGTGTTGAAATTCAGTTGAACATTTTTGGGGGTCTGCCTAATCGCTCTATTGGCTGATGTCAAAGTTAAGCCTTGTTGAATATTTTGACAGGGCTCAGGCTGGAGGAAAAAGAAGATCAAAGAATTCGGCGGCTTTACTGAGAATTAACGTAAGCTGAAACTTAATGTTTATCTTAGCATGGGGAAAAGGTGGCTACAGAGTTGCTTACTGCAGCAGAAGCTGTGGGTAGAGATTTGATAAAGACAGCATAATTTACCATTTCCAAGCATCTAAGATTGTTTTTCATTTTGATTGCTTGGTAATAGGTTTATATAAATTTCCAGCCAAAGCGCTAGAAGGTTTGAAGTGGAAATCTCAAAAGGGTATTTTGTTAAGATTAGAAAACATAACGTGTGGTTTTTGAGGGCATTTTACGAGTCTGTCTACAGAACCAAACTGCGATACTCTTGGTTTCTGAAATAGAATCAGAGGACCACCTGGAACACCCGTAGATTCATCAAGTCAGTTTACAGTTCCATTTGTCAGAAATGTAAACATGCAAGATACTCTTTCAAACATAATGCAATGCTGTAGGTATACAGGGTCACTGTGCCCTGTTGGTGGACTCCAGCTTCTGAGACCTGGAAATATAAGTTCGAATTCTGCAACAGATTTTTCTGTCGTTCTTGTCAGTACCGCCGTTCATACACTGGTACAGGTTACAGCCTGTGAGTAATTTTTAATTAAACACAACAAGAACAATAACAACAACACATACACACATACAGAAAATAGGTGGGACCGCAGCAGGGCTTGGAACCCTTGCCCGGCACAGGGGAGGCCAAAACGGACTTGCTTGTCCAGGGACTCGTAACGGATAAATTGTCATTATTTTCAAGTAATTGTTTGAAATATTTATAGTTGTTTATTCATTTTTTTTTCTTTTTGCCTGAAGAATTTCTATTAGGACTGTAAGTTTGTTGGTTTCTCATTTCTAGCGCTTTTCTGATTTATTGTGTCGTTCTTTGTTGTTTCTAACACCTTCTGAATTTTGTTTAGTAGCCCAACCTTTTTGACCAAGCCGAGCATCACCAAGAGCAAATCGAAGGATGCCTGCGCAAACATCGTAACTCGAAAATGTTCGATTTGTGTTTTTTTTTTGCATATTCTGTTTCGCCTTGGTAATTTTGACAAGATGTGAATTCCATTATCGAATTAATAGATCTAATTACTGATGAGGATTTAAAGGTCGTAACAAATATTTGATACTTCTTGTCAAACTTTCAAATCGTTGTCCTGTAAAATTTACAAAACTGGCGATTCGGTCTTGGCGCAGGCACCCTTCGAAACTCGAAACAATGCATGCATCCACTCCGAGTTAATCAGTGGTTTGTCATTACACCTGACAATCCCGAGACACAATACAGACGTGTCATGCAAAACATCCCCAACTCTTCTCCAAAACATAATGAATTATAGTAACAATTCCTTTGTCAAAAATTTTAATGTTCAACGTAAACTAAATTGTATTCAGATATAGTACCTGGGAACAAAACATCGATACCTCAAAGGCAATTAGCAAGACGTGGCAACATTTATCACAAGCATGACTTTCTCATAAATCATCATGTAGCCAAGCTGGCCCAGGGGAGCCTCATCACCGGAAGTCAGCCATGCTGAGGTTGCCAGGAGCCATCAAACGAAAGAAAAATATACAGTGTTCTTTTGAATTGGCAATGCGAATCTCTTATAACGTGTAGGTGGCCATTTCAGCAACGGGAAAGCAAAACATTTCAACAGACATTAATGGCCCAATGTCTTTGAACCTCTGACCCCCTGCCATCTTTGCAGGGGCAATTCTCACGCCCATCGCGACCAGTATGCTCACGTAATTAGCTCGTCATTAGCCGACGGGAGGCGGTATCCAGTGTGCGTTCGTTTGTGGTCGGGCGGCTGTAAAGTGCAAGTGATACTGTTGACGGACTTGTAGGGAGGTGCTGGCGCTCTCTCTGTTTTGTGGCATCCAGATGGGGTGAGTTGGGAAAAGGAAACTTTTGATAGAGAATTGCTTCAAGGAACACATCAGAAACAAACACGCTTCTTTTTCTTGCTTAATTTATGTGACAGAGCCGGGAATACAAAGATTTCTGAGCAGTCTATGGCCGAGGACGACAGGAAGACAAAATATGCAGGAAAGCAAAATAGAGAAATTGCGTTCATTCCCAATTGACTGTGACATAACCTTTTTTTTTGTTGTGATTTTTTATCATTACCTTACGGTCATCACTGAGAATTACGTTTAGGTTCCAATTTCCTTACAACTTTAACAGTTTCTCTATGAGGAGATTGAGATATAACTCGCGAAATTTGTCCTTCACAGGAACAAACAACAACAACAAAAAAAGGCAGTGGAATGTAGCTACACTAGATGGATTCCTGACAGTTTTGAGGGAACAACTATTTCCTGGGACCCAGTGTATTATTTCAGGGGGTTAATGTACTGGATTATAAAGCGCGGAATAATAAATTGATATCGGGCGTCATCATAATTCTGTCTTTAGAGCAAATAGCAGGTTTATATTTCAAATAGAATCATGTTTTTGTTGACACTGCAGGTGCATTGCTGAATGCTTGGTTTTTATAAGGAATTAAATAATGTCTACATTTCATATTAAATACAAACTTCAAATTTCCAGTGTTTTGTGGATTCAGACCCACTCTGTTGATATCACGCCAGATATTCATTACCGCTTTTTGTTCGCCACTGAAAAATAATAAAAAAAAAAGAAAGAAAAAGAAAAGTGGAACATTGAGGATTTATTTTTGGTGCTGTTAAAGGAAAAAACAACCATGAAAATAAAAAAGGTTAAATCCATAAAATGAAAATTATTCTTTAAACACCCTGTAGAAGAATGATTCTCAATTTTGCTTCAGCACTTTTATTGAATAAATTGAACTGGCTTTCTTAATTAGCAACTTCAGATATGAACCAAGTTTAGCCTGGAATAAGTCTGGAGGAAATGACTGACGGAAAAGTAGATTAAAAACTGCCTGACAGTGTACCCTGACCACTTTCCCTCTTACTCCATTCATCCAGTGTTAATATTAGTTAAGTAACATTTAACTAGATCACCCCCCCCCCACCCTCCTCTGAACAGAATGGACCACCGGTCTTGTCATGTTGGTCTGAAGGAGGAAGTGGTTTTAAAAACTGAAAATGTAGGCGGTGATTCGACCTTTTAAGAGAATGTGGATCTCACACGACGAGAGGCCACAGTGGAATTAGATGGCATGGAAAATACAAACTAGCAAAGGGTTAGAACGCCTTTGATCCAATAACAAGGCCCCGCTTGTACACACAGTTCTCAAAACTCCGAGCGCAAATCTCGGTGCGTTATTTTCCTTTGCAGAGAAACCGCTGGGGAATTCCTTTTGTTTTTGGGGGATTTCCCATAAGCCGAGGATGCTTTAGTAAGGACTTTTAGTATCACCAACTGTTGGTGTCTACGCATAAAACAAATAAATTTTTGCCAAAAATATTGTAATAAATTAAATGTTCTCTGCAGGTTATGGTTTTCTTTCTTTCTGAGTTTGACAAAGTTGAAAAAGTACCAACATCTAAAACTCTCCTCACCCCCCTCAAAAAGCAACAACAGCAACAAAAAAGATGAGCATATAAAATAAACCAAAAAAAAAAAAAGTCCATCAAGGGAAAAAAAAAGCCAAGGTTAAAAAGAAAACAGTAATGAAAGAAAAAACTTTCAACTGCTTGAAATCATTCAGTTTGGCTGAAACAAACTTGCAAAGCAATACTGAAAGGTACCTTAATCACAATGGTAAATATTCTGAAAAGCCTATGACCGGCCATATTTTGTTCTCTAGAGCCGGCCATATTTTGTTCTCTAGAGCAGTGTTTCTCAACTTTTTTTGTTGGTCCCACGCCGCACTTCAATTTTCCCAAACAGCCTGCGCACCATCATGGTCGGTCAAAGTTAGTACACAGTATATATATATATATATATATATATATATATATATATATATATATATATATATAAACAAAAAGATTATAAAACTATTTATGTATTCAGTATGCATATATCAAAAAACAAGTTTTAATTAGAACTTTACTTCAAGTTTTATTCACGTATTTCTTATTTCATTGGGAGCCTTGCCCGTGTTCCTCCGCTCCATTCTGAAGTCCCACGCCCCCCCACCTTGAGAAACATTGCCCCAGAACTTCTGTACTGAAAAAAAAAAAGTCATGTGATCATTAATATTATTCTATTTATTGATTTGGGCAATATCTCGAGCATTCTTCTTCTGTGAGTACCAGACGTTTGTATTATGATGGTCGCTGGGATCGCAGAGCTGACAATGATCACAGTCTTTGACAACTCACTAGTTTACATTAGTTATATACCTCTAATCTGAATTCAATTGACTTCATGTTTGGTTATCGTGGTGTTCCACTCAATAACCTTACACAGAGAACCATGGTTTTGTTGGTAATCAAGACAGTTAACTATTGAGTCAGGTGCACTTGTAGATTGCGGGCTATGTGATTTGTGTATTTACTGGTAATAAAACAATGAACGTTGCTAATGGTGCTAAACGGTTGAATAGTTTGGAGAGAATCTAGTATGACAAGATCGAATTTAAGATATGAATTTACTCTACAGCCCACGAACACAAGCATGCATGTTTTGAAAAGTATATTCTGAATGCTCATCCCAAAACAAATTGCATTGGGAGATTTGGAAAAACGTAGCTAAATGCCTTTTGAATAATCAAGATTTAATCTGAAGCGAGCTAACTAATAGGGGTAGGCTTTGCATTTGTATCAGCCCAGTGCAGGCCCGAGCAAGGCTCGAGTTATCAAACTTGTAATAGGTCCAGTCCAGAGAGGAAATGTAGTCGCCACTTCAAATTGCTTATTAAGTATTGTTTGCTTTAATTTTTTATGGATCTTCTTTACAACGACAATACTTTGTTATAAAGGGTCCCCCCTTCACTCTCTTTATCAATATTCTTTACCATGGGCACTCTCTACCAGAGGGAGAGGGCCCCTTCAAAAGGACCATGTCAGCTGTCCCCTCCAAACTCAGAGCCCTCCCCCCCCTCCCTCCCTGGCCTTGCCTGCGTGTACGATCTGCCCCTTGCTTTGATTTGAAGCCAGTTTTACGTCCAGCAGACAGAAATCAATGGCTTAAATAGATGGTAAAATAAATCAAAGGTAAACTTAAGAGAATGTAACTTAGATTTAAAGACATGGTTATGCAATAAGACTGAAGCAAACCTGCTTGCTACACATCTCAGCATGGTGTTAATGAAAGCTTTTAAGCCTTGTGCTGACATCAGATTAGATGCATTTACCATTTCATTAACATGTACGAAAAGTCCAATGTGGCATGCGCATATTTCGTTTCGTCACCCAAAGAATCAGTTGTCCATTCATCTCTGTCAGGTGCCCGTTCCCGAGTACAAGCACTACAAGTATGCGGTACAGATGGGCAAGTTAGACCTAGCTCCTGTTTGAGAAAACCGCTCGGTGTACAAGACGCGAGGGCAACTCCCTGGTGAGCAAAGCTGGGGCGATGAGGCTCCAACACGTGCAGAGACCATCCTTCGCTTTGTAGTTCCTCACCGATCGCGAAAATATTGTCTTGTTTATATTGATTTGTTTACGGAGTGTTCACAGCATGGGTGCAGCGGTTTATTTGAACTGGACTCGCCGTGTGTGTGATCACGTGTAATCTGTTGGTTTGTTTATGGTTTACATGTTACTTGTTTGTAGTCGGCTGTGTATACTATTTGTCTTAAAGCGTATATATTTACTCGTCTTGGGCTTTTGTGTACTGGTAGGCATATTTAGGGCATTCTACCCATACGGCCAATTCTTCAAGAGCCAGTACCGCTGTTCTATAAGCACACCGGGTGGTAAGTTCAAAGGTCATGGAGTTTGGGATGCTGCGGTCGCTACACGGCTCGGTTAGGTTTGCTATTTATCTAACAGCAAGGCGCATGTAATGACTCTGTAAGACAAGAGATTCCACTCCACAGGAAGCAAGAACTACAAATAGTAAAACTGACACAAGTAACAGATCTGGGGTAGTCAAAAAAATGCCCCTCTTAATAATGTATTGCCAAGTATTCTTTTATGAGAATCAACCTAAAGTGTCGTAACCAACAAATAGACATAATGAAGAAAATAATGTTTTTCTTTCTGCCCCCAGAACACCAGTAAACGCAAGACATGGCTATAAAAAGCTAATTTAGTATGAAAAAAAAATATCATATGATTTGGCACATTTGCTTTCTGTATAGAAAATGTTGTATGTTGCAAAACCCCGCGTGAGAAATAAAACCCAAACAATACAAAGTAAACTAAAGAGAAGACAGAAAATACACAAAATTTTCTGCTTTCGCCTTTTTCAAGTTTAAAAAAAAAACGAACAATAAAAGATTTGAACAGGAAGGAAGTGAAACAATTTACTCAGCTGCCAGTTCTGTTCAAGTCTTTTATTGTTCGTTTATTTTTTCCTTTCACTTGAAAAAGGCGAAAGCCGAAAATTTTGTGTATTTTCTGTCTTCTCTTTAGTTTGCTTTGTATCGTTTGGGTTTTATTTCTCACGCGGGGTTTTGCAACATACAACATTTTCTTTTTGCCCAATTTTGACTTTGCGTATAGCCCTGCTGCGACCCCACAGTTTTTCTGTGGTTTTTATGATATTTCGTGAATGGCTTTCTGTATAGTAAGCGTTCCTGTTAAGAACTAAAAACCAATGCCAAATATATGGAGAACTCTCAAATCACACATATTTGGTTTTAAACAATTGAAAAGAAGGTTGGAAAAAAAAAAGCACATCTGGATAATAAATGAGTGGTCGATAAATCCAAATGTCCAAAGATTGACATGTTTATATTTATGTCGGGCACACAGATGAGATAAATTCCATATTCTTATGTGAAATCATATAATTTTTACACAGAGTGCCAAAATACTTTAATCTTAACCTTTTTTTTTATTGGGACTGATATTTTCACTGTCCCTGGACACTCTTCATCTTTATTTACGGTCACAAAAGATCTTCGAGAAACTCGACATTGTGTCAAAACTTTTGACACATTTAGACAATCACTGGATGAATAGTTATCGGGTTTGTTTTTCTGCTTGTCAAAAATCTGCCCAAATGTCATAATTAAAAAAAAATAAGTAGGCTGATTTTTCATGATTCTATGTCGGACGCAAAAACACTTTTTGAAGGTATTAGTTTTAGAAGTCTAGAAACTGTTTCAATCTTAAAACATTGTGTGGTATTAGGCATAGTTCAGTGTAGACATTTGAATAAGCGATTAATTAAAAAACAACAACAAAAAAAACCCATTAAAATAAAACGAAAACAATTTCCCGTTTTCAATTCGGCTATTATTTTTCAAAGATATAATTAGATAAAAAAAAGGAACTGAAAACATAAGCTAAGTTAAACAAGAT
>OZ007571.1:6931919-6966919 GCA_963931925.1 Onchidella celtica | reverse complement strand
GTCGTCTCGTTAAACAGTAAATTAACTCAACAAAATACTGGCATAAATCAGTGAAAAATCCAATGGATCAACGGAGATTTTCCTTGCTCAGATTATTCTTGAATTGTCCTTGCTCACCGTGGGCCGTCACTATCCATTGTTGCTATGTAATTATGTTCACAGCCTCGCACCCATGGACCTTCCGAAACTGTTTCGAATCCAGTTACCGAGCAGTTCGGAAATAGTAACTGTACTAGTATACCTTCACAACTAACAGTGCACTGTGAACATAAAGAACATAGTGAACTGGAGAAAGTAGTGCAAAGTTGAATTTTACTTTAAAGTACAGCTCAAAATTTTGATCAATTTATTACATCTCTCGCTCTACTATATGGACAGCCGAAGCTGCAGCCAAAGAGGGTTAAACTGAACTGAAGTATCTCATGTGCGACAGAAAAGGAAATCCCTGTTTGTTCTATGAGTTTTGTCATGTTTCAGCTCTCTCTAGAAAAATCCCCATGTAGTCATCATTACGCACCAAAGTCAGGGGAAGTTACTTGTGCGAAAAGGAGAGACAACTGCAATCGAAATTTCTTTTAGAAGTCAAAACATTGATAGATATCTGAGTTTCACAGGAAACACTGTCTCTCTGATCCCCTGACACCAGGTAGCTGTTTTGATAACCTCAAGCCACATCGCAGCGAAGTCGACCCTCTCCTTATCTTTGAGTTTCATTCATAAATCCAGCATTTCGAATGATATTAAAGCCACTTGCTCCTCAGCAACGCGATAAATGCTCCTCGCATCGGTCTCAGCTTATTCGATGTTTTGTCCCGTTTATTTGCTCACCCCTGCTTCGTTATTTTTACGAATGGATCAAAGGGGGAAGTTGGCATCTTTACGACTTCACGAGACCGCATTCATGACGGTTATTACCTCATAGCATCGATACCAAATTATATAAAGCCAAGATTTCGAAAGTCTCATACGCGAGATCGGTGCGCGAGATTTGAACTTTCAGCCGGTCTGTTCCAGAGAATTGCAGAATGAAAACAGGAGATCAGAGGGTTGGAATGTGCCAAGTTTGTGTAGACGATAGAGACAGCAATGCTGACGCAGAAGGATAATTATTGTTGACATAGCGTTGCCGTACGAAAAGACAACTGAACGAGTTTCCTGTATGAACCCTTACGGTAATTACTTTTAAGTACTGATTAACTTTCATACTATACAAAAATGCACGCCCCTTCCCAATGCTAGCTTAAATTACATATTGTTCGATTTCGGTGTGGGGGGGGGGGGGGGTATAGCTACCCAAAAACTCAGCAAGCCCTAGCTCACAAAATTATTTCCACGGCGAACAAAATCGTTGATGAAGGTTTTATCTGAAGAACCATCTCCACAGAACTATAACTTATTATCCAGGATCTCCATCTCTTGTAGACAAAATATACATGTATTATGTCAGTGGGTCGTTAAATACTCGATTTCCTAAAGTCACTGCCACACCCAGTCCCGATACCAGCCCACTACCACTAACTACCATGGGAAAAGGATCAGTCTCACTGTGGCTGCATTATGAAATGTCAGCGGACTGCAAGTGTTCACAGCGGATCGGCCTCGCCCTCTTTGGGGACTCTCTCTGATGCACACCACGTGCGTAACGCAAACAAGCTACCAACAACATTAACAAACAAACAAAATTTTCTTTGCCAGGCACTGCTTCTAGTTTGCCCGGGATATTTTTCTTTCTTCCTAAATGTTTGCGCGATCATACGCCATAACGAAATGTATCTCCTCATTTCCCTCCACATTTGGAGGTAACTACATGACGCTCTGTCTTCCGCCTCCAGACTTTCATCTACGACGGGGAAAAACCCTGAGGCTCGACTTAAACCCCCCCCCCCCTCCTCCTTAGTTAGTTGGACCAAAAACAACGCCAAAAAGAAAGAAAACTGTTGGTATAAATTAGTCACAGCTTTATTCACTTTAACAGGATAGTAGTGAAAGAATTTGGAACACGCTGTATTGTATACATAAGCAATCTTGACTTCATGACCTTTCAGTTGCGCACATTCTATACGTAGATGTTTCCTTTTTCATGAGGAATAACTGAAGAGCTGGGATAACATTAAAACAGCCTAGAACTATTCGGGAAAGGACGTCCCGCGTACTCTTGAATGGAGGTTCTAGAAAGGATTGGTTTTGGACCGCAAATAAGTACAACAACTCACCATGTGTTTAGCTCTTTATTTTAGGAGGTTCGCAGCCTTTGACATTCACACCTCACTTTTCTTGTTGTTATTTTTTTTGTTTCTGTGTGGTTCTGTGGTAGGGATGATTTTTTTAGAAGTTTGTCCTGGCAGCGGCCTTGTTCGGCTTGCTCTTCTCGACTTTCAACTGCCAGGGTATATTTTAAGGTGCTCAACGTGCAAACGGGCCCTCCGAGTTTTCGTCCTTATCCAAGAAGACTATGTGCTCGATCCTACTTAACAGTAGTATCAGGGACAGAAATTCCCCCCCCCCCACCCCCCCACCAAAAAAAATTAATTAAAAAAAAAATTCCAACGTGCCTGCACGGACCGGGGATCGAACCCGGTACCTTCAGCATGAGAGGCGAGCAGCTTGCCTCTAGACTAACGTGTCCCCACAAAACTAACCATCTATTGGTGGAATTACGATAGTTCCCGCTCTTGTATTTTTCTATTTTCAGTGGTTTTTCGGTCACTTATATTGTTATATCTACATCACTGTCCGTAATATTCAAAATTTTTTGAAACATGCAAACTGATTAAATTGATTAAAAATGGTCTGATTTATGAAAAACAACAACAACAACAAAAACAAACAACGATATTTAATAGGAAAAATTGTTGGTTGCAGAAATCGAAAATTGATCAGAAACGGAGCATTGGGCACCCGGTGATGTTTCATGGAAAACTAGGCAGTTTTTCTTGACTTTTATTTCAAACCTAGACCCGCCTCTCTTCTTGTCCTTTTCCAGTTAATAAATGATCGTGTGATTTTTTATTTTTTTTCTAAAATCTTAAAAACTGAACTCATTTTCTACACCTGAATGCCAGTAAGCATGTTTTCTTTGATGAATTTTTCTCCAAAAATTGAAGAAAGATTTGTGCCCCGTCATTATCATTCGGTGCACATGATGAAAAACAGAATATTAAATGAATTTATGTTTAACTGTTTGCTTGCAACTGAAAACTCAGGAAATCTGTTGAACAAAACAGCCTCGCCGTGCTTTCTTGGATGGTTTCTTTAGTCCTGAGTGTAGGTGCATGTAGTATGTCTATGAAATATTCTCCCGTGTCCTCTGGCATCAGGTTTACAAATGTGTGGTTTGTTCCTCAGTGGAAAGGATCATGTTACACGCCAGAAACTGTCCAGAATGAGGTTAATAAGACATGTGAACATGGAAGCTTATGGCATCATGACATATTTTACTTTCATTGAAAGCTCTCTCTCTCTCTCTCTCTCTCTCTCTCTCTTTCTCCCTCTCTCTGTGTTTTCATTAAAAAACAAGAAAAGGAAAGCATTGGCAGGCCTAGACATTCCCATGTTCTTGCATCTTTTTATTCCATGTCCTCACGGTCATACACTATTATTGCCAGGTGCTCAGTTGATAGACGAAGCGGCAGAGGGAGATAACTGGTAAAATATCGATTCTTACCTCCATAAGGCATTGGTTTACGGGCGGGAATCAGTCAGCGATTGGCTATAATATGCTTGACATAGCTCCGTGTGTTTCTCTCATGTACGGGTATCATAACCCATTATTATAGAAACACTTTATCTCACTCTGTCGACATCTCTGAGTTGCTTGGACCTATTTTTTTTATTCTAGTAATAGTAAACTTAACTTTAATACAATAGTAATTCTACACTATGGCAGCAGCGCTGGAGAAGCTGGGATGTCAGAGGCAGTGAAATGTCTTTGTTAACATTTTATTGCATATTAAATTAAGATAGGTTTTCACGTGAACGCGAATAGCTGGCATGGAGATGGTAAAAAAATAGCGAACATACATTTAAGAATATACTGATTACAGAATTGTTACTGTTGTCTTGTGACATCTTTACAAGGATCTAATATCTTAGATGGAAATATTATGTTGCAGCATCGCCTTCTCATGATGATAAGAGTGTCCAAAATCCTCTGAAATGTGCACGGTAAGAAAACATTTCTTATCATACTAAATCACTGCGAAGTTGTTGTATAAGAAATGACTCATCACGTGAGGACTCATCTTAGTTTCCTCTCTATTTTTCGTCATCGCATATATTTCTCCGCCTCTGCTACCTACCCCCCTCCCTCCCTGGTTTATCCTTCTGCAAACTCATCTTCATAGTTTTTATCCTCTCCTCCTCGTGTCCTACATTTTCGCATCATCACTCTCTTTCCGCGCTATTCCCACGAATACCCAGTCCCAGTTTTCACTTTTAGAAAACATCTCTTCCTCTGGGTACATTTACAAATTGGCACCTTTTCAAGCAAACAAATACATGAATGACAAACCTTTCAGGCCCACATTACCATAGCTTTATCCAAAGAGAAGACACTCTAGCGCAAGACACAAACCCATCAGTGAGATCTTCAAAACGTAAGTAAAGGTTTAATCCCTGTCACATTGTTCCAGCGCTAACCCAGAATCTGCTTGGGTACACAAACAAAGCACATACCCCATGTGTCCAGTGAGATCCACCCAATTATAGTTCCCATCTTTCTGCCTGTTTAACTCTCTTACACCGACTCTAGGCACGCGTGAAGACGTTAGTGTACCTAACTTTGTAGTCCCATTGTCTTGGGCCACGCCATACCACAACGGTGTTCACGGCTCACTCGGCTTCCTTCATGGCGTCTTCCCTACAAGTATGGGAATTACCATGGGATTATCTAGCCCATGAACAAACTGTTGACTTGCTTGACTCATAGCAACTTTTTTTCCCCCGGTCCACATTTTTTCTTCCTGTGATGTATCGCGGAGAGTAAGACAAGTGGGATGGTACGCTTGTACTACATGTCTTCAGGGCTGACGATAAACAAGGGAGGCTGAATCTGATTTGACTTGAAAAATATATTATGTCTGTCTGTCTGTCTGTCTGTCTGAAATAAGAATAAAACCAAGGCAGAGGAAAATAAAAATCAGTTTACCCTTGGCAAAGTCTGTTAGTGTTACTGTAATAGACAACAACTATAGGTATAATAGAAAAAAAAAATGGCTGTATATTGCATGTATGTCTTGATTTAAGTTGTATGCTTGGAATAGCTGATATGGAAACTTCCAACGGATGACAGAAATTAAAAAAAATAATAAAATAAGTAGACGATAAAGAGTATCACCCATTCTTCCCTCTTCCCAGCAAGCAGAAAAAAAAAAAAAGAAAAGAAAAAGGAAACTAGATACAGAAGACGAAGAGGAAGAAGAAGAATAACAACAGCAACAATAATATTAAAACTGTCCCAATGGCGAGAAGAGAACAAAAAAAAGTATACAGCAGCAGTAAGAGTGGTAGAGCTAGGAACAAGAACCTGGGCAGACAACTTTTGAGACAACGAGAGGAATCAGAACAACAACAAAGCGAAAGTGACAGAACGAAGGAGAGAGGGATGGAGAGATAGAGAGAGAGAGAGAGGGGGAGAAGGAGTGAGAAAGAGAGAGAGAGAGAGAGAGAGAGAGAGAGAGAGAGAGAGAGAGAGAAAAGAGAAGCAGGGTGAGAAAAAGAGAGGAGAGAAAAACGAAGAAGAAAGAGATGGGCACAGAGAGAGAGAGAGAGAGAGAGAGAGAGAGAGAGAGAGAGAGAAGAGAGGGATAGAAATAAGAAAGAAAGACACAGAGAAAGAGGGAGATAGAGGAAGGGAAAGAGGCAGAAAGAGAGAGAGGTAGAGAGGGTAAAGAGAAAAAAGGGATAGACAAAGAGAGAGAGAGAAATAAAAAGAAAAGGGAGGAGAGAAAAACAGAGAGAAAGAGAAAGAAAGAGAAAGGCATAGAAAAAAGAAAAAGAAGGGTGAGAGGGAGGGAAAGAGAGAGAAGAGAGAGGGAGGAGGGAGCGGGAGAGAACGAGAAAAGGAGAGAAGAGAGAGATAGAAGAAAGAGAGAGAGGGAGGGAAAGAGAGAGAAGAGAGAGGGAGGAGGGAGCGGGAGAGAACGAGAAAAGGAGAGAAGAGAGAGATAGAAGAAAGAGAGAGAGGGAGGGAAAGAGAGAGAAGAGAGAGGGAGGAGGGAGCGGGAGAGAACGAGAAAAGGAGAGAAGAGAGAGATAGAAGAAAGAGAGAGAGGGAGGGAGAGGGAGAGAAAGAAAGAAGAGAGAGGGGAAAAGGAAATATATAGAGAGATTATAGAGGGAAAGAGTAGAAGAGAGAGAGGGAGAGGGAGACAGAGGGAGAAAGAACAGAAGAGAAGAGAAAGACAGACAGACAGACAAGAGAGAGAAGGAGAGAGGGAGAGAGAGAGAGAGAGGGAGAGAGAGAGAGAGGAGGGAGAGAGAGGGAGAGAGAGAGGGAGAGAGAGAGAGGGAGAGAGAGAGAGAGAGAGAGAGAGAGAGAGAGGGAGAGAGAGAGAGAGAGAGAGAGAGAGAGAGGGAGAGAGAAAGACCACGCAGCACTTCGAAGAACCCATTTTCCAGGCACTTGCAATAGCAAACCCTCACGTTCCACCCTCAACCCTCAACCCTCAATCCGTCATAAAATATGATCACCCGGAGCGTGATGAGTGAGCAAATTAGGTTAAAATTAGCTCAGCCACCCCGCTTGCCAACCAGCCAATTAGGAGACTCGTAACAATTATTGGAGCCACTGGGCACGTGTGTTGCTCCGCCCACTTTTCACGTCACAACACATATACAAATGACTTGTTTAACACAAAAACGAATATTTTAAAACGAGAATACTTGAAGCCTAAACGTCTATTCGAGATGGGAAATTTTAACCTGAGGCGGACGGTAATTGAAGTCTCAGACACAAAAGGGGACAAGTTTAACGGTGGGAGGAGGACCAACAAAGCACTGGTTATTTGGATAACGCTAGTTAAGGGTACAAAGTCTAGTGATGATTAGATATGACCAGTTCTTTATTTCATTCTCTATTCTCTTTTGTTAAGGAATGACTGAACGGGAAGCTGGAATGGGAATAGAATTTTCATTGTTCTGAAAAGCATGGCACTAACATCCATCCATCCATCCATCCATTTATCCACCCATCCATCCATGCATGTATGCATCCATCCATCCATCCATCCATCCATCCATGCATGCATGCATCCATCCATCCATCCATCCATCCATCATCCAGCCATCCATCGATTATAATGTACTATTACGCTATAATAATTATAAATGGCTGAATGGAAAGCTGTGTTATCATAACAATGAAGTAAAGCAGAGCCAAAGGTTACGCCCTGAACTTACCAAACCTAGCATAGATACTGTTCAAATTTGACATTATAAATGGGATTGTCTGCAAATGGTACTGAATTGTAAATCCAAATGTTCATATAGCAATCAAAATTTAATCCCAAAGTCAGTGAAATATTTTTAATTCCTTTCGGCTGTAATTGTTTTGCTAACGTATGAGACTTTCAGCTATGTCTCTGTCAACATGTCCTATGATCTGAGTACACATCCAAGGTCTTGTATACATTATTAGAAAGCTAATTTTTTGTTTCAGTCAGGATACCCTTGCAATTTCATTTCAGTAATAAAAGTCGGGAAATGTAATGCCCGTGTAAAATAAAAATCTGGTCAATAGAGAAGAGACACAGAAAACTATATAACCAGTTTGCGAAAATAAACTCTCCCAGCACAATACACACACGGAAGCTGTTGTTACTGTACCCTGTCTCTTGTGTGACGCTGTTTGTTTCCAGTGTGAGTAAATTACATCGTGTTGTGTTGTCCTCTGTGAAAGAGAGGCTGTGACAAGACGTAATAGAATAGACAAGCAAGAGAATCCAGGCTTGAAACGCCGGTACTGTGACCCGAGACCAGATTACTCAAGCTTGCTGCTCTCATTTGTCAACAAAGTCATCGGCTTCTCTAAGCAGAACCCGGAGATTGACGTGCGGAGAATTTGGACCTAACAGAGAAGTAATCAAGTAAGATGGGACGAGATGTCTTCCTTCGTCTCTGTTGGACTTCCAGTTGTCCAGAACCGGAATATCTGAGACGTCATCTCCATAGAAACCGCTAGGTGGATAGGTTCATTATTTTGTACCATGCAATCTTAGGAAACTACGTTACGAGAACGCATTTCTATAAGAACTACCTCATAATGTATAATCTTAGCTAGAAACAACAACAACAAAGAAAAAAGAAAGGAAAAACTTACCTCATAATTTCGATTTTAAATTAAATGTTTCTTTTCCTTTTCTTTCTTTCTTCTCCTTCTTTTTTTTTCTTTTTTGTTTTTATTTTGTTGCCGCTTATACCCATGTTGTTGCAAAGTTCGCTAAGCATAATGCCCTCTTTGTCATCAAGAAATCTCTGAGTCGCATAAAACAATGTTACTACCAATTCAAAAGATTTATTGGAACAAATCTGTTTGATATTTTTATACAACCTGGTGAATCTACCGAAACTGCGTCAGACGTGACGTCACCAACAGTTAGACAAAAAGCAAGGCCAGAGCTCGAACCAACAAAAATCTTCCCTGTTTTTCCACACGGAGCCTCCGGCTGCACGCTCTCATGAGATGGAACGATCTTTATTTGATTTACTCACCAATCTCCGGACTGGACAAGAAGCTTGCATTGAATAATACATCGAATAAACTGGATTATTCTGGACCTTTATTCATCCTTTGCCTCCTCCTCCACCCCTCTCCCCACGTCCCCTTCATTCCTGCCCCTGCTCACCATGATCACCACCACACTACACCATCCCAATCTCAGCACCCCCCGCCCCATTCCTCATCCACAATCTTAAAGAAAAAAAAAAGGGCAGTTTAGTGAGAAAAAAACAACAACAACAACAACAGCTCTCCCTTGATTGTCCTCTAGTTCTTGCCCAACACAAAATAACAACACAACATTCTGTCTTCATTTGTCAGAAACTGAAGCCAGTGGTTCTCAGTAACCTCTGGGTGGCACATGGCTAGTTCGCTTTGATAGGTTGTTCTCTGGCTCCAGAAAAAGACAGTAGCACTAGCAGTTGCCTCAGAGTATTTCCCAATTCTCCAGTATTCCTTTCAGTAAAAGCTATACGTTGTTCCTTTATCATGAAAGCATAAGAAACTTTCGTTTGTGATAGCATCATTGCGTATTCAATTCCAAGGCAGTAGATCTGAAATTTGTTACCAGATCAAAAAATATGTAATTATTCAATTTATTCTGGCCAGTTCACCACAGTAGACAAACTGACGAGGCCTTATAAATACAATGCCCCAAGCTTAACATACAAATCCTACCCAAACTTTTTTTGGGTCATAAAATGATAGTCATTGCTCTTCTGTACCGTTACCTGTATCTTTAATATATATTCTTTTTCATTTCACGCTGCCAAACACCTCAATACGAGAAGACACAATTTGAGTTTACCATTAACGTTGTTTTCGTTGAAGAAATTAAAAAAAAAGGGAAATTCTGTTTCCTTTTCCTTGTCTGTAAACTGTGAGAAGCTGCAGGCACTGGCCAAAATCTGGGTACCCAACTCTCTTCACCTTTCCTTGCTAGAATCTCTCGGAGAATCCAGCTAATTCCATTTGGTCGTCAAGGCAGGAACACGAGAGGCACTACAGCTCAGACCAAGTTAACTGCTCGCCATTATTTCGCTCTGGCCCCTGTGATTAACATACACAGGCGGAAAATATTTTCATTTGTTGCGGGGACAATGAAGCGTATTGGCGAGAAGAAACTGGATTACGGATGCGCTGAAGAGTCTCCTATCTTCCCGCCTGCGGCCACGACAAGCAATGTTATTAGCACGATTGCCTCCCCTCTTGTGTGTCCGGCGGGCCCCAATATTTGGCCTCCCCTGGTTTGCTTGATGGGTCAGAATTCTCTCGAAATATTTGCCTTGATTGGCCTTCATAGTTTTTCTGGAGTCCCCGGAAACGCCACAAAAGTCTCAGCTTATAACATTCCATGCCGAATCAAAGTGCTGTGATTAATCCCAGCTACGTAAGCAAAATCCATGATGGTATCTGGACCCCTGGAATGCAAGAAAGGTCACGAAACTTTTGATAGTATGTTTTGTTTTAGCGTGTCTGTAATGATATGGAAGTATTGAAGATAAGGTTTTGAACATGTTGTATGAGAAGCAGTCCGTTTATGTTTAGTTAACTCACAATTTATCTAGAATTGACAAACGACAATGACAATAGAAGTTCGTAATTTCTGAGTTGGAAGATAGTATTTTTTTTTCCTTTCCCGTACGATACGTACCTACCTGATCTGATTATAGTAATCAAGGAATAAAGAACATTTGTTTGTTCATTTGGTTTAACTATGGTGCGAAAAAAAAAAAAAAAGAAATAAATAAGAAAAATCATGATTTAATCAGAAAAGTCGGCGCCTGTACTGTGAAAATAGAGATCCGTGTATATATTTATTTAAAGCAGTCACAGGTATAATAGTGAGACAAATAAAACACCCCCCCCCCCAAACAACAACAACAACAGCAACCCACCAACCAATAAAACCTAAAGCATTTCATGTTACTGACTGATTGCATCACAAATTGACTGAAATAGTAATGGTCAATTTAACTGCAGAAGATTTGGTCTTGTACTTATAAAATTAGAATTCAGTTTCATATAAAATATTGCACAAAAATCCTTTTTGATGAAATTTCAAATCTTGCATTTCACACCAACAATTTGCCCTGATCTGTAGCAAAGAAAAGGGCACATAATCAATTCAAGGCCTTACTGAAAGACTCGTTCGCAATTTAACAGTTTGTTTCACATTGCTAACACTGATACAGACAGAACCGATTCTCTAGGACAAAAATAGCAGTTTTTTTCCTGAATTTTTTTTATCATTATCAAAATGGAAAGAATTCAGTTTTATTTGTCCCAGAATCTTTCCGCCAATTAATCCACCAAATCAGCCCTAAGTAAAGCTGAAGAGAAGTGACAATTTATCTCCTTCAGAAAACTGAAAGCACAAAATAAATTGGCGATGTTCTCAAATGACATTTAGACTCTTTTATAAACTTGGAACCATCAATTTTTAGAAAGTGAATCCAACAGAAGTAACACAATAATCCTGGATTTGTCCTAACTCAATAACAGCTTGGAAAGCCATCAATAGCATGTGCACATCGATGCACTGGACGAAAGTAATTCCATTTTTGAAGTTAACCGGGCAACGAAATGCATCCTGGGAATGCGCTGAATGGAGAATGCATGACATGGGAGATTGTGAACAGAAATGCCCAGTGTCTTGAGGATCTGAAATGAAGGAAGGACTTGGCCATTTGCTGACATGTTTTAAACCTATCGAGTCGACAGCAAAGAAGGGCAAAACAAATTTATATCCAGCTTGGGAAGTTTATATAAGAAGTATATCAATATAATTTCAAGATGCACATAAGCCATTTTACTAATCTTTTTTTCCCCCTTTTTATATACTGAAGTGTGAGCTATTTTCCAAATTTCTAAGTCACATTAAACCTCAACTCTTCTAAAGATTCATGTCAAAGTCCATTATGACAGTTAAAAAAACAAAAACAAAACACACACATAAAAAAAATTCCTCCCTTCGTGGACTCTTGTGCATCATGTCAGAAACTGACGTTCAAATCTGCAATAACGTGATTATTGCACATTTGTATAGTGTAGCCAAAGTGGGTTTTGTTTGCACACTGGGCCTGAAGAAATGTTTTAGGACTAAGGCTCGGGTTTGGTTAGCTGGCCAGAGAAATCTTTTGGCAGCTTTTGGTGGGTCATATAGCCGTAATCACTTTGCGGAGACTGGCAATAACATTAATTTACAGGGTGGCTATTTCGCATACAAAATAAAGCTGACCTACCACTTGTTATTGGCTATCCTTTTTATCCCTTTCATCCTCATTAAAAAAAAAAACCCGCCAATTTAGCACCCCTGTGACAATTATATATAGACATGAGAACAGGACTTGAGGAGAACCAGGTCCTGATGGTCCAATAAGCTCATTTCACGATGTCCAGCCTGAAGGCAATCCAGATGTCAGTACTGTCCTTGTGTTTGACGTACTGGGACTATCCCACTCCACGACTGGACAGGAAGACCCGGGATATTGAAACATTTCCTCAGTCTGTGATTAAAGTAAAATTGTCTCATCAGGCTGTAATACGGTGTCTGGGATAAAATTTTCCGAAAAAGCCGAAATTATGCAAATTACCACCTAAACTGAGATGTCAGATGAAGGATCCAACTTCTACATAGATAATTAAGTGTGCACATTGTTTTCCAGATTGAGAAATTTGTCTGCCACTGATTGTATTATAATCAGGTTCTCCGCCTTTACCACCACCACCACCAACACCACCAACGCCATCACCACCATCACCAACACTACACTACCACTACCATTACAGCTACTATTAACATACCACTAGAGCTACTACCACCACCTACTATCACTACCACCATCACCACCACTACTACCACCACCACCACCATCACCACCGCTACTACCACCACTACTTCCATACCGCCATCACCACCACTATATCACCACCGCCATCACCACCACTACCAGCACCACCACCATCACCACCACTACTACCACCACAACAACCACAACAACAACAGCGAAACAAGATCAGTGGCTAAGCAAACTCAACAAAAACGATACAATCATTCTTCCACCTGTCTCCCACACACTGACAGTTCTCTACTCCCACTGCGGATGTATACAATCCTACTAGAACTGCTACACTGTGCCAATATTATGCTCCAGTTACGAGAAGACAGTTTTACGAGAACAAAAATAATAATAAATTCTTTCTTGTCATTAAGAAAAAAGTGTGTTTATTTCATCTTATTGACATAGAAGTAGCACGGAATAGATTTTATTAGTTTGCACTCCCTGTTCTTCAAGCGATCACCACAGGGTAGGCATATTTCACTAAACAAATAAACACTCCCTTGGCAGTTTCCTGTTGGAGTACTCGATCTATGATCTGTATGAAGACTAGGAAACATATTGAAGAGTTGAAAATTCAAACGCATTTTAAGGTGATTTAGCCGAAGTAAGGATTTCTAGCCCTTCAAAAAGTCGGCATTGAATAAAACTTTTTCCTCTTTAAAAATGTTCAAAATCAAAGGCAACAAGGTGTTAACCATAGAACTGTCAGCAAAATGTACAGAATGCCATTTAAAAAAAAAAAAATTGCCATTTAGAGCCTGCACAGGATTAGAAACCCTAAAGTCCCGTTTCCATGCATCCGTTTTTGCTGACCGGCAAACCGCATCCGCCAAACCGGCAAACCGGCAAACTAACGAACAAGTAAAGAAAAAGAACGACTGTACCCATGTTCCGTTCCGTCAATCCGTTAATCCGTTTATCTGCCCGTTTAACATGTCCGGCAATGGCGAACGGTTGCTCTTCCGTTCCAAAGAAAAAACGGATTGCCGTGCCGGGTGATGGGAGATAATTTTCGGAGAAAACTCTGTGCTATATTCTCCCGCCATTTGCATTTTTCAACATGAAGAAGGGAAAATACGACGCCGGTGTCATAGAGAAACTTATTGATATTGTGAGGCAACACCCCGTGTTGTATGATGCAGCCGACGACAACTACAGCAACCAGGATATCAAAAACAATATTTGGGAGTCCATCCAGAAGAAAATGAATATGGCTAATGTGACTGGTAAGTCTTGATTTGTATCATCAATTGGCGAAAGAAGAAAGGTTGACAGTCATTTATCACAAATCTATTGCACCTCCCAGTTGACGATCAGAGAGGCTGGCGGTATAAACGGTGAACATGGAAACAGACAGCCCGTCATACGGCAATCCGTTTTTCCAGCAAGTGACGGTTTGACGGATTGACGGATGTCTTTGCCGGATGCATGGAAACGTAGCTTAACGGCTGCTCATTAATTTCTGGAATCCGAATTTCACTGGTTCGGAAAGCACAATTTTGAGAAATTAGCAGTAATAGGGTTAGACAAATGCAAATGAAAGTCACATTAGCCTATTTACTTTAAGTAAAATAATAATAACAACAATAATAATGATACTAATAGTAACACTTTTTCTCTGGCTGTGTGAACTTTAGACTTAGTACATTTTGTTTTTTGACTCCTTATCTATACTTATCTATTCTATATCTATATATATATTTGAGGACTTGAGATTTTCCGTTGCAAAAGGCTTCTGAACCACTCAACACCCAGACTTCAAATTTTATATGGTGCATCAGAATGGATGTAAGGGTGCACAGTTTTTAATAGAAGTCTCAAATCGGTGTAGTTTTTTTATTGGAATTTTATTGTTTCGCCATCATTTAGATATATATTTCGAGTCATGGTTCGCCATTTTAAGGTTTCGTTGTCACTTCCTGCGATGTGTTCACTATCAAACACAATAACCCGTGCGCAAATCATGCTGCTGTACGGGATGCGCAGGGTGTCAACTCACAAAGGCAGAGCAGTAAGACTTATTTAAAAACAAACAAACAAAAATAAAATAAACAAATAGGAACAGACAAGATGACGTAGGTCCATAATAACCACCCAGAACTGAAACCAATATTCAAACCGATTTATCCCGGACAGGGCCGGGGACCTCAGCTAGTCTATATATATTTGTGGACTTGAGATTTTTCGTTGCAAAAGGCTTCTGAACCACTCAACACTCAGACTTCAAATTTTATATGGTGCATCAGAATGGATGTAAGGGTGCACAGTTTTTGATAGAAGTCTCAAATCGGTGTAGTTTTTTTTATTGGAAATTTATTGTTTCGCCATCATTTAGATCTATTTCGAGCCATGGTTCGCCATTTTAAGGTTTCGTTATCACTTCCTGCGATGTGTACACTATCAAACACACTTACCCGTGCGCAAATCATGCTGTTGTACGGGATGCGCAGGGTGTCAACTCACAAAGGCAGAGCAGTAAGACTTATTTAAAAACAAACAAACAAAAATAAAATAAACAAATAGGAACTGGCCACATGAAGCAGGTCCATAATAACCACCCAGAACTGAAACCAATATTCAAACCGATTTATCCCGGGCAGGGCCGGGGACCTCAGCTAGTTATTTTATAAACCATTACCGATCAGTCACTACTTCAGCAAAATGCACGGGACGAGGCAGATAATGCAAGTGCAAATAAAGAAAGATTATGCTTCTGTTAGACTTCTCCATTTCTAGGTTTACGAGTGATTTGCTAATATTTTAACTTTTATACACAGACCCATCCATGTCTCAACATATCGAGCGTAACAATTAGGGCTGTCTGTAATCTTTCCCTCAAAATAATATTTAAGTTTACAAAGAACAGTGAAAATTGCATCCTTATTTATCGTAGGTCCGTTATTTATAGCAAACACATTGGGACGCCAGAAGTTAAATACATATTTTTATCTAGAGTGGAGGATATTCTGACACACCGGACGAGAAAGCCATAGTCAGCACTATAAACAATGCAGCAGGAAGATTACAGAATCCCGTTCATTATTTTGCCGTTAACCCTCACAAACCCTATGGCACAGTGCCTGTTAAGTGATGGCTGTTTGCGTCACAGTAATTAGCCGTCTTAATTTGGTGGCTGGATAAGGTATCATAAACAGGATGGAATCGGGCTCGTGTTTACAATGCTTGAATGACCAAAGGATCCACATTATTGGAGGTTGTTGTTGTTACTAAATTATTGTGGTGTAAAATTTGCACCCTGAATTAGGCAGTACGATGGTCATCAAGAACTCTTACTCACAACGAAACATTGAACGACATGATGTCTTCCTCTGTACTACTCAAATCACACTCCAAACCGTATCATGGACTTACATGATATTTAACAATGAGCTAATAGTTTAGTTGGACTAATTATGTTAAAATATTTTTGCAATTGCAACATCTACTTTTAGAACAATCGGTCCCCTGTGTCAAACGGTTTTCCCATCCGATTTCTCTCCAATTTCACCGAATTCTTCTTGGCTGTTGAATCTTCATACTGCCCTTTCTTGACGGGCCACTTGTCACCGGAAAAACCTGTAATGATATTTTTACCAATGCTGAAGAAAAGCTGTCTGACAGTGAAAAAGTAAATAAAAAAACTCACCAATAAACAAAATCCCAGTACAAAGGGGCCGCTTAAGTGTTTGCATTTAATCACACCAACTGTTTATACAGCTTCATTCCTCCCCTGTCCCTGTTACCATCTGTGCCACCAATCTAAAACATTCATATTCAATTCACAGCATATCTTGTGCCTTTGCTGTCAGTCACACTGGTGCAGCTCAATCATAAATTCTTCAGCAACTGGTTAAGAATCATTTAGGCATTTGTCATAATCTTATGAGCCTTTAAAATGCTACTGTCAACTCTGGCACTAATGATTATAAAATACGTTTCCAAACAGCATTTTACACAGTTCTGAATTTCATTATAGATCTCTTGTGCCCTTCCACAATTTTGACTACGGTACAATCACTTTTCATTTTGACAAGGGGCAATAAAAGTTCTTTCGGTCGTAGGTGGCAGATTCTAATGGAAGCGACTGAAATGATACGTGTATCATCTTTTGAAACAGTTCTACTGAATGACAAGACTTTGTTATTTTTCAATGTCATGATATTCTGTGAAAGATAGAAAAATGAACTGAAACGGAATCTTGTCCCATAACTAAATTTTTTCTCATTCAATGAAATCTTTCTCAAAAGGTTCAAAATCTTTTCAAATCTCTCACTTTCAGTCTGGTTCACAAAGCAAAATAATGGCAGTGTCTCATAAAAACTTCTAGTCCACTGACCAGAATTATTAATATCATCCAATCAAATTTTTGTTCTCTTCAGCTTGAGCAGTTCGCACGTGACTATTGGCTATAGTTTGGTACAGATTCGATTATTGTTTGTCTAGAGGGTTCTATTCTTTCACCCTGATTATTACATTATCGGATGACAGAAAAACTGTTTTTGCTTCTGGCAGGTGACAGCACGCTAAACTGTTTAGATCATGTTGAGACTGAAGACACTTCTTTTCAAAATCAGATTGTTTTCTGTCGACAAATGTCCTCCAGTCCTTGCCCACAAAGACACGACTGAAGCCATGAGAATAATATAACGAAATAAAATAAATATGAATTAAATATTTCTTGTATGGGATATTTCGTTAAACATTTGTCAGTTTCTGAGCCGAACTGCGCAATTTCGGGAACTCTGTATTTCATAATGGAAAGCTCCACTGTACAGCTTAGATGACACACGTTAGTATCAAAGTTCTAAAAGCATTCCTATTTTCAGATTTTATGCTGCAAAAACTCATCGTACTACACTATCGAAGGAATATGTGATTTGTCCAGTATGTTGGTACATTAAAATGCAGAGAATGCCAGCTAGTGAATGGAAATGTGTTAAAATTCAACAAATTCCAGAGTGATTTGGGAAAAACAATACCTCAAATACGGCATGAACGAGTCACATGTACAGCTTCAGTAATTGCGGAGAAGGACCAATATTAGCATGCAACTCTGATTTCCCCTTCATTGTTACAAAAGATGAGCTGTTTAGGTCAATGTTACGTCACCAGTTGATTGCAGTTTCTTTGGCCTTAACGATTCAATAGCGAGAGTGCTCAATAGATAAGTGTGTCAACAGAAGCAACATTTATTGTCTTGCCTAATTCATAACTTAGTTTATAGTTTCAAGATGAAGAAACAGTCTAAAAACATGACAACTCAGATCTGAAAAAAAAGAAGCTTCAAACAGAAGTGTGGGAACGCCCCGGTCCTTGATTTGAATCCAAGAATTCATGTAAGCAAAGAAAAAGACAAAAAGGTAAGTTTGGGTTCTGACTTGAGCCACGGTTTCTGAGACGTGAATCGTGCACTCCCTGATTACAAGTAAAGACAAATACTCTTATCTGAGATTGGAAACGGTGACAAAGGTGCCATAGGGCCAAGGCTATAACAGCTCTTATTTACGACATCTTATGAAAGGTCATAAACTCTATTGTCTTTAATGTGTAAAAATATTGCAGCCGGGTCATACCGTAAAGTGGAACGGTCGAGAAAACAACGGAGGTTTGAAGAGCTTGGTTATCACAGCACCTTCGGCCTTTAACAACGGCGTCGTAAACTTCGACAGCTCTTGCGTCCAAGGCAATATTTTTGCTCAGGCAACCACTTTGGACATAAGATGACACGGGAGGGCCATTGAATAACAGCAGTTCCTGCCCTCGAATCTTCCAAACCAAAATAGAGTCAAGAGGTTAATACTACTTTTTGTTTTAGACTAACGGTAATTTACGGCTGTACGCAAGCCCCATTTTGTGTTGTAGACAAACACCTTTTCATGTGTTTGCATAGAGGTACCCCTAGCCAGAGTGATTTGGTCACGTAGGATCCCATGTTAATGTCATGTCATTAGCGCCCTCGACACAGCCCTTCATCCAGCCAGGGCAATATTTCTGTCGGATGTGGAGTTCTAGAGAAATATTTGCCCACGGACTCTGTCCTGGGTTTATTGTCATCCGAGAAGTTATAAAGCTATGATCGGGCTTCAGGCTGACTTTCCACAGATCAATGTGAAATTGTACCTTCTTACACTCCCTCTTCAAGAGATATTGGCCCTCCTAGATTAGACACAATGAGGGCAGGACTGTTTATGGAAACTTAACACTAAAGTCTGCAATGGAAAAGTCTTCCGTAGTCATAAGAAAATAAGTGTATACTTTGAGAAAATTTACAATGATGAAGTTCTCAATGGCTTATCAGTCACGGACACGTCCTTCATAAACACCTTACACTAAATATACGACATTATAAAATCATAGTGTAATTTAGTATTCTTTTCCGGCGTGTGTAAGTAGAGGCAAAGAAATAAACTGTACGTTTTCCTAGCGTCAATGTTTGGTCTGTGTAATATGTGCAAAGTGTGAATCTTCTGAAATACATTCATAAATTGTCATTAGAAGTCCTCTTTAGTTTTTTTTATGCCTACCGTAAAATGCCCTAATGCTTGACTAAAAAGCCCACTAGAAAGATGAGAAAAAGTAGAACTGTAGATTACTTTACGGTAAGTAACCGTTTAACACCTTGTAAAGGATTGCACTATGGCGATTATTTCTTGCTCTGCTTCTCCCTCCTTCCAGCCAATCACCAGGTCAACCACTCAACTCAACCAACCACTCTAACTCACTGGGTTGTTTTTTTTTTCATTTGTTTGTTTTGTTTACATAAATCCCAACTTCTTAAGGTTCTTCTCATTATTGTCTCTTTTCCGTGAACACGGATCCTCTTCCCTGTTTAAAAAAAAACAAAACACTACTCTTCCGGACTTCTTGGAAAGAGAAATTATATTAACATTTTTACCATCTCACCTGTCCAGACTTCACATTAATTTGTGTTCGATGGAAACGCTGCTGTAATCTTCTGACAGATGATCAATGTACATGGTTATTCATACACTGTCTGTATTTCAGAAGTCTGAGTGATACATACAGATTATTATCTTGAAAGTAACCATTCCGATTTGACAAATACACAGACATTCTTTCGCAACGTTTGGCGACAGAAGCGCAGACTTTGTGTCATAGATAACTAACGAACCATTTGAATTCCTACTCTGACATTTGACAATATTACACTGACTCTTTTCACGCATACAAGTATTATCCGCCTATATGAGTATGTCATTATTATTTGTTCTTTTTTCGTGTAAAAGCGAATTTTGTTTGTCTCCCTGGTCTTGCATCTAAGGTAAAATTCTCGCCTTAGAGTTTGTATCAGTGGCATTGCGCTGTTGCATTTGTCTGTAGTGGTGTCGAGAGGCAGCTCCATGTCTGTACAAACTAGCGACTTCATTGTCCAGATTTCTCGTACTAGCTCTCGTACATTCTCGTGGACAGTCAAGTATGTTTTCTCTGTGTCTGATTTTCTTGTATCTGAAAACAATTTTTTGTCCGTTTGTCCTTCTATTCCATTTGTCATTAAAAAAAATTTTTTTTTGGGTCACCATTTGCCACGTCGGCTTTTCTTTCTTTTTGTTTTTATTTCATAATCAGCATGCGGCCGGCCTTTGTTGCTTGTTTGTTTACATTTTGTGGCATTTTGATGTTTATTATCTTTGTAAACATTGTAGTTGTTTCCCGGAATGAATGGAATCATGACCTCTCATTGCGGCCAAATAATAATAATAATAAAACTAAATAAAAACAAACTCATAAAAAAAATAAAAGGATAGATAATTAAAAACAACAACACGTGGTGACAATGGGGAATGAATCTCGAAGGCTCACCAAAAAATTTGAAAGAACAGGAAATTGCTGTGGGATTTGGTAGCCCACCGCTGACAAGTACATGGCCAGGATTTCTTACTGGCTGATATTTCTTATTATAACATTTCAACAATAAATCTTTGAATGGGTAATTCCAACGAAACAGCGCTAAAAAAAAAAACTAACTTTAACAACAACAACAACAGCAGCAACAACAACATCAACAACAGCAACAAACGTATGCTTGACAAGTGAAAGACAGCTATTATGAGAAACAGATGAGAGTAACAAATCAGTATTGATTTTTACTTCAAGACGCTGAAAAAAAAAAAGAAGAAAAAATTAAAGCATTTTGGATTTGTACGCATTGAAATAATTCACTTTACCACATTCATGTTAAAATGCATAGTACGCGTTGTCACACTATCATGACACGTTTAACCCCACATCCTTCCGGAAATTTCTACATTCAGTGCTAATGCTCTTTAAGTTCTTGCAAAATAATTGAGTCTTCTTTTTCTGCACCAACAGTGGTTGGTTTACGGTGATTAAATCTTACAGTACTATAACCAAAGACACTAGATACAATTAGATGAGACAGAAAGGGCGTTCACAGATTTCGCAACGCCACCTAGAGGCGAATGAACTGAAGTAACGAACAATGTCGTATTTACAAAGCCAATTTAGGAAAATACTAAATTATGTTCACCGTTCAGCTATTGCTGTTGGCCTTGATTGAATTCAAGTATTTTATAAGTTCAATCATTGTAGGGAAAACTCTGGCCATTAAAAAAACAACAACATTGTAGTCGCAGAAGCACTGTAACAAATCCGCATCATCATGTTATTATTGTATCAAGTGCTCGTTTCATGCAATGCGTCATGGGCTCCGCCCCTGATCTGCAAACAAACTATGACCACGATTTGTTTAGAAGCGTGAAGAAGGGAGTGTCTCATCTTATCTCATCTAGTATCTTTACTATGACTACACCGATTCTTTAATACTGAAATCCCCAAGACGGCTGGCATGGAGTGTGTTAAAAGCAAGAAAGATCAGGACTGGCAACCCCCCCCCTCCCCACCCCCCACCCCCCCACCCTTCCCCATGGCCTCGGCTTGTCCACGGCCCTGCTCTTGATTTTGGTGGATCCGTTTCCTCTTATTGAAATAAAATACATCTTGAGCTGTTTCCTTCACGGTAACAGGCAATGAAAGCCGAAGCAAAACACAAGGGTTTGTTTACATAGGCCGACACGTCCGTTTGTTGAGAGCCTTCTGAAATGGATGCTAAATGAGGCGGCAGCAGAGCAGCCAATATTTCACTGACGCTAAACGTTCTTAAAGACAGATCTTGTTTTCTAAGTTAGTCACACCCCATGTTTCCGTCTCTTCAGTTCTCTAACGTTTTACAACTGGTTCGGGTAAAGAGAATTGCCTAGTAAAGGGGTCTACTGTTTGTGACCCTCTTTCCTTTATTTTCGAGTATGAACGTTTTCTTTTCCTCATAAAGAGCCGAAGATGAAATGAATATGATAGGACCTTTTTTATCTTGATGAATAATATTATATTATCAAGACTTTTATTTCTAACTGTTTTATATCAATAAGAAGTAAGGTGTAACTTACATTGTCATATGTACAAAATCACACTTTTGACGAGTAACTGGCACGACGGCAGTAAGTAAAGCACAGCACATTAATTTATAATCATAAAATGCTGATCTCCTCAGACTTAAACAAAATGACCCAAACGAATTTTATAATTATTCAGTTTCATAATTATCGTCTAATGACATTTACCATCATCACCGATGAAGTAATTTCACTGTTACCAGAAGAATTAAACACTGTGTTTGCATTACGCACATCACTGAAAGAGATCCTGTCTAAATGTCACTGTATATTGGATAATAATATAGCAGTTACACCTTCCAGCTTCATCAACAAATTCGGGTCACAACAACTGGACTAATAATATGACTATAACGATTTGAAATAATTAATGAAAGGGGTAATCTGCGATTATTTATATCTCATATACTGGTATTCAAATTGTGCCCAGTGCAATTTTTCTGTCCTTTATCCAGATTTTTTTTTACTAAGCGGGCCGACCGGTATTTATGTTTTTAACATTGATCACCTACAAAAACAACTTAGTTTGTGTCTTTAAACCAATTGCTTTGTAATCGACGTTCCCAACAATCGCTGGGGCGAGAGTGAAAAAACAAAATGTTGATATATTTGGGTACAGGTGACCGCGGCAGATTGGTTAAAATACAACTTTGGTATATTATGCTTTTGACTTAAGAGTGAAAGCAGTACATTCTTTTGAAAGGTCTCATTTTCACTACGAAAATATATGTTTAGCTTACATTTAAGAGATGAAGGCCTGCAATGAAAAGAAGACATATTAGCCGAGTATGAGTTCAGTAGATCATTATGAATAAAGAAAAAAAAAGTACACAAATTAAATGACTGTGCTTAAAACCAGTTGTTTCCCGTATTTCTGTCTGAATTTTTCTAATAATTCTTCTCAAATGTTCTTTATGGAGCAAAATTTGCAGATAATAAGAAACGAACGCTATTATCACAGATGCCAAATTAACGAATACATCATGATCATTTGGAGAGATTTTTAAGATCAGTAGTGAGTACTCTGAATCTTGCAAAAATTTGACCATGAGCCATTATAGATGTGTCTTTAAAATGAAATTGAACAATGTAGCAACAATTTTAATTCTGTTGCACTGCTGGGAGAAAACGTGTCTACTTCACTTTGTATCTCAAATTTGTATTGTTTCATTCTTATTGGAGCAGACGGTGCCTTTGATGATAAAAACATTGACACCTAGAAACCATTTATCATGACTGACAACCACCTGGAAAATGTTACTGTACAATTTTTGTAGTATTTGTCATTTGTGACGTTCCGTAGCCGGATATTGTTTTTACTTCCTCAGTGGTACGTCGTAAAAACACGTCACTGGAGGATGAGTGATGTATGCCCTTCTCATATCGCTCCTATCCCTCTTTTGTTTCTGTATCTCTCTCTCTCTCACTCTCTCTCATTTTCTTCTCCGTTCGTCAATCACTCTCTTTTCATTCGGCCACCTTCTCGTTCTTTCGACTAGCCATCCTCGGGCTTCAATCCCTGAATCCTTTTGCACACCAGCTGGTGCGCACCCACTGACATGGACTTGTTTAGAGAACGGATATCTTCATGCACGCACTGGTACACTTCCCAAAACTCGTACACAGAAAAAACGACGACCCTTCATATCGAAGAAATACTCCTCATTTTGAGCTAGTATAACTTGCTGGACATTTTAACCACTGTGTTCAAAAGCAGCAGAAACCATGATCTACCTCTGCACATAGTCTGAAAGATATAATATGCAGATCTTTGGGACCAAAAACAAGGTGACATTTTATAAGGGGATGACATTTATATTTCGGGGAAAAAACATGAAGAGTCAGGACAGATTTAATGGAACGTGAATTCAGGGAAGGGCATACAATCAACAGGTGTCCGAAATGTCTGGATAGACAATGTATAAGCCTACAGTAATTTCTTCTTACTTCTTTGTTTAAATCTTTGGCCGGGGGGAAAGATGATTTCAAATCAGGTACAGGTATCAATTATTCAAAAAATGCATTTTGGACAAGACTAAAGATAATGAAAAAACTACAACAACAACAACAACAACACCAACAAACAACAACGGCAAAAAAAAACAACAAAAGTGGTATGAAACTCCTCAGAGTGGATTCTTTCATTAGAAGTTTCGGCCTTTGACTTCCTGTCATCTTCTAGAACCCCCGACCACACCAATTTCATGAATCCCGGTGTTCGTCACCCACTTCATCTCCAGGCTCTTCTTTGGGTTTGAACCGGTACCGTTAAAGATCCCAAAATAAAATGACGCACAAATGGTGTTCAGCTCCACCATTCCAGACTTTCCACGTATCAAGTTTAAAGTAAAACAAAAGTCTTGTTCATCCAAGTTTACCCCCATCTACAACATATCTGTCCTTTGGTCGAAAAGAAATCTGAGCAGAGTCGTAATAATGAGAATTACATGTATTTCAGATTGTAGTTGCAACAACATTAGCAATAATATAATATTGATCATGATAAAAAAAAAAAAGAAGATAAGAAACTGCTATTGCAATTACAACATCCACAATGGTCCCCACTGTTGTGTTCATGGTTTATTTTTCATGCCGTTGCAGCTCCCGATTAACAATTATTTTTGCATTTATTTATACGGCAAATGTTGCTAGGAACATTTCTAACAAGAATTGTTACCCATGGTGATAAAACTGGCTCAATGTAACAATGACACTGGCCAATGAGATCAGAGTTAATGACCAGAACAAAGACAACTAATCGCTGAAACAGAAGTATCACCCTCTAGGAAAAAAAAAAAATAATCACTAGTCTTTGTTGGCCAAATAAACTACATCCATTTCCTTGTATGTTTCAGTATCAATCTCCGAAGGGTTGAGTTCTGATGTGGGAAATGTCAGGTCTCTCAGAGATTGTGTCTCTGTAGTTGTGCTATGCATACATTTGGCTTTCAATTTGTGTAACCTTTCTGTTCTGCATTCCTAGTCCTGTAGTGCAGTGGAGTTAAATCAACTGCTGTTCCCAGTACATGTAGACAACTTGTCTCTTTCTCTGTCTCTGGTGGGGTTTTCTTGAACGCGGGCGGTCATCGTTTTCCCACCTTCTCTGTCTGTAGTTGTGTGGGGTTATCTATCTGTCTATCTATCTATCTATCTATCTATCTATCTATCTATCTATCTATCTATCTATCTATCTATCTATCTATCTATCTATCTATCTATCTATCTATCTATCTATCTATCTATCTATCTATCTATCTATCTATCTATCTATCTATATATCTGTCTGTCTATCTGTCTGCCTACCTATCTATCTATCTATCTATCTATCTATCTATCTATCTATCTATCTATCTATCTATCTATCTATCTATCTATCTATCTATCTATCTATCTATCTATCTATCGATCTATCTATCTATCTATCTATCTATCTATCTATCTATCTATCTATCTATCTATCTATCTATCTATCTATCTATCTATCTATCTATCTATCTATCTATCTATCTATCTATGTCTGTCTGTTTGTCTGTCTATCTATCTATCCACACGTGTAGCTACCGATTTGTCTATCCGTCGGTTGTCTTTCTGTCTAACATTCCATCTACATGTATCTAATTATCTGTGTCTCTCTGTCTTTTTATCTCTGTTCTTCTGTGGGAAAAAACAGTCTTTCGAGATCTCTTTCTAGTTTTGTCTTTCTCGTTTGCCCCGCCTGTATGTCTACATCAGATGTTATACATTTATCAATATGATACTTAAGATCCATTCCGCTGAAAAGACATAAACAATCTCATATTAACATTTTGTATACACACACCCATATTCACAACTAGCTATGTAACATCACACACGCTGTAGTGTTAATGTTAAAGCCTTCAATAAAATTTAGATCTGTGATTTGGAAAGATAAACAAACTGTCGTATTATCAGTTCAAAGGGTAAAAGAACATTAGTTTACAAAAGAACATTTCCACGTATAGCTTTTTATTGCCTATATTATCTTTCAGACATAAAAGAAAATTGGCTGTGGGCACTAAAAGATTTTACAAAAACATATAATACCTGGTTTGTTTTGATTATCTCTGAATTGCTGGGTAATTTAGCATTGAAACAAGGCAAACAATAATATCAGTTCTATAACGTTTTGATAAAGGAGACTGTACCATAAAAGAAGTATAAAGATTAGGCAACTATAAAGTGAAGTATTCTTGACTGGGTAAAGTGGCTTTACTGCTAGTAATAAAGATTATAGAAAAAAGAGGAATGCACATTATTCGAATGAGCAGTTCTCTCCATGGAGCCAAGGTACACAGCTTTCAGACATCAGAGGAAGGTTCTCGAA
Source organism: Onchidella celtica (assembly GCA_963931925.1). Taxonomy (NCBI): domain Eukaryota; kingdom Metazoa; phylum Mollusca; class Gastropoda; order Systellommatophora; family Onchidiidae; genus Onchidella; species Onchidella celtica. Next base: position 6,940,582 of record OZ007571.1, on the reverse strand, counting down.
TTATATGAAGTAGAAAAATTTGAAAAAAAAAAAGAGAAGAGATAGACACTTTAGGAGAGCGAGACCAAAGGAGATCTTCGGAGCAAGAGGCCCCCAGACAAACAAGCAAGAGGCCCACAGACAAACAAGCAAGAGGCCCACAGACAAACAAGCAAGAGGCCCTCAGACAAACAAGCAAGAGGCCCCCAGACAAACAAGCAAGAGGCCCCCAGACAAACAAGCAAGAGGCCCCCAGACAAACGAGCAAGAGGCCCCCAGAAAAACAAGCAAGAGGCCCCCAGACAAACGAGCAAGAGGCCCCCAGACAAACGAGCAAGAGGCCCCCAGACAAACAAGCAAGAGGCCCCCAGACAAACAAGCAAGAGGCCCCCAGACAAACAAGCAAGAGGCCCCCAGACAAACGAGCAAGAGGTCCCCAGACAAACAAGCAAGAGGCCCCCAGACAAACGAGCAAGAGGCCCCCAGACAAACGAGCAAGAGGCCCCCAGACAAACAAGCAAGAGGCCCCCAGACAAACAAGCAAGAGGCCCCCAGACAAACGAGCAAGAGGCCCCCAGACAAACGAGCAAGAGGCCCCCAGACCAACGAGCAAGAGGCCCCCAGACAAACGAGCAAGAGGCCCCCAGACAAACGAGCAAGAGGCCCCCAGACAAACAAGCGTAGTGTCTTCCTTGCAGTCTGTGAATGAGGGCTTGAAAGCATTAAATTTGATACAAGCAACAACTATAATAATAATAACATCAAGAAGGGTCAAGGAACAAAAGGTGGAGTTCTTGGCTTAGCGCTTACATTTCGTCATGGTGCTAACCTTTTGGCCTAAGTCAGACATAGGCCAAAACAGAATGTACCTGTTACGTCATTGCCCTATCCATGGTCCATCTATTCATGTAAAAAATCATTTAAAAGCGCCAAGCCATTATCCTGAAAATAAAACTTTCTGTAATGGCCTAACTCATTCATAGACGAAGGCCATTTTGGTTCTGGGGTTGTTTCAGCCCAACGTGGATGAAGGCCGCTAGAGTCATTTTGGCCTAAGTCTGACTGCATTGCAAAAGAATACATAGGTTTTTTGCGATTTTCTTAGAAGTACAAAAAATGACTTAGGCCAAAAGGTCAGCACCATGACGATTTGCTAAAGAGAACTGTCATAAATCCAGTATGCACCTATATTTATTGAAATGAATACAAGAAATATCTTTAATAAGACTAAACAACCAGTAAGCAGTAAGAAAATGAAGGGCAAATCAAGATCTGAAAGGAAATACTTAGTAATACAATGTATGGTAGATTCCACATTTTACATCCCTAAAGGACAAACTCTGAGAATCCTTGATGGCACAATCCCCCAAAGATGACAATCTAATGATATTTACCCACAGTTGATTGCAACAACGCAGAGCGATAACTTTCTGCCTGCGACGATACTGTCATAAAAGACATGTTTACACTGTCAGGATCGTATCATCACACATTCTAAAATGTGTTTGCCTGGTGAACCCTATAGATTTCAGTGGGCACCAATTTCTCAGGTTAATCGTTGGCGAGTTTTATCTGCGCTTCTCTAGTCCTTCACAAAAGGCGTACAGATTATCTAAAGCACCTAACGTTGTTCTCGCATTCATGTTATTATCCATAATTTAAACATTTATAATGTTGAAAGTCAACATAAAGTAAGCACTTTAAAGGGGAGTAAATATGAAGGAAAACGGAAAGGGAGAGTTATCGACCCCTCTTCTATCTCGGCCCCACCCCCAAACAAACCACATCTACCCCTCACGGCAGTCTTATCATCACAAACACGCCCTTTACAATAAGATCAAATGCAAAGTCAAAAATTTTATCAGTTATTTTATCACCTTATGTCAAACCATTAACGCACAACAGAAGGGCCATATATTTTTTGTGTATGTGTAGGAAATGTTTATTAGGCAAGCCGGCAAATTCTCCACCAAATGTCAGCCATGCCTTGTCGCATACTGGACAAACAAAAAAAAAACGTCAATGTGGCGATAACTACAATAAGAAAAATAATAACATAATAATGACAATAACTTATAATTATGTGGTAGTTTTATAATGACTCACTGTTCCAGCATAAACAATGATCATAAAAATAAAGATTATTTAAATGATGAGGACGACAAGATCAAAAGCAACAGTAACTTATAAGTGAAAACACCAGGACTCTATGGTCATGGCAGTTGTTAGGTAATGAATTATTCCCGAAGAAACACAATCAAACTTACTATACACGAGCTCTGTTTTCATATAGATAGTAGTTCAAGAAAAGATGACCCGTCAGGGTAAAGCTAACAGTAGAACAACCGCCCAAAACAACAACCACAACAAAAACAACAACAAAATAAATTATCCACAAAAAAAATATTTAAAAAATGAACTAAACCAACAATAACAACAAAATTCAAATGTTATTATCCTCAAGCAACACACAAAAACATTCAAAGGGGATAACACACACCCACACACACAACAACAAAAGGTAGGCAAACACAGACACGCGTACACACACACATGTACACTTTGAGCTTCCATGCATTTAGCAGACGGACGTGCTTTGGTGCTGCTAATGAAGCAAGAACTCTCAGTTAAGTAATCTGTTTCGCTTCGATTCTATACATTTCCTGTTGAAATCTTTTATTGTTCGTATTTTTTTTTTTACTTGACAAATGCGAAAGCCGAACATTTTGTGTATTTTCTGTCTTCTCTTTAGTTTGCTTTGTATCGTTTGGGTTTTATTTCTCACGCAGGGCATCGCCACATACAACTTTTTCTTTTTGCCCAATTTTGACATTGCTTATAGCCCTGACCCACACAAGCATACATCCACCGCCAGGTCTACACCAATGTGCTAGCGTTTCACACGATCATAACAACAAACAACACCACATAGCTACAAGAACCAGCGTCAGAACCACGGACATTGTGGAAAACACCAGAAACTTCCAGAAAATACAGCATCAAAAACTAACAACACCATGCCATTCAAGACGTCAAAACAGTGGGAAGGAATCAACAAATAAAATACAGGCAGCCACAATAAACAATAACACTTGGGCAAACACGAATGAGTGACCTCTATCTTAGACCAATGATGAACAGTTAACAGGCTTATTTCTTGTATCAGTAAATCTTCCCCCCTAGAGTGACAAGGTTCTAACTCGGTTCCGACAACTTGCGAGAAATTGGGTGATTGAAGTTTCATGTACTCCTGGCTTTCAGTGATACGACTCTTTTTCTTTTCAGTAATACTTACAAATTACACATGGAATTCGCTGGATACTTTGACACACAACAGAGAAAGCCCGTAGACGCAGTGTGTATCACAGACTAATAAAATACCCAGACTGGATGATCCCATTGTGTAACGTCACAAAACAGCGAAAGGTCATGAACCATCCTCCACATTAGGTTTACGGTAACGACCGACGCTTCAGCATAGCTACAATTTTGAATGACACCATTTTGACGCACCTACTGAACGCGGAAGTTTGGTTCCGCACCAAGAAATTAATACATGTATCACCAATCTTGACAAATAAAAAGAAATTTCTACTGCAGATAGAACTAGAATCGGAATTTCCCGAGCGGCGGCCATGTTGGTTATACGGCTGCCGCTCGGGAAATTCCGTAAAAAACGACACAGCCCGAAGCTCGTGTTTCCAGTCTGGTTAATTTATTAGTCTGTGGTGTGTTTGTGTAATTCAGTTCAGCAAAAAAGTGGATATAGGACATTGTCATTCTAATGGGACGAGTTGATAAAGTAGGTGCACCATAAACCAGTTTTGTCCAATAACTATATATCTGTAACAACTGCGGGTTTCAGGCTGCAGGCGAAAAAAAAAAATAATGTCACTTTGTTCTTGTGTAATTTAGATGACTGGGAGAAAGTTGGAGTTAGCCCTTCAGATTATTCTCAGTTCTCAGTTGTGGGTGGTTGGTGGGTGCGTCTGATAGGGCCTCTTCCTGTCCTATCATTCTGTCATGAATGTTGTTACAGGTGTGTACGTTCCCCCAGTGTTTTTTTTTTACGCTGGGGGCACGTATTTTAAAGCCTTTTATGAATCCTGAGCTAGAGATCTCTTCCAGAAGTACTCATAACAACAGCGTCAATTAATTATTCTTTCAGATTTTCTTTTTGTTTTCGTCCTGTTTTTTGGTTGAAATGGAAGGGGAGCAGAGTTGGGAATTCGACAAAAGGTTAGAGTTGAGGATAAGGACAGGGTTAGAGATAGGTACGTATTCTTGCGCGCCCCTACCACAAAAAGCTTGGGGTGCAGCCTCTGTCATATTCTGTCTTTCGTTTTACTTTTTCTTGACACAAAATGGCCTGTTGCCGTGTCCACGCCCTTTCTCCAAACTCAAATTCAAACTCAGATCTCAGTTATGAGTGTTTAGACATCGCTGACTCTTTCCATCTGCCTGCGCCATGGCGTGACGTCAGCATTTGAAAAAAAGAAGGAAAAAGTATGGCATCAATCGTTTACCGCAGCGGCAAGAAAAGATTGTATCCATAAGAGTGAGCGATACTTACCTGTATCCGACACAGCTATAGCCAACTGGTGATGGGCGAGAGTATAGTTCCGTAATATCGATACTATCTATTTGCTCATTTCTTTCTCTTCCCTCCATCCCTGTCGAGAACTCTGGAGAAAAAAAGAACAAAGAAAAATCTCTTGAATAGCACCACATTAAATTTAAGACTAGCATAAATCCTATCGAACGAACCGACACTTTAATAAACCAGTTTTATAAGAATCCAAATACACATAATTTGCAGTATGAATATTCTAATTTTCTGTTCTTCCTAAGACTTATTCAAAACCTCTCTGTTGAAAGAGTGGGTGTTTTTACTATAAAAGTTGACACTTTTGATTTACTCCATGTGAAAAAAAAAAACCCGCTCCGGTGGCCGCCGTGAGCATTGGTTAGAGTTTGGGTTTGGTTGGTTAACTGGTTAGTTGTGGAATTTCAACTATAGGGGTCTTCACTTAATTCATTCTAAAACACAGTAGATGTTCCACAGGCTATAGCCGCCTTTTTGTTTGGAAATGGCATGGATTCATTCAACGGCTGTCCCTGTGCATTCATTTTATGTAAGTGTCAATTTTGCACAAAGAAATTAATCCTTGTATCACAAAAATCTGTGGCGACAAAATAATGATCTTTTGACTGATTTCTTTCCATGTATCGTTAAGGAAGCAGTATTTAATAGCAAGTTGGTGCTTACACTTCTACGCTTGAGAGGAAGAATGAAGATATAAACAACAAGAATCACAAATAAACGAAAACTATATCGTGTAGTCTATGTGAGTAATCTAGCTCTCTCCACGGAGCCAGTGTCCACAGCCTTCTAACACCAGAGCAAGGTACTCGAAATAATTATATGAAATTGAAAAAATTAAAGAAAAAAAAAAAAAAGAATCTTTAGAAATGGGAGGCCAAAAGAGAACTTCAGTGCAAGACACTCTCAGGCAAACAAACTTGGTGTCTCGTCCCTTGCCTTCCTGGACCTGGTTGAGACAGTTTGGAGGTCTAGTTGGACGTCAAGTTTTCTCCAACCATTTATTTTCAAAAATTCAATGCTGTTTATCTTCCTGGACAGACGAAATGCTTGCTTCACCTCAACCCCATGCCAGTCCACACTCCATTAAATTTTCACGGTATCACCGAAATTTGCGGAATGAAATCTTGTGAGAAGAGGATGTTTACAGTGTAAGAGTGTGTGCAATTTTGTTTCGTCATTAATATTCATTTCAGGTTGAGTCAGATATGCCGTACTCTAACATAGATTTATTTTAGCTACGGTCATGGGCATAATTTGTGGATTCAGAAGAGGAGGAGACTCTTTAACTTGGCCAAAAATTTGCTACATTGAAAGTAAACATCCAGTCGAGCTCTTAAGAAAACAATCCAATCTAGGCAATAAAGTTTCCAGTGCTTTGGAAACCAGGCTTCATATTATTTTTTTAAAGACTGTTTTCTGTGCATAGACTGGCCGATTTTAGAATTTGAATTCACAATCTAGGAATAGCAATCAAATCTATGCGTATTTTGAGGAGGTTGCATACATTCGATGTATGACTATAAAATGGAATGGAGTGTACTTTACAATCAGACGCTTCCATCATACTGGAAAGTAATGTAAAGGAAAGCCCACGAATATGTTTTCAGATATTTTGAAAAAAAAAATATTTGAAGATATAGGCAAATTCCCGAAATGTTATGTATTAATTACACATACTACTAATGACATTACTGCAAAAGAGAACACTGTGTGCCACTATACGGTACCTATTAGCCAATTTTTCTTTCAGCATTAGTGTTGTAAAACATTAATTGTTAAAGATTTTCTGTATGTAGATGTAAGTGGTATACATCGCTAGTTGTGTATACCGAGAACGGTATACAAACGATTAGTGCTTTAATTAAAAATACAGATGTAAATATATCAATGGGTAAATGCTCATTAGGGAACCATGTATCGAGTATTTTCTGTTCAAACTAATCGATGTGCCCACCCTCTCCGCCAGCTGGCAACAGTGCCACGAGACAAGGTGTTTTTGCAGCGAATGGGACAGGGGAATTCTCCAAAATAAATAGTTGCTCTGCTCAAAGACAAAGGCAAACTTCTGGAAGTAAACAAATGTAAACGGTTAAGAAAATGGAAATCGTTAGGGCATCATAAAACGTCTGGCGGGATATTGATGAAGACAAGCCAGCGTTTTGTATTTATACTAGGCCTGTTGTAGAAAATCACAAACGTGTAAGCGGGCTGTTTTTGGGACTCGTTATGGGCACCATTCCAGGCAGCTATTGTTATCTTTCATGCGTGTTCGAATAGATTTTCTTCCCTCTGTTCAACACGAGTTAATTTTTAAATGAGGCTTTCTAAACAGAGAGGGGAATAATAGGCTGAGCCCTCAACTGTTTTTCAGTCTTCCTGTCTTGTCAAAAGAGGAAGGGAAGACATGCGGAAGTGGTCACTGTAAACAAATGATTCTGAAATGAATGGATTTGTTACAGTGTAATTTGTATCTTTTTCATTCATTTTTACGGAGGAGGGAGATACGTAGTTTTACACTGTAGCGAAAACTTCGAGTAAATTTTAAATGTTTTAAATGGCGCAGAACAATTAAACAGAAGATGGATAGTGACATAACATGATTTCTTAAATTATTTTGTATTATAACGACGACTAAAAAACCCAAAAAACAAAAAAAAAACAAACAAACAAATAAAACAACATTAACAACAACAACACACACAAAAAAACTTCCTTCCCATCAAATGAGATCGATAAAATTTGTGAGTGTGCATGAGAAAACCCACAATAAGTCGGCAACATGACATTTTGAGTTCTGTACATATAATAAAAGACAAGACATTTCTGATAAATTGAAGTCAGTGACCCCCCTAAAACAAGACTTTGAGAAAACGGCATTTAATCCTAAAAGTGACAATAGCGAATTGACCAAGTAATATTGGAGTGATTGTTGTTAGGAGAACGTAGTCTAATAACTAAGCCTTTATAGAGATCATAGTGAGTAGTGTTCACTGCTCATCTACAGTTTACCCTGTAATATGCCACGGTCCCCTAAACAACAGCCAAGTTGGAAGTTTGTGTCGGACCCATATTTTCACTTCAAAGCCGTTTTTCTCAAAATCAGCTCTGTCGACATATTGTGGGTTTTCTCATGCACACTCACATATTTAAAGAACAATGGCAAGAGTGCTGGTAATAACATCATAATTTTGCAGTGACGCCACGCAGAGCTCAAAGAAATTGATAACAAAATTTCAGTGAATCAGTGATACTACAGTATGTTTTGAGGCCTGCACAACTGATAGGGAAACTGCGCGGTCAGGCCTGCCGTTGACCGACGGACCAAACAAAATGTCTCCAACTGTACCGTGAGTGTCCGGATATATACATTTACCACAATGTTCAGTAAACAAGATTATCCGAGCACTTGTTAAAGGGATTATATTAACAAAATTTGTGATACTACATGTAGTTCTTGCTGGATACTGCTTTTAATTTGCTTCCATATCTACCAGCTATCTCTTGTAAAGCTGTCCTTTCACATGGTCTCATTAATAATCGTCAAAGTTAAAATTATATATATATATATATAAAAGTTCTACATCGCAAAGCTCTGGATTTTTTCATCTTATTAATTTACTGAATTATAAGCAATCCTGGGACCCCACATATTTTCTGTGTATTTTTAAGCATGTTTTGTTAATATCAATCAACATTTGTGACCGAGGTATAAAGAAGGCTCAGTTTTTACTGTTTTTTCATCTTTTAAAATATGTCAGTCCATTTTAGACTGAAAATTGTATAGACATTTGTAAGTTGTCTTACTGTTCTTGTCCTCTGCCCATCCTTCGAGTCTCTGATTTCGGTGAACTTTCCTTGAAGGATGCTACATTGTATGAATACCTCAGAGTTTGAACATTGTTTATTTACTACTACAACTAGGCAGTGCCAGTCTGAGCTGACATGAAGCCTTTTCAAAGAAACATAAGACAGGGGTCACTTTATTTGTTTGTCTACAGGCTTCCGTTTTCTTTCAATCTCTTCCAGCGAGACGTTTGGGCATGCGCCACAAACCGCTGCACTTCCGCTAGGCCGTACT
>OZ007571.1:6914419-6926919 GCA_963931925.1 Onchidella celtica | reverse complement strand
AACCCCAAGCGTTTTGCGCTAAGGGCGCGTACGTTTACGTATCTATCCATGACCCCGTCCTTACCCTCAACCCTAAATCTTATCGAATCCCCAACCATGCACCTTACCCTTTCAACCAAAAACACAGGAGGAAAACAAAAAGAAAATCTGAAAAAATAATTATTTAATGCTGTTGTTAAGGCTGTTTGGGGGGGGGGGGGGCACTCTCTAGCTCTGGAGCCACAAAAGGCTTTAAAATACGTACCCCTAGCGCAAAACACATGGGATACGTGCGAACAAGTAACAACAATCTAATTCGAGACTTCCATACCATTTTAATCACTACCACAATTTGGGCTCCAGGCACCCAGACGAACCACAAGACCATGCTGAAAGAAATACGAGCACAGCCATATTACAACCACAGGTAGGGGAGGAACTGGTTGACAGAATTATGGTTGTAGTTCCAACAACTGAAGCATTCTGCTCACCTCCGGTGCATTCTGTGAGTACACAATACCACTGGCACTCCAAAACAAACACATTCTAGAGATGCTCTGCTCCTCGCCTGGACTACCACTAATCTCTAGCAGGTTGGCCAGCTCTGTTGTCTTTTCCACTGAGATTTTCTTTGATCATGGCCTCAGATCTAAGGCGGGCATTAAACTTGTCATAGAAGTTGTGGGCTGTTAGAGGCTTGATATCACTTTTGCTATTTTCTCAGTCATAACATGAACCCCCATCGCCCCAAGGCATATAAAGATACATATTATGATACGTTTCTCCGCTGATCACTTGAGAATGGAAGTGCCTCATACAAGTAAAAATATAATATAGATATTCACTCACATAGAGTTTTGTGTTTAACTGATGGTCACATAAATTCAGAATCAAATCGTCCGTGGTCCATTGAACGTCCATTGCCTCTAATGTCACACGTTCTCTGTCTGTCTCTTTCTCTGCCTCTGCATGCCTGTCTCTTTCTGTTTCTCTCTGTCCCTCTCTCTTTCGCTGTCTGTCTCTTTTTCTCTTACTCTCTCTTTCTCTGTCTCTGTCTGTCTCTTTTTCTCTTACTCTATCTTTCTCTGTCTCTTTTTCTCTTACTCTCTGTTTCTCTGTCTCTTTTTCTCTTACTCTCTCTTTCTCTGTCACTGTCTGTCTGTCTGTTCTCTCTCGCTCTCTTTCTCTCTCAAATCACTACCTCTTCCTCCCTCTCTCTCTCTTCCCTCCATCTCCAGGTCCTTCTCCTCGAATTTCCCTTTCAATGGGTATGCCTAAACAACATCTCATTTCTCGTTCTTAAAATTTAATGGAAAACCGGAAATGTTTCACTCGCTTCTTTATATCATCTTTCAAGGAATACCTCTCTGTAACTGATGCAGATCTTCATTAGGCGTATCTTGAACCAGTCGAGAATTAAAATATGGTTATATCTTCTTTCTATGTATGATAACTTTGAAACAAAAGTGATTTCCCATGTATATAGAAATATTTGAAAATATCTTGGTTGTTTTCATTTCAGTCCAAATCCTCGTTTATCAATAGCTCTCTGGCCGTTGCCACACTGCGTCGTTTGTTTTGTCTCGTTTTTATGTGACATAATGGACTGTGGAGTTAAATGGGGACCACCATAGCGAAATCAGACTGTCTCACTAGTTTGGACGTGTCAGATGGCTGTAAGAGAGACTTCGCGCAATGAGTTTAAACAGACTTGATTTAGTAGACCGTCAACTTAATTCTTTGTATACTTTTCACCGATATATCGGAACAAAATCCGGGTATACAGGATCACAGACCTGTGTATTGGGTCTGCTCCGGAAGCTTAAATGCTGTTCCACAAAGTCTACAGGCTTTTGAAACAACGTCTTAATATTCTCTCTGTAATTCACCTTTTTCACAGGCATTTTGTGTTTATGTTTGCAATGCCACTTACAATTAATGAAGACAGCCGAAAACGAAAGAATCACTATTTAATGCAATGCTAGTAATCAAAGATGAACCGCTGTAGTCTAGGAGTAGTTAATTATGGTAATCAAAGAGTCAAAGCACATCTTACTCATTCTCTACTCAATTTTTTTTTCCTGCCAGCTTAATTTTCTCCACGTTCCTCGTAAATCAATTCACTCTGTCCTGCCAAAAACTTTGCTCTCAAATAATAAAACATTAAGCTATCTGGACATGAACATCCCTTGACCAAATAACCCCTCATACCATCCTCCAGACATATCGTAGCACAGCCAAATCTATGGCACGCCGTGGGCAATTTGTTCCTCTGTATGGAAAACCGATTAGCACAATGCTGGACTTCCCGAGTCGTGGTCCATGGTATGATAATGATTATGAATAAGTGGCCAGCGTATTGATGTGGTAAATAGTGGAATGCAGCGGTCAACTGTGACGGTAACACTAGATGTTGTCTATAAAGACAGAAGAATGCTGTCAATGTAATGGCGGGTGTCTATGGATGTCTACAGATGCCCCGGGCTCGCGTGCCAATCTCGTGCACAGTCAAGCCGGCTGTTTACCTAGGAGAAGTGATACGCGCGAGTTCACAGGAAAATAAATTATTATCTGTCAAAATTTGGCGAACGTGATCGAGCAAACGCGTGTGTGTCTTCATCAACTCAAGTGACATTTTAGAATTAAGTTCTTCTGTCATCATCATCATCATGATCGTCTGTCTCCAATTTTCATCTTCATAATTATCAACACGGTCATCTCCATCGTCAGTATGTCAGATAAATGATCTAAAATGAGCACAATAAATCCTTGCAGCAATTAACAGTGAGGCAAGTAAATGTGCAAAATTAAGAAAAACAAATAAATTTTGAAAACGTTTTATCGCTGCCCACACAATAAATTATTATAAATTACTAGCAAAAACTAAATAAATAAATAAACTGCCTCTTTCTACTGGATCGGTTTACATGAAGGTCCAGCTCTATTGCCCGCAGATGAAACGGTGCCATAATGCAAGTTAAAATATGTTAATTGTTCATTCTGCAAAACACATCGACAGCAACTTGAACAAAGTATCACCCCCCCCCCCTTTCCATCATCTACTTCAGCTGTTTTCTCACAGCAGTTAACATGACTTATAACCGCCGACTGATACGTGTGGGCCACGAGGGAATTATTCGGTCTGCGCGTTCCTGTGACATTAGAGAAGAATTTTTGCGCACGTTAACGCATAATTATGAAATGTTTGATCATTGTTTTAAGAGTGCGTCGGTGTGCTGTCAACAGCTTGTCTACAGCTTTTCCTGTCGTGGAAAGAGACAATAATATCAATTCTTCCTTGTCTGATATCATGGCAGCAAGTATGATTATAGTGCACCTGTCTGTAGAGCTGTTTGCCTAAACATGGATGTATCAACTGAAATGTTCTACAGGGTCTGTCTTCTAGAAGATTTATCTATCTATCTGTCTATCTATCTATCTATCTATCTATCTATCTATCTATCTATCTATCTATCTATCTATCTATCTATCTATCTATCTATCTATCTATCTATCTATCTATCTATCTATCTATCTATCTATGTATCTATCTATCTATCTATCTATCTATCTATCTATCTATCTATCTATCTATCTATCTATCTATCTATCTATCTATCTATCTATCTATCTATCTATCTATCTATCTATCTATCTATCTCTGTCTGTCTATCTATCTGTCTGTCTGTCTGTTTGTCTATCTATCTATCCTCCCGTCCGTCTGTCTGTCTATCTGTCTGTCTGTCTGTGTCTCCCTCTCCATATCTATGTCCCACTAAGTCTCTAATTTCGCCTGTTTATGAATTTGCCCACCTATCAACTCTACTTTGCATAGACCACTCTAGCACTCTGTTCATGAACCTGACTACCGGTTGTTCTGTCTGTTTGTTTACTCCACCGTCTGCCTGACCTTCCAGTTCTCTACAAAAAAACGTTCACAATGCCCATTCATCTATCCTGCTGTCTGTCATCCTGTAACCTTGTTCAACCGAAGTTTAATTTTCCAATCCTCCCCGTGCATATCAAATGGTAGATCAGCCAAACTTCTCCATTTCACAGCACAACCAACAATTTTGTCATCAAAGATTCGCTCAGATTTGAATTCTGTTCGTGATTTCGGAATGAATTTCGTTGTTCTACACCCTCCTCTTTCGTAGCCTGCCACCATCACCCTCTCTCCCTCTGCCTACCATTTCTTCTTTTCTTTTGCTATCTCTTACTTCTGCCAGTTTCTCGTTGAGAGAAAAACGAAATTGAGCCCAGGAGGGTGGCCGGTGCATTGCGTTCCATGGTTCGCAGATCTATAAAATAATGATCAAACTCCCAGGAAGGATTGAGTTTCAAACAGCAAAAAAAACTCTTATATTATTACAAGCTGAAGGGCCCGCTCAAAGAACGGCACTAAGGGCGTATTTTGACATAAACTGATCAGGCCTAGATGAGGCCCTGCCAAGGGATAAACCTGAATCCGCCCTCCTTCCCTCTCCCGAACCCCTCCTCCACCCCCCCCCCCCAACAAATTTCTCCTATCCATCCCATCTCTTTCTCTCCCCCACTCCCGTTACCCTGTCCCATATCCTAGAGCCTTACTACAGATTTCATGCGCGCCAGCACACAACGCACTCATTTCTGGTAGGGATTTGCACTTTCGCTGTCTGTCAGTTTCAACTTCAAAACAAACATAATGCGCATGCGCAGATTCAATGAAACCTTAAAATGGCGAACCATGACTCGAAATAGATCTAAAATTGGGGAAACAATAAGTTTCCAATAAAAAAAACTACACCGATTTGAGACTTCTATTAAAAACTGTGCACCCTTACATCCATTCTGATGCACCATATAAAATTTGAAGTCTGAGTGTTGAGTGGATCAGAAGCCTTTTGCAACGAAAATCTCAAGTCCGCAAATATATATAGTATAGACTTCTGTCTTGTAATACAGTTTTAGGCCTACCATCCATTTTACGACATCTTCACCATTTCTCCATTTCTCGCCCTTTACTTATTTTGCATCCACATTCTCTATAGTCATTGCCTGTCACCATTCATTTGGTCATGCCACCAATAATCTTAACACTCACATCACTAACCCCCTCCATTCCCCCCCCTCCCCCCCCCCACACACACACAAACATCACCCGTGTGGTACTCATTGCCTATGTAGGGAATACCCTCTACGCAGTCAAAACATAATAGTTGAAAACCTGCAAACTCTTTACCATATTATTATCAACAGGCCGAAGAGCTCAAGCCCAAATGACCCATGGAGTGGAAAAGTAAAGTAAAAGTACCTAGATAGAAACTATTGCCACAAATCCTGCTACATTCTTCGAGAAACTTTCACGATCCCTACGTCACTAAACATTATGTTCACGTTTACCATTACATTTGCTAATATATATAAAATTATAGCACCTGCTACATGTAATGTTATATGCTACAGTTATTACTTGTACACTATATCTTCAATACCACGAGCACACAGCTATGACAGCTGTTGGTTACATCCAATATTTTCACGAGAAAAAAAAAAGCCGTTATACTTCATTTCATCGCAGTTTTAACGAGCTTAAGGCATTCACCAAATATTTGGCATGCCCGAACACGAGAGCTTCGCCCCGCATAACCCTTGACCTGCTCGCTCTAGCTGCTTGACACTGATCTGGCCAAACTGTTTCTGAAACATTACGACTTTCAGAACTGCCGTTTTCATTTTCGGCATTTCCTAGCGGGTGATTACGACATTACTTGCCAATTTAGGAGCAGTGACTGAGCCCGCTGAGGCGGCAAAAAATAAACACGAGTATTACCCGAGCCTGTTTTTGTTGATAACCCTCTTCAAGCGGGTTAGAATTCTTTAAACAACTCAGAAATAGCTCCAACTTCTGTTCCCCGTATGTTCGAAACGTAAAGCGGATAAATAAAACATTGTTATTTTCAAACTCATTAAAATATTTTCTCTGGTAACAAAACGGGCTTCAGAATCTCGAGCGCCTCGTATAAACGATCACAGCTCAGGGAAGCCACGCCTCCTTCTTCACGCCTGTACTTTCTAGCAGTTTCTGCAGGTTCTGTAGATTGTCCCGTGATTTATTTGTTTGCGCATGGCAGTTTGAGAATTGATGAGTTGTAATGGAAAATACACTCTGTCCTAAACGCCACGTTTTGAAGAGAAAACATCTTCGCTCCGTTTCACTCGTAATCATTGTGAAGCGCTTTGGTGGAAACTTGGCCTGTTTTTCAATGTCTGAGAAATGGCGATATATTTTTGAATGTGGTCGGCTTAAGTCTTCTTCACACTGAATACATGCCAGTATGCGAGGGCATGTTGAACCTGAGAAATTGTTTATGTAGTAACTGTTGCAATACTAATGATCTATTTTGTCATGAAACCGAGGTTTGGGGCGGTTGGATAGATAGATAGATAGAAAGATAGATAGAGTTACGGCAAAATCATTTAATTTCCCCAATCTGTCTATCTATCTATCTATCTATCTATCTATCTATCTATCTATCTATCTATCTATCTATCTATCTATCTATCTATCTATCTATCTATCTATCTATCTATCTATCTATCTATCTATCTATCCGTCCGTCTGTCTGTGTGTCTGTATGTCTTAGCAATTCTTAAACATTCACATGAGAAATAACTGAAACAAACAAACAAAAATGACGCGTGTATTGTATTGGGGGGGGGGGGGTGGGGGAGGGAGGCAGTATGGGCTCCAGGCACGATGTGAACGTGGCTTTTCTATCAATACATTCCCCATCTCCGTAAGCAAAACAGGCGTGTCAGGTGACAAATGACGGACAGCAGTCAACACGATTTTAATGTGAGAGACGCTGGAATAGTTGAAGCGGGTGATGGATTGCCACAAGAAAGGCGGTCTCGCACGCTCAAGTCACCCACACAGTGATCTTTTATGTCTCAAAACTGAACGACAGAGACTGTACAGAAGAGTGTGGCATGGATAAGGATAGGAGATAAAAGGGATAAAGTAATAGGAAATTAATGAAATGTTTGGAAAATCGTTTTATTTTCTGTTCAGAATTTTGAATTCTACGGACGGAAGACGTGGTGGTCTGCGAGAGAGCAGAGAAGACATTTCTCAGTTTTGGTCCAAATTTAAAGTTGTGGATCTGTGATAGACCAAATTCGACAACCAGACAAATAGGTTTTTGCTTTATTTATGATTATGTATCACTTTTTTTTTGTTATTGAAATTTTAACTTTCATCAGAGAGAAAGAGAGAAAGAGAGAGAAGAGAGAGAGAGAGAGAGAGAGAGAGAGAGAGAGAGAGAGAGAGAGCGAGAGAGAGAGAGAGAGAGAGAGAGAGAGGGGGGGGGGAGAGAGAGGGAGAAGAAGAAGAAGAAGAAAGAGAAAGGGCGGGAGGATGAAAGAAAGCGAGAGAGAAAAAAACGAGAGAGAGAGAGAGAGAGAGAGAGACCCCGAGAGAGACAGAAAGAGAAAGAGAGAGAGAGAGACAGACAGACAGAAAGACAGACACACGCATATACAAAAAGAAACATACATATGGGGTGTCAAACATGTGAATATAATATTATACTGATGGCTGCCTTCGTAAGTACATAATAATTCATAGATGCTGGTTTGAGAAGTAAACTCTTCACTTGTCCTTTGAGAAGTAAACTCTTCACTTGTCCTACGGTCTCGATCTATTAGATTTTTTTTTTTTTTGTATCGGACAAGGAAATTACTGACAGAATTAGCCAATCTGTACATTGCACTAGGTATAATCAAATGCCTCTAACACTGTAAATCACATCATTTTCTTCAACATCACAGTTTGTTAACTGTTAATTCTTCACATATTGAGAAACAAACTCTCCTGACGGTCTTACTGAGGATGAGCGTTTAGCGTAATTAAGAATGAAGCTAATTAAAGAACTCCCTTAAATTTCATTACGCATCATGTGTAGATCAGGCAATTGAGGCTGAGGTGCTAAACCCACTGTATCTCTGGCTAATGCCGGCCGGCGATGGAGTGGCGCCATCAGTTGGTCCGTGGCTCAGGGAAATAATACTAGTTACATGCTAGACTCACAGCATCTTCCTTCATGTACGAGACATTTGGGGCTAGTCATATCTAATAATAATAATATATACATTTATATAGCGCCAGGACTAAAACATTAAAAGCTCTAGGCGCTGTACACAGTAAAAAATCATAAAAGCACATTCAAATAAACTTACACACACACAGACAAACTAGTTTTATACATCCATAGCAAGCTATAAAATTCAGTTTTTAAAAAGAAATGTTTTTAACCTGTTTTTAAATATGTTTAGAGAGGCAGAATTTCGAACCTCTTGTGGTAAAGAATTCCACACACAGGGACCAAAACAACTAAAAGCTCTATCTCCATAATTTGATGTTTTACACCTGGGAACAACCAGTTTGTTTTCTGTAGTAGATCTTAAAAATCTATCAGACTCATGTTTTTTCAAAAGTTCCGAAAGATAGGAGGGAGCTGAACCTTCAAGACATTTGTAAACCAAAACTGCAGCTTTAAATTTTATTCTGTTTTCAACAGTAAGCCAGTGAAGTTGGTCAATAAGGCTTGAGGCAGATTCTCTTTTTGATTTTCTAAAAATCAGTCTAGCTGCATTATTCTGAATTATCTGAAGGCGTTTTATTTTGTTGCTCGGAATTCCAAAGAGCAGAGAGTTACAATAATCAAGCTTTGAAAACATAAGTGAAGTGATAAGTATTCGAGTTGCCTCTTGGGATATGAATGGACGAATAGAGCTGATGTTTTTTAATTGAAACATTAATGATCGACATAATGAACTTATTTGATTTTCCATGCTGAGATCTGATTCTAAAATTGTGCCTAAGTTTTTAACTTTATTCACGTTTGCTACAGTGCTTTCACCAAGATTTAATTTTACATTTTTAATTGCAGTAATTTGTCTTTTCTTTCCAATAATCATAACTTCTGTTTTGTCTTCATTTAGCTTTAGTTTGTTTTGGTTCATCCATTCTTTTGTGTCCATAATACACTTTTCACTATCTTTTATAACATTGTCAACATGACCTAAAGTCGTACCAGGGTGGTATAGTTGGACATCATCAGCATACTGATGGTAATAAAAACCATGATCTTTAAAAATATTAGACAGGGGCCCAATGTACATAATAAAGAGAGTGGGACCTAAAACTGAGCCTTGTGGAACACCATATGGCAGTATGTATTCTTTTGATTTTATGTTATCTGTTACAACAATTTGTTTTCGGTCACATAGATAGGACCTGAACCATTTCAGAGCTATACCAGAGATCCCATAGGTGGCTTCTAATCTGCAAAGAATAATTTCATGATCTATAGTGTCGAAGGCAGCTGATAGATCAAGAATGTTTAAACACAAAACCAAGCCCTTGTCCAGTAATCCAAACAAATCATTAACAATCCTCAATAAAGCAGTTTCAGTGCTACAATTTGCACGATATGCTGACTGGAATGATTCACAGAGAGCGTTATTATTTAGATGACCAAGTAGTTGTTTTAAAACTACTTTCTCTAAAATCTTTGATAAAAATTGAAGATTAGATACTGGTCTATAGTTTTTCAAGTTTTCAGAGTCAAGATTAACTTTCTTAAGCAAAGGTTTAACGAGTGCAACTTTATAGGTCTCTGGCACAGCACCTGTACATAAAGAAGTGTTAATAATTTTTGTGATGGATGGTAAAAGATCAGGTAAGCATTTTTTTAACAAGTCTGTGGGCATGGGATCTAGTTCACATTGCTTAGTAGCAGCAGAACAAATTATGTCATTGATTTCATCACTGGTAACTTCACTGAAACAAGAAAGATTATTCCCAACAAATACAGAATTTTCACTAGTTATATCACAACTACTTAAATTGTCTCTAATTTTTTCTATTTTGTCCATGAAGAAGTCCCCAAATGCATTAGGCAGATGTTCCTTTTCTATTGAAGTTGGCAGGTTGATCCTTTTCTGTTTGCCCAACAAATCATTGGACAAATTGAAAAATTGTTTTGAATTTTGAATTTCACAAAACCTTGAGTTGTAATAGTCACATTTAGCTTTTCGAATGGGGTCATTCACAAGTTTCTTATGGTGAATGTATATTTCTTTGTCAATTTGTAACTTTGTTTTCTTCCATTTCCTTTCTGCTCGTCGCCTGGCCTGTTTTGCTGCTTTTGTTTCCAACGTGAACCATGGTGATGGTGTCCTGTCGGTCACAGTCCTTGATGTTTCCGGAGCATGACTGTTTAAGACGCTTTGGATTTTTTCTGTCAGAACTTCAGCATTGATGTCTTCTGAGTCAGCCAACGTTGTTCTCAAATCTAATTTGAAATTTTCTAAGTTAATTTTCTTCACGTCTCTGCATTTTACATTCTTTTTCTTTGGCAAGGGTTTCTTGTAAGGAATGTCGAAATATAGAAAATGGTGGTCAGATATTAGTTTGTTGGTATTTACCACCGCTGATGCAAAAGTAAATTTGGACGAAGTAACAATCCAATCAAGAATATGGCCAAATTTGTGTGTGCTGGACTCAACATGTTGTGTCATTTGATGTTCATGAAATAAACGTTTCGTAAAATTTACATCAGCAGATGTTTTGGAGTCGTAATGCAAGTTAAAATCACCCATGAAGACAAGTTCCTGCTTTTCGATGTTGTTTAAAATCAAAATTTCTTCAAACTGTGTCAAAAAATCTGATGTTTTGAGATTGTTTTTCTTGTTAGGTGGTGGTCTATATAGCAGGACAAATTTTATTTTCTTGTGAGGTAATGACAAAGTCATAATCGCAGACTCAAATGAAGTAACAGTATCAGGATTCTCACCAAAGTTCAAGGCCGAAGAGAGAGTATTTTTGTAGACAATACCAATGCCACCTCCATTTTTGTTCTTTCTAGGAAATGATTTATAAGAATAACTCGGTGGAGTGAGTTTAGAAATTACATGCTCATGACCGTGTTCATGGATCCAGGTTTCTGTGATAATCATGATGTCAATGTCATAGTCACCAATGATGCCACACAAGTCTGTTGTCTTATTAAATGCTGACTGTGCATTAGTATACCCAACACGAATGTTTTTTCCACAGGTCACATCTCTAAATTTGTTTCTTGTGTCAATTGGAATCAAGTTGTTTTTATTTATTCCACTTTGATGGAAGCCTTTAACTGTATTGTTTATTTTTCTCTCACTCAGTACAGATTTTATTCTTCTTCTGGTCCCACCTCTTGCTCCCCTCTTTCTGTGTTTCTGTTTACAGATGTGTAGATTTTTCAGTACTTGGAAAACCTGCTTGGGCAGTTTGTTGATGTTGTTATTTCTACACTGGAGCAATTGTTCTCTTGTGTAAACAAAGCTGATCATATTTACACTAGTGTGTTCACAATAGTCTGACTCTCTACTGTCAGTAACTGGGTCACTCATGTTGTTATGCTGAGTGTTGGTGTTAAAATCAGCACAGTGAAGCCTAAAAATGGCCACAAGATAAGATAAAACATAGAATAAAATCACTTCATGTTGAAACATCTTGAAATAAATTAGATCCTCAGAATCACTGAAACAAGAGGAACTCTTTGGTGCAAACTTCAAAGTCTAATAAATATAAAATCCTTCTAAAAATTTGAAAAAACAGTGGAGCTGAAATCCTGCTGCCTGTGGCGCTGAACACAACTCACTCAAAATCTATGAAGTATGTACGCCTGTGGGAAGAGGGGTTGGCCCCAGGGTATGAAAAGCGTTCAAGGCGGGTGGAGTCGGGTGTGTGTGTGTGTGGGGGGGGGTATCTAAGAGTATACGTACGCTTTCCAATGATAATGATAATAATAATAATAATGGATGGCATTTATATAGCGCATATCCATTTAAAATGCTCTATGCGCTTTACAGAAGCAACATGTCAACCACAGAGCAGAATGGAGCGCTTGCGAAGCGCTCAACACACTACACTGCTTCTTTCTCTCTCCCTGTCTCGCTCACTCTCTCTCTCTCTCTGTGCGTCTCTCTATCTCAGAGAAAATTGCAACGCAGCCTGTTAAGCGCAGTTCACAACTCACATCACATATATCACAACTCGAATAATATTTGAATATTTACCACTAATAATATATATTTAATAATGAATAAATAATAATGAATTAAAAAGCATTCTTGTATTTTTGTATTTTCTTTTTCCTGTCTGGAGCAAATTAAGATATTGAATTATAATTATCATGTGTCTAATGAAACTGTCCATGAATCCATGCAAACGTACAACTTTTTCAGAATATCAAGTCTTAGCGTCGATATTCAACATTCTGATGGCCGTATGCTCGCACAAGAGAGGAGAAGCATTTGAGGCTTAGAGTAATAATTACACGCGCCAAAACCTCTTAATTTTTATGAAAAGTGTACGTGGTGGGGGGAAGGGGTTCAAAACCCTGTCCATATCGAAACGTACATACTTTATGGATGACCCCTGTGGACATGACTCATCACCCAAATAATGGTGACGGCTATGGCTGGTGTAC
>OZ007571.1:6906919-6909419 GCA_963931925.1 Onchidella celtica | reverse complement strand
GTGTGTGTGTTAAATTTCAGCACACAATTTATTTATTCCACTTCCTTGCATTATCATAGGCAAAACATTCATAAGAATTTGAGAATAGACAAATTTTATGGGAAGTCAGCCCATTGACAAACCAGGGGAATGGATAAACAACAAGAAATGGAACAGAATGATAATCTCAAGAAAAGCTGCAAATTATGAACGAGGGAAAAAAGTGAATAACAGAGGACAGGCAACGGTAAACGGTTAACGGTTTGATTGAGATAGATAGATAGATAGATAGATAGATAGATAGATAGATAGATAGATAGATAGATAGACAGACAGATAGATAGATAGATAGATAGATAGATAGATAGATAGATAGATAGATAGATAGATAGATAGATAGATAGATAGATATAGATAGATAGATAGATAGATAGATAGATAGATAGATAGATAGATAGACAGATAGATAGATAGATAGATATAGATAGATAGACAGATTGACAGGTGGATAGATAGATAGATAGATAGATAGATAGATAGATAGATAGATAGATAGATAGATAGATAGATAGATAGATAGATAGAT
The DNA here is from genome assembly GCA_963931925.1 of Onchidella celtica. Lineage (NCBI taxonomy): Eukaryota > Metazoa > Mollusca > Gastropoda > Systellommatophora > Onchidiidae > Onchidella > Onchidella celtica. The sequence goes on along the minus strand of OZ007571.1, from coordinate 6,908,854 downwards.
AGATAGATAGATAGATAGATAGATAGATAGATAGATAAATAGATAGATATAGATATATAGATAGATAGATAGATAGATTCACACACCGATCACCCAAACACTGCTCAGTAAGACAAGAAAGAACTCCCTTTTTCACCAAATTCAAAAGGCTGATTTCCTCCTGATTTGCACTATAACAATGGACTCCTTTCTTATTACCGGCAGTGCCAACAACACTTGTGCCAAAGAAAAGAGAGAAAAACTAATCGGTCCATGAAAAACCAAATGACGTGTGTAAAGCCGTGTAGGACAACCGCTACCATAAGCTCCCATAGCTCTTGCACGGGTATGCAAAGCTCCGTGTATTATATAGCCAACAATACAAGAGCGCTCTATGTGTACAGAAAAACAAAGCAATTGAGAAGGTATTAAATCTGACCCTAAGACAGATCCGGGCCAGGTCTGTCACCCACTGGTGCTGTTGTTTGCCAGGCCTGCACGAGGACCTGGTCCACTGCAGCAAATTAAAGGGAGCGTGAAAGGCAGGGGTGGAATAATTTTATTGACGAGAGGCGTGGACCTTGAGGGGTGTGTGCTTTATGGGTTATGTAAATGGAGATGGATTGATAGATAGATAGATAGATAGATAGATAGATAGATAGATAGATAGATAGATAGATAGATAGATAGATAGATAGATAGATAGATAGATAGATAGATAGATAGATAGATAGATAGATAGATAGAAAGATAGATAGACAGATAGATAGATAGAAAAATAGATAGATAGGTAAATAGATAGATAGATAGATAGATAGATAGATAGATAGATAGATAGATAGATAGATAGATAGATAGATAGATAGATAGATAGATAGATAGATAGATAGCTGGATAGAAAAATAGATAGATAGATAGATAGATAGATAGATAGATAGATAGATAGATAGATAGATAGATAGAGAGGTAGGTAGATACATAGAGACATCCAAAGAAATATAGATCGATAGATAGATACTTTGAGATAGATAGATAGAGAGATAGATAGGCATGCAAATAGAGAGATACATGTATACAGACGGACGGACGGGCAGACAGGGAGATAGAGAGATGTTGATTGGTTAATTGATCGATTAATTGATTGATTGATTGATTGATCGATGCGCCAACTTCTAATTTCCTACTCCATTTTTTCATCAGATTTCTGTCTCATTCTTTTCTAAATCAATACTCATTTGCTTGCTTTCCTATCCCAGCACCTGTATACCTTTATTGATGGTTTGATTCTTTTCATTCACTGCTAATGGAAACCGCTATACAATTACTTTTGTGTATAGCCAGGAGCACTACTGTGTGGTCCTCGTTGCCCTAATCGATGTACCATTTGGCTCCGCCCCTGACCAGAATTACACACGGAATCGGCAAGGACCGGGATTAGCGTGTAATGAAGACTGCGAACGGATTAGCGTTAGGTATCACTTGCTAGTTCATGACTGATATGGAACCACGGTCAGTTTTAGGCCACTGGCCTTTGTGGCTATGGTGATCCCAGGCGCCATATTGTGTGCTAAATCTGATGACGCCGTACGCAGTAGGTACAACAATGCACAAGTCTTTGGCAGTCTGCGTGTAGTGCTTACACATATCTAGCATAACACAGCCAGTACCTGTGTGTTTTACTTTCACAGTAATTACACATTCCAACATAATCTTACTGCTGCATTTCCTTGCGGTGTATAATTGTTCAATATAATTATGAAATAGAGTAAACATCATTAAGCTGTGAAAGATACTGGTGATATTAATGACGAGTTGACAGTGAACGTTACCATTGTGTAGGATTCCTAAGTATTTCACCGACGAGGAAATGTACTTCTGATCGACTTGGACTAATGACTGGTAAGTTCAAAATGCTCGGTTTGTTTGTTTCGTTGGAGTGTCGCGCCCTTTGTCATT
>OZ007571.1:6726919-6901919 GCA_963931925.1 Onchidella celtica | reverse complement strand
GAGAGAGAGAGAGAGAGAGAGAGAGAGAGAGAGAGAGTGTGTGTGTGTGAGTATAGGCTGGTGAATGGATATGCTCGTTTTGAGAGACAGACAGAGAAAAGGACAGTAGAAGACGGAGACGATAGCAATGGACATAGAAGACTGACAAAATTTAAAAAAAAACCCAAAAAACACTGAAAATCTATGGAGACCAACCAGGGCTGGGAACAAAGTTTACCAGAAGAAGATCTGAAGGTTCGAAACTATTTTTTATTTTTTTTCAATTTTGAATTTCTTAGAGTTTTTTCGTTAATTGTTTGTTTCTAAGGTTGACTTTTGTGACAAATTACTCCGTCTGTGTGTCTGTGTGTCTGTCTGTCTGTCCCCCTCTCTCTCTTTCTCTGTGCTACATTTCAACAATGGAGAGAAAGAACATAAAAACAAAAGGCACACTGATGTGTTATTAAGCTCTTTTTTTCTTTATACTGTTACTCCACCTGAAGGTTACATAATTGGTACTGTATTTGACCATTATCTTCCATGTGTTATTTCATTTTTCCTAGTAAAGTCTCTTCCACTCAAGTTTTTACCTGAAAGGAAAAGCTGTATTCTTGACTATTTCCATGCCCTCAGCATTTTATGGGGAAAATGAGCCTCCAGTATCAAAGTATCCATACTCTGAAAACCCCAAGTGCACTAGCACTAAGAGTAAAAACTAGGTCATGTCGGTCTTGATTCCTTAGCATCTTAGTGGCTCTTTAGTACCTCCAGTACTTTGACACATCCGGCCGTCTCTTTCTTCAACCTCCAGGGTGGCCTTGATTCCAGCGTTTTGAAAATTCTCCCTTCAATTTTAAAAAAAAAGTTAACCGCCCTTTTATTGGAAGTGTCAAAGAAAGAAGAAACTGGCCCAGCGAACGAAACGCAGCTCTTTGCAAAACTAGTGACCTAAATTATGACAGCGGGCATTCCACGAAAACCGCAGACAATTCGCATTTGTTTTAAGTGCTGTGTAATTGTGCCTTAAGCGGCTCTGCGTCTTCTTAAGTGCTCTGAAGCACAAAACCTCCTCCGAAAGTTTTTCCATTTGTGGTTTGCATGTTTGTCAGAGAATCCGGCATAAAAATGGCTCTTCGTTGTTGCTCCATATTGGGAAATTCGATCTTAATAAAACTCGCAAAACTCTTGAGCGTCTTAAAAAGTATCCTGCAGCATTGCATCTTTATGGCTTTTTGGTCTGAGTTGCTTCAGTTTCGAAGATTCATTGTTAATTTTGTCCTTAATCGAACTGTCTAAGCACTCGCTGTTTACTGCAGGGATGAAAGCTTAGTCTTTGATTTGTATGCTACTCACAGACTGCATCTGTCTGATACTCAGATTAAACCATTAGTAATGAAGCTATTAAATGGAGATAGTTAAACGTGGCACGTGTGAAAATTGGCATCAACATTACCATTAACACCGTCATATTGGTGGTCCCACCGCAGAGACGTTGAAGGGTTTGCTTAACGCACACTATTCGCCCCACAAAGACGTCATTAGACAGCAGATCATTATCATCATTAAAATTACCTTCTATTTTCTTGTCAACCTCATCATTATTAACAATAATTATGAACACCCACCCACCCAGACCCACACCACACTCACATCCACTCACACCACCCACTCACACCCACGTCCACCCACCCACACCCACATCCACCCACCACACCCACACCCACCCACCAACACACCCACACCCACATCCACACCCACACCCACCCACACCCACACACCCACACCCACATTCATCCACCCACCCACACACCCACACCCACATCCACCACCCACCCACACCCACATCCACCACCCACCCACACCACCCACCCACACCACACACACACACACATACCCACACCTCTCACATAAAATTGCTTGCACACGGACATTCCAACCCAGAGATATCTAAGTCTCTCTGTTCCAACCCGACAATTGGTCTTTGTTTCACAGATAACTTTAAACATTCATCAACCCTGGTGAAAAAAAAAAAATTGTTTTCTTTTTATTCAACACATTAAGTTGTTAGGCTATGTAAAAACCATGTCGTTGCTTAAACTGTCAAAAAGTTCATGCAAAATGCCAACGTCTTATCATCGACATTCAGCGTTTTTAATGGCCGTACACTCGTAATGAAAAGTAACCTGGGGGGGTGGGGGGGGGGGGGGGGGAGTAGATTGCTAAAATCCAAATCTAAACCAAGCTGACTGCACAAGAACTGTCCCGAGTGGCATTCATGCACATTTGTATTCATTTTTAAAATATTTTAATTTGCTCATTTTCAATTGCACTTTTGTTAACACATTCATTCCCCATAGATTAAAGTTGCACTCAATCTTAGGCAATAAAATTGTCCTGAAAGAAAATCACCTCATATCCGTCAAAGCCTGTCATTTACATATTGAAAGGCACTTTCTGACGACACGAACTTCAATCAACTTCGCGCGATGGGTGAATATAAAACCTTTTCTGTGCTGGCGTCAAGCATTTCAATGGCCCTTAGCAGCGTGAACACAAGACTTGAATGGAATGTTATGTTATACATTTATACCCAGGGATCTAATGTATCAATCACCTAACCCTTTGCACTGTCTTAATGTCTTTGGGGTCACGCTGGAATGTGGTATCGCTGATCGATCTCTTACCCAAATGGTTTACGTACCATAACGTGACCCAGCAATGTAAGCGGATATTATAATTCTTTCTCTCTAACTTTTAACAGAAATAGCAGTGATCGCCATAATGATTGTAGGTTAGCTGGTTTAAATAACTTTGTTCCTGAATAATTTCAAATATTTTGTCATTGAATGAGTTAAAGGTAAAGTGAGATGACTACGGAAATAGGTTATGTGGATTGTATTGACAGTAAAATAACATACGAAGACCTGTAATGGCATTTACAAAAATGTATTTGATAGCCTGAACTAAAGCCTGCTACTCTATTTGTCAGTGAAGGAAATGAGATTCCTGTTAAATCATTTAACGCCTGTTAGAAACAATAATTACAATAAACTTCAGTATGAAGCAGATGGTCGAACGTGTTATGTGGACGACTTTGTTGAAATCATAGATTTCGTACGTATGTATCTTCTCTTTTTTACGTTTGAAGTCCAAATATTTCGCCTCTCTCTCTCTCTCTGTCTCACTCTCTTTCTCTATTTCTCTTTCCTTTCTCCCATCTCTTTCTCCCCCCTCCCCCCTTCTCTATTTCCCTTTCCTTTTTCCCATCTCTTTCTCTCTCTCTCTCTCTCTCTCTCTCACTCTCTTTCTCTATTTCCCTTTCCTTTCTACCATCTCTTTCTCTCCCCCCTCTCTCTATTTCCCTTTCCTTTCTCCCATCTCTTTCTCTCTCTCTCTCTCTCTGTCCCTTTCCTTTCTCCCAACTATCTTGCCCGTTCCTTTCTCCCAGCTTTCTTTCTGTCTCTCATTCCCCTTTTCTCTCTCCCCTTTCTCTTTCTCTCTCTCTCCTTCCCGTTCTTCTCTCTCATCTCTTTCTCTCCTTCCCTTTCCTTTCTCCCATCTCTTTCCCGCTCTATCAAACTCTTTCTTTCCCTCTCTCTCTTTCTCTCTTCACCCCGCCCCTTTCTTTCTTTCTCTGTCTCCTTCTCCTCTCCTCTCCTCTCCTCCTCAGCTCAGTGTGTACATGCATGTCCCCTCCATTCCCTCCACATGCGGCATGTACGACATTTGATCTACCGATAATATTTACGTTGATTGGTCGCGATACATACGACCTGCCAATGACAGCGCTGTCACTTCAGCGCTAGCTAGAGCAGGGATTTATCGGGGATTATTATCCCAACGACAGGGAATAGTGAGAGATGATGTTGTCAGTGCTGTTGGTGATTAGTTAAGACAGTAGCTGGATTTTAGTGTGACAGGTCACAGCCTGAGCCACTGGCACAACTTTTGTGTGTGTGAATCATAACAAGGTTTGTTGCACATTTAGCCTCATTTGAACAATTTCGTGCCCTAGTAATATCTTTCACCGATATTTACAACACTGCAACGATACGAAGCGTTTTGCACATTTATAGCATTTTATCCAATTATTTTTGCAACATTGCTACAATATGAACCATTTCGCTCGTTAGTAGTATTTTATCCTATTACTTACAATATGGCATTGTTTAACTTCTCATCCAGTCAGTTACAACATTGCAGCAATATTATTATATTACATTGTAGACACGAATTCTCTGAGCTGTTTTCTATTTTCCGGTGCAATCGGTAAACAATAAATCAGTGTGTTATCGCACAGGTAGAAGATTGTTATTTCTACAGTAAATAAATCGATTTCTTATCCGATCTGTTACTACTGTCAGTTTTAGATATAAAGTATACAAAGACAAATAGTAGAATGGTTTGGTTATTGTCTTCTGGTTTTGACTTTGCTGGAAACTGAAGAAAGTATGAAACTTCGTGATTTGTAACGACAGAGATTCGCTGCTAAATTATTTAATCATTTAAAATCTGTGGTCTCTACGACCTTATGGGCTTATAAGTTCGCCACAGTTGTGACAGTATCTGCTCTTATTTACATTTCAATACCTTGATCTTTACAATTATTAATCGTTTGTGCTATTGCCGATTCAACAACATGTTTAATAAACTAATCTAATGACCAGGACCAGATGTCTTGCCATTATCATGACCATAGCTTGTTTGCCCCAGTGTGCAGTGTGACATTTTTGAAAATATATTTTGAAAAAAAAAATGGTAAAAGAGAAGTTATCAAAATGAGTTTTCAAATAGCCAGATCAATCCATATTTCAGGAAGTTAGTACCGAATTTAAGCTAGTCAACATTTTATGTATATTTTGCAAGTTGTCGAACACTGTCCTACATGGTAACGATTTGTATGGTGTATGTATAAGCCACTGATACACGCTCTCCGTTTTGTACCTATGTACAAATTTAAACAAGCAAAACCTTAACTGCAGCCAACAATATGATCACGAAGGTTTTAAAATTTTGATTTGTCAACAGGTATATAGCTGTAGAAATAATAAAAAAAATACATCTGATTTTGCGAAAAATGGATGCGCCATTTAAAGAATTTTCCAACTTTTTTTAAAATCCAGGGGCACATCTTGATACTGGGTTTCCACCAGAGGTTGGGTAATTTTATTGTAACCCGCATTTTGATATTCGAGTTTGCCGTTCTCCTGTACTTCAAGAGCCTCTTAAGCAAAAGCTAACGTGGTGTCTAAGGAAGAACTTAAGTACCCTAGTCATGTCTGGAACACAATGTAACTTATAACTAATGCAAAAGCCGGTGAAAAGAATGCTGTGGTCTGAGATTGAAACATACGTCATTCATGAACCCTTTGGGTAAAACTATCACTGTAAAACATAGCAGACCTTCTTGCTTTCATTTTTGATAATCATAGCCTTTGAAAGTGTCAAGGCTACTTTAAACCTAATGTACATGAATCTGAATGACACTTTTCTTCCGCAGTAATCCTGAGACCGGAAGGTCCGAATTGTTTCATTCATTACTGCGTCAAAGCACATGATATGTATTTACAGTTAAGCATGCCTCCCTACTTATGCTAGAATTTGTTCCTTGAACCTTAAGACTACGAGCAGTGTATATTCTTTCACATATTTTATGTGGAATAGACTGTTTCCTGAATGAACAATTTTTTAAAGCAAATAGCACTGTTCTCTCTTAGGTATCCGAGCAGTCGCACTGAATTCATGACAACCGATACATTTTTTCCACAGTGATTTAAAGAAAAAAACAACAAAACAATTATCTCATTACGAATGTTGAAGATTCATTCAAGAGTAATTTTCTTCACGACAATCTGTACATGGCTAATGGTTGATTCACATGTTTTTTTTTTTTTTAGCACAGACAGCTGAGCCACCTTTTGGTATGATGGCATGCACCTAAAGGCATGACGTTCTCAACTCAATATCTCTAGACGACCCAGACAAAACAAAAGTATTGATTCGTAGACACAATTGCCATAGTTTTCTGTGTTTTGGTGCTGATATTTGACTTGGTTGCCATGGAGAGGATAGCGTTACCCCCTCCGCCTGTGAAAAGATTGATCAAAACAGCTCTGCATCAAGCTGTGTTGGACGAAAGATTACATCAGGTAGGACATCAAATGCTTGTGGTCTGCGTGAAGGTCTCCAGTGTATGTTTTCATCAGTTTGATTTTGTGTCCTATTGCCTAACTAAGCCTCTGATATCTATCTATCTATCTATCTATCTATCTATCTATCTATCTATCTATCTATCTATCTATCTATCTATCTATCTATCTATCTATCTATCTATCTATCTATCTATCTATCTATCTATCTGTCGGTCGATCCTTCTGTAGCCTGCATGTCTGTCTGTCTATCTCCCTGACTGCCTGCCTATTTATCTATTGTCTATCGCTCTGCAGGGCTGCCAGTCTGCTTGTCTATCTCTTTCTGTCTGTCTCTCTGTCTGAGTGTCTTTCTGTTTGTCATTGCTCTGTACAGAATAAAATACCACCCCTCACGCTAGCCTCGACCTCCTATCTTCCCCACAGGTTCGACTACTGGTAGACAAGCACGGAGTCAACATTGATACAAAGGACGTGCATGGGAGAACTGCGCTAATGCTGTCATGTATCATAGACAACCACGAGTTAGGGTATAAAATGGCTTACATTCTGCTAAAGGCAGGGGCGTATCTGAATGTCAGAGACGGGATGGGACGGACTGCCCTGAGTTATGCCTGTATGAATGGCAGAGAAAACATCGTTGGGCTACTCCTTACGGTGAGCTCATTTGTGTCATTGGAATTCAAGGCACAGGGGTTGCAATACTGATAAGTAAATTATGTGGCTTTGCATAACATTCTGGCGAAAGATGATGCCGTACTGAAAGGCTACTCTTGAATAAACTTATCCGAATTAATGACTTGTAATCGGGCGGCGCCCTGGTGCACAGAAAAGTTTCTGTCGCTAAGAAAATGTCAATAATGTGTGGCATGAATAAAGTACATTAACATACTTTAAATTGATATGGACAAAAAAATGTTATAAATCGAGATACACTTGGCATTTAAAATACTGATTTGTGTAGCATCTGCGGGCTACCCCTTGCCCTCCCCCGGTTTTGTTGTTGTGCTGGTGGCTGAGCATGTGTCCACTACTTTTTTCATTTTATTGTTGACTACCGCCAGAGTGTGCTGTACTCCGTGACCTGACCTTCTTTTCTAGTGAGTAGTTTTTTTCCTCGCTCGCTTGTTGTCAGGTGTTTTGACTCGTTCAGTAAATATTAGTATGTTCCCGAATATTCGATAACGTTGTGGAAACGAATGTTTACGCCAGATTTGGCCCTGAGTGATGTAACCTGATGACGTATTGATGCGTGATTGGTTAGTTTGTGCGAGGGCAGAGGTAACGTTTATTTCGGGAACTTTCTGTAGGAATGTTTATATATATAGACCTGTGTGAGTGGTTGGGGGGTGAGTAAGTGAGTTTCCTTTTGTGTGGCGTAGATATTTAGTTTCGCTGGTGTCTTCCTAGTAATTTATTGTTCACTATACAGTTATTAAACTTTAGTATTATTTAATCTATCGTCGGATCTCGTGTTTATTTATTTTACAGCTGTAATAGTTTCGTTTTCTAAAGGGTTGTAGTTAGATCAACTAACTCCCCCCTACTATAACGTGCTAAAACAACCTCAGCTGTTACATATTGGGGGCTCGTCCGGGATCCGACCATATTCGAGCGGACCAGATCAAAATTACTAGATTTATTTACATAGTTTATTGTAGAATATCATCGACAAGCTATCTACAACATGTCAGAGGCTATTGGAAGGCTTAGCCAGGAAGCAGACGCCTTGGAGCTCACTGGGAAGGAGAGACAGGATTACATCCGTGAAGGCCTAAGGGAGGAAAGAGAGAGAGAGAGGCGAGAGCGCATGGAGCAACTGAAGATGGAAAGAGAGAGGCAAGAGCGCATGGAGCAACTGAAGATAGAGGCTCGGGAGAAGGAGATGAACCACGAGCTGGAGATGGAGAGGATCCGCCATCAGGTGGAGGCGAGTCGACGCAGGGGACCAGCGACCACGCCAGTTCTAAGAGACCCAAGCTACCCGCATTTCAGGACAAGAAGGACGATCTGGATAGCTGGTTGCTGCGGTTTGAGAGGTTTGCTGAGACAGCTGAATGGCCCAGATCCACCTGGACGACATCACTGTCTGCCCTGCTGACCGGGAGAGCTTTGGAGTGCTTCTGCAGACTACCGATCGACGAAGCCAAGGACTACGACAAGGTCAAGGAAGCGTTGCAGAAGAGGTACAACCTGTCAGAGGACTGATACAGACTCATGTTCAGACAAGGTAAGCCTGAAGATGGAGAAGATGTTGGAATGTTTTTGACCAGGATCAAGACCTATTTAGAGAGGTGGATAAAGCTGTCGAAGACGGAGGAGACCTACGAAGGAGTGAGAGATCTGTTCGTCAGAGAGCAATTCATGGATGCCTGCCCACCAGACCTTGCAACCCATGTGAGGGAGAGGAAACCAAAGACGCTACAGGACATCGCAGATTCAGCGGAGGCGTACCTGGTAGCGAGGAACCGGACGCTCAGCGGGAGCGCCAGACTGCAAAGCCGGCCAGTGCGACAGAGGCCCAACGGAGACAGAAGTCTACAGGTCTGTTATAGGTGCCAGAGGCCGGGACACAAGGCGAGGGAGTGTCGTGCAAAGTTAAACGACAAAGGTGAGTTGAAATGTTACCTTTGTGGAAAGCCAGGCCACGTTCGGAGGATGTGTCTAGCCCAGAAGGATATGGGGCGAGGCAAGCCGAACAAGGCGGCGGCGGCCGTAGTTCTAGCGGCGGACGAGTCGTCAAGACAAGATGTGACGACGGCTGACACCAGCATCAACGTTCAAGCGGTAATGAAGGACGGAAAGCTACAGTTAGCGGTGCCTGTTACTTGCGGAGGATGCAGTGACGGAAGGACCGTGGAGAAACTGAAGTTACCGGTGATGAAGGGCTTGATTGGAAATCGAGCGGTAGATGTCCTAAGAGATACCGGCTGTGAAGGTGTAGTGGTGCGGCGAGCACTGGTGGACGACGGACAGCTCACCGGTGGGAAGAAACTTATCGCGAGGACCGATAACTCCTTGCTAGCGGCGGAGGAAGCCGTTATCGACGTGAAGACGCCTTACCTGACGGGCAAAGTGACGGCGCTGTGTCTCCCGGAGACCATCTGCGACCTAGTAGTCGGGAACGTGGACGGAGCGAAGGATCCGTACGACCCTGATACTGAGGTGATGGTAGGAGCGGTGACCACGAGGGCCCAGGAGAAGAGGAAGGACCGGTCTACGTCGCTGAAGGTGCCGAGGGCAGAACGGCACGCGGGAGTGGATAGAGAGGAACTTATCCGACTCCAAGAAGAAGACGAAGTCATTAGGAAGTTAGAGCAGAAGAAGATCCCAACTAATAGAGGCAATAAATCTGTTCATTTTGAGAAACATGGAGGAGTACTGTACCGGATCTACAAGGACCTGAGACAGGCGACGGTTATAAGGCAAGTGGTACTACCCGAGAAACTGAGAGAGTATGTAATGAGTGTAGCCCACGACTCGATCGTCGGAGGACACCTCGGCGTGAAGAAAACCAAAGACAGAGTTATGAGCAATTTTTATTGGCCTGGAATTGAAGGTGACGTCGCGAGATACTGCCGCTCATGCGACATATGCCAGAGGACGGTGAACAAAGGAGCGACCCCAAAGGTGCACCTGCAGAGTATGCCAGTAGTGGACGTACCGTTTAGGAGAGTGGCCGTGGACTTAGTAGGACCTATCGACCCCCCAAGTGAAGGTGGACATCGGTATATCCTAGTATACATAGACTACGCTACTCGTTACCCTGAAGCCACACCCTTGAAGAAGATCGACGCAGAAACGGTAGCAGAAGCCTTAGTGAACATCTACAGCCGTTTGGGTGTGCCCGAAGAGATCTTGTCCGACCAAGGGACCCAGTTTATGTCAGATGTCATGAAGGAAACGAATAGACTACTGGGAATTCGACAGTCGACCACTACAGTCTACCACCCTATGTGCAACGGGTTGGTGGAGCGATTCAACGGCACGCTGAAGAAAACATTGAGACGACTGTGCGCAGAGCAACCCAAGCAGTGGCACAGATACATCAACCCGCTGCTCTTCGCATATCGTGAAGTTCCTCAAGAGTCGACCAAGTTTGCCCCATTCGAGTTGCTGTATGGGAGAACTGTGAGAGGACCGATGCACATCTTACGTCAACTATGGACCAAGGACGTAGAGGAGCCGGAAACGAAGACCAGTTACCAGTACGTCATGGAACTACGTGAGAGGCTGGAGGACACATGGAAGCTAGCGACGGAAGAACTCTCCAAGGCTCAAGGTAGACAGAAGACCTACTACGACCGGAAGGCGAGAGAGAGGAAGTTCCGCCCCGGAGATGAAGTGTTGGTGTTACTGCCGACGAATACTAACAAGCTCCTAGTCCAATGGAAGGGACCATATAAGGTAGTCTCAATTGTCGGTGTCAACGACTATAGAGTCAAGATGGGTGCAAAAGAAAAGACCTTGCACGCCAACCTCCTCAAGAGATACATTCCAAGGACGTCAAAAGCAGCAGCAGTGGTAATGGAACCGAGACCTGTTGTGACCGAGATGTGTGGGATGGACAACAGTAGGAGAGATACCACGCCTGAACATGTCAACGCCATAAAGGACGGCGGCGGTGATAGTGCTGAGACTGTACTGGCAGAGGACGACCCGATAGACAAGAGTCAACCCATGGAGTCAGCTGGCATGACAGTCATCGAGGACTGCGACCTGGAAGGCGACAACGGTGGAACGACGGAGGACCTTGCCGACCTAGGAAGCTGGGACCAGAAGGAAGGCTACAGAGATGTCCAGTATGGAACGCAACTGACGTCGGAACAACGACAAGAACTCTGCGATGTGGTGAAGGATTACCAGCACGTCTTCACCAATCTCCCTGGATGCTGTCAGTTGGGTGAACATCGCATCGACCTGACGACAGAAGTACCAGTTCGTCAACGACCATACCCGGTGCCCTACGCTATGCGCGACTCATTGAAGGAGGAGCTTAGCACCATGGAACGGCTGGGCATCATTCGAAGCAGCTCATCAGCTTATGCTTCACCTATTGTTGTCGTCAAGAAGAAGGACGGATCCAACCGAGTCTGCATCGACTACAGGAGGTTAAACAAGATCACAGTATTCGACCCTCATCCGACAGCAGCGCCATTAGAAGTGTTTCAGAGTCTCTCGAGAGGAAAATTATTCTCTCGGATTGACCTGAGCAAGGGATACTAGCAAGTGAAAGTTCGAGAGCAAGACATTCCCAAGACGGCGTTCGTCACCATGGGCGAACACTATGAATTCATTCGGATGCCTTTTGGGATGATGAACTCAGGAGCCACACTGAACAGGATCGTAAAGCCATTGATCCGTGGAATGAACAATGTGACAGCATATGTGGACGACCTGCTGATTCATACAGAGACATTCGACGAGCATGTGAAGACTCTCAAGGACTTACTGCAGAGGATGGACCAAGCTGGATTAACTGCAAGACCATCGAAGTGTCTGATTGGAACGTCTGAAGTAGACTTTGTTGGACACTTAGTGGGAGAAGGTATGATTGGCCTGTTAGAAGAGAATGTATGTAAGGTACGAGACGCACCCAGACCCACCACTAAGAAGGAAGTGAAAGCATTCTTAGGATTAGTGGGATATTACCATGAATTTATTCCTAACTTTTCAGCGATTGCATCACCATTGTCTGATTTACTTAGAAAGGGTCATCCCAATATAGTTCAGTGGGATGAAACGCAGGAGAAAGCGTACACCTCTTTGAAGAATGTCATTATCTCCAAACCCGTGTTATGTTTGCCAGATTTTTCCAAAGAGTTTGTCTTAGCAACTGATGCATCAGATCGCGGATTAGGCGCTAGTCTTATGCAGGAACACGAGGGAAAGTTGTACCCTGTGGCATATGCTAGTCGTAAGCTATTGCCTCGTGAGACAAAATATTCGGTCTCAGAGCGCGAATGTTTAGCTATTGTTTGGGCTGTAAAAAAGTTTACTTTGTATTTGTATGGAAAGGAGTTTGTGCTCCAAACTGACCATCGGTCATTAGAGTTTTTGAACTCTGCCAAGTTTGACAGTCCAAAGTTATTACGATGGAGTTTATTTTTACAGTCTTATCGATTCAGGATTCACTACGTAAAAGGCAGAGAAAATGTCTGTGCCGATTTCCTGAGCAGGTTATTTTAAAGTAGTACACTATCAGTGAAATGCATTGTAACCCATACTTTTGCCTACTGGATGAATTTCTAGGACGGCAGTATTGTACTGTAATTGGGGACATAGTTCATCTGTGATTGAATACTGAATTGATGGCTGATATAGAGTCATGATGTGTTAGTCACATTTTGGTTTTATGCTATGTCATATTAGTTACCAATGGAACTTGGTGTAATTTTTGAAAAATGTAACCCAAATGGGGACTGCGAGCAAGCAGTGTTTGTGTTATATTGCAATGTTGTAACTTGTTTTGACCTAATATGATGAAGAAAGACCCTAATCAGTGGTCGGTATGTATTGGTATTTTTGCCATTGTACGTATGAGTTATACATTTTGGAGATAACCATGTTATGTACAACAAGTTATATGCTATGATTCGTGCACGAAGCATTGTGTAAACGATGGGCCATCGTTTCACCTTATATGATTTGTAATAATATCATTGACCATTGTTTCACCACAGTGGTGGCGTTGTGTTATTTTGACCAGTAGGCCTACTGTTTACTATTGGGAAGCAATGACGGTATTGTATTAGTTATGGTATTAGTGATGCAAAGTACACTGCATTGTATCGTATTTGTGATGACATTCGGGAAGACACTGAAATTGTTATTAATTGTATTAGAATTAGCAACTACCTTTGTGAGATTGGGAGTGCTATAAAATTATTTCACGATAGTGCAGACGCTGTATAATGTTTTTGGAGTTGAAAGATATTCAACTTAAATTGGGGAGTTGTGTAGCATCTGCGGGCTACCCCTTGCCCTCCCCCGGTTTTGTTGTTGTGCTGGTGGCTGAGCATGTGTCCACTACTTTTTTCATTTTATTGTTGACTACCGCCAGAGTGTGCTGTACTCCGTGACCTGACCTTCTTTTCTAGTGAGTAGTTTTTTTCCTCGCTCGCTTGTTGTCAGGTGTTTTGACTCGTTCAGTAAATATTAGTATGTTCCCGAATATTCGATAACGTTGTGGAAACGAATGTTTACGCCAGATTTGGCCCTGAGTGATGTAACCTGATGACGTATTGATGCGTGATTGGTTAGTTTGTGCGAGGGCAGAGGTAACGTTTATTTCGGGAACTTTCTGTAGGAATGTTTATATATATAGACCTGTGTGAGTGGTTGGGGGGTGAGTAAGTGAGTTTCCTTTTGTGTGGCGTAGATATTTAGTTTCGCTGGTGTCTTCCTAGTAATTTATTGTTCACTATACAGTTATTAAACTTTAGTATTATTTAATCTATCGTCGGATCTCGTGTTTATTTATTTTACAGCTGTAATAGTTTCGTTTTCTAAAGGGTTGTAGTTAGATCAACTAACTCCCCCCTACTATAACGTGCTAAAACAACCTCAGCTGTTACAATTTGTGAGAATTATATTCGGAAAGAATGCTATGCAAAATGGTAATATTGAAGAGATAAAAATTTGTTTTTGACAGGTTCTTGTGCTATTCATTATGATTCCGTCTGATGCCTTGGCGTGAATGCTGCTCAGAAAGTTAATAAAACCTTATATCGAATAGTTGATGTTTCTAAAAGTTACTTTCGTTGATAATGTCCAATCAAGAACAAGGATTCTGTTATGAATATCAATCTTGGACACAGCAAAAAAGAAGAGAAAAGGTTCAGACTGAAAGCTTTTCCTGTCATGAATTGAACGAATTATAAGTATTCAGAATTATATGAATATTTTCATTTTGTACGTAATGAATGGCACGGAATATTTAAGAATTTTTACAGTCAAGATTGAAAAATAAATAAACAAAGGAACAAATAAATAAATTAGACCTTTTTTGTGTTACAACTACCAATTCTTGTCATTCCAGGAAGATATCCTTGACCTGAATGAACCAGACAATGACGGGAACACACCCCTCCATCACGCCTCCACCTGTGGGAATCCCCAGATAGTCCAGCTACTGGCCCAGGCCTTCTTTAAGGTATTGTAATATTCTGTGTCGGCACTGTTTCTTAGGGTAGCCACACAAAGGCCACCGAATTCGGTCACCGAGCCACTAGGCGCTTTGGGTGAGAAGAATTGCACTACATAAACGGACCGAATCTAGGTGGGCTCTGTGTGCAGCTGTTGAAATTATATAGTGCAATTCTTCTCACCTAAGGTGCCTTGTGGCTCGGTGACCGAATTCGGTGGCCTTTGTGTGGCTACCCTCAGACTTGTGGGTGGAGACTCCTGGCGACTACTCCTTCACAAAGTACTGTAATGTTCCTTATGTGCTGCTCAAACATATGGATGGGCACGTTTTGGAGTGTTAGGAAGCTATTGACAATGGGTGGAGGACATATTTAATTATTTTCTGATTCTAAAATTCTATTAGTTTTCATTTGCTCAATTTGTAGAAACATGATTAGTAGAGTTCTTAATTTGTTGAACACAGTACGGTTGGTTTTTAAAGACAAAGTGGGCTATTCCGCATTTTTCGAAAATTCGGACTGCCTCGTGTACGTCGCAAGTGGGCATTGTCCTATTTTCGTGATAATTTTCGATTCCAATCTATTGTTATAAGCATGGGTAGGTCCATTAGAAAATAAATGGTATTTAGGCATTTACTAAAGGACAAGAATCTTTTACTTCAACTTTCTCAAAACTGCTTCCCTCGTCTTCAAAACCGACCTTACATTTTATTGTTGGTATAAATTACTTGTAACAACAAAGTAAAAAACCCACAGCTGATATACCAGCCCTATTTCACGGATCTCAAAAGATGAAAAAAAAAGCTGTACAGTGATTAGATTATTGCTATATTTTCCACATAATTCTATTTTCACTAGTTAAAGAAAAAAGAAGAAAAAAACTGGTAGATTAATCTTGAAGGCAGTGAGTCAGCCGAGAATGACTTGCTTGGCTAGCCAATAGGCAAACAGAGTTCAGAGTCTTCATCTACAGTGTATTATGATTCTATAGTGTCCTTTCCATGCCATTATTGGATTTTAAGTGGTTTGTGTTTGTTGTATAAGGGGGTTAATTTGAATTCGATGATCCACTCTGTCTACTGAGCATTACTTCACTTGGTAGAACCATTGCTTGGAAAGTAAAGGTCTCGAGATTGATTCCCGCTTGCACCCCATCCCTGTTCAATTTCTCAGTTTGAATGTTCTTCCCATGTTTTTTCTCTAAACAGAACTTCACAGAACTCACACCGGCTAAAAGTTACATAAAGATTCCCATTTATCCAACAATATGACCTTTAATTGCTATCAATTCCTTTCTCTCTCTCACTTGCACAGGTTACTACGAATGTAATGTTGGCTATGTTTGTTTAATCATAATTAAAGTCTGTGATTAGCTTTCGTGTTGCTTGTAAAATGTTAACAGAGAAATATCTTTTAAACGGTAACTAGCAAACCTTGACTTACCCCCATGAAATAGTTTTCGGTTGAAAATGCTTGACACCAAGTTAAAAAAAGGACTTTGCTGGACATCTGTAGATCACTACATCCTTTCGACAAGCTTCTCAAAGAATCGTCAAGCCAATGTTCTTTGACATTCACTATCGCCCTCCCTCTACTTGCTTTCCTCATAAGTCAAAAGTTGACCGGAGTGGAACTGAAACGAACTTCAACAAATGATTTTTCAAAGAAGAGGAAGACAAAATTGATGAAAGTTGATAAAAAAAATAAAAAAATCATCCATGTGACTACAAATTTTTAAATGACGAGACATCTCGAAAGTGAAACACCAGGGATACATTTAAAAACTTACGTGTAGACGGGCGTGAAAACAATAGCTGAATAACATCAGCGTGAGTGATACTACACGTGTGTTTTACGATCACAGCGGGAGTTAGCCTGAGAACATAAGCACACTGTCAATGTGTTAATGGCGTCAATTTGTTTATTTACGCATTCAAGACCGCACATCATTTTCGTATGTATCATTCAACGATTTACAGCTCATACTCTCTCAACACACGTGCCAGACGGTTGTTTCTGTAGGCTCACCAGAGAGTCATCAAATTCTGACAGCCATCCTTCTACCTTCATAATAACATTTACCCGCGGAAGGAAGTCAAGTACCATTATTCTCATGGTGATAATGACTAAGGCAATGATTGTACACAAGACCATCATCTCCATGGTATTTATGATGATCATCATCATCCTTATTATCATCATTTTCTGTCAAAATTTGCCCAAGGATGAATCCGTTCTGTATTTACATGCAGATCCTAGTCCAAACTGAATAAAACTGTAGGAAAATGATACGGCTGCTATAGTCAGTATTATCATGTCTCAACAGACAATATGCCACATGTCTGAAAAATCATTCTTTTGGGCAATTAAATTTCATTCTGAACTTTTGCAACCCCGGGGGGGGGGGGGGCTCAAGTCATGGGCACGTATTTTTTCATGGCCTTTTTTTGCATGCATCTTCGACTACCACATTCTATCAACTTTGGTCTTCATTTTGTTCATTTTTGTTTCTTTGTCTACTGTGTCCAGTTTGGCCTGAATCCAGACAAAAGAAACAACTTGGGCTACACAGCTCTATTACTGGCGTGTAAGAGCGGCCACTATGTGTCAGCACATATCACACTGACAATGGCTAAAGCTTCACCAACATTGAGGTAAGTGGGTCTGTTGCTTGTTCATTATATTTTCCCTGTTTCATTTACACCACAAATTTCAGGACTTAAATATATTTCGTATGTTAACTGTAAAACAAATTAATTATACGTTACTGAAAATCTTCATCTTGCATTACACGTATGTCCAGTTGAACCATTGAAAATAGCGCCCCAATGCTGTTTAACATCCATGCTGACTAATACTGTGCACTTATGCCAAAACATACTTTCAATAACAGTAAACGTAGAGATTTATCACATGCTACTATGCCATGTGTACCACTCCTCCACCAGTTACAAAATGGCGAAATATTGTGGGGCGTGCCAAAAGGTGGAGAGTACGGTGTAATGATAGGCATACTTTTTATTTGTTTGTTTATAACATATTTCGGTAATTAGACACAAAGTGATTACATGGTGATTTGAAGTCATTGATCAATTTTTTCTGTTCATCCATTTATCCAAAGGTACATCTTACATCCGCCCACCTGTTCTCTCTCTCATCCATACATCTAACCACCCATCCATCCGTTCATCCGTCCATCCTCCATCCATCCATCCATCCATCCATCCATCCATCCACCCATCCATCCATCCATCCATCCATCCGTCCATCCATCCATCCATCCATCCATCCATCCGTTCATCCATCCATCCATCCATCCATCCGTCCATCCATCCATCCATCCATCCATCCATCCATCCATCCATCCATCCATCACTCACCCACTCAATCATTCCCTCACTCACTCACTCACTCACTCACTCACTCACTCACTCACTCACTCCCTCACTCACTCACTCACTCTATCAATCAATCTGTCAATCAATCTGTCAATCAATCAATCTACCAGGGATGGAGAGTTCCACCTAAATGCTACAGAATGGGCACAGAGAAGCCATCAGATTCAGGCACGTTTGACCGACAGGTCACTTCTAGCATCTGGTACGTACACAACAGATTTACTCTTCGCATGAACCCATTGACTCATAGCCAAAGTTCTGATCTTAGTGCACATTTCTATGTGACATAGTTTCAGATGACAGAACCAGAGCAAGGAAAACAACAACAACAACAACTATAACAACAAACGCAAACAGAAAGAGAAACGAACAGCAAGAATAACATTTTTGATGTTCTGACAATCAGTAACAACAATCAACATAAGTGACCAAAAGACTGAATAATACAGAAATCTTGAACCTCAGGAATTTCACTGACAGCGCGCTCCTTTCTGATGTACAACATTATATCATTATCAACACCAAAAAAACAACAACAGTGCCATGTGATTAAGTATTTTTTCCCCCCAGCAAAAATACGTCCCGGTAAAGGATCATAGGGAAAAAATATTTCATAGGAAAAGATGACCCCTGTATTATGGAAAAACAAAAAAATTCAAGAATTTTTGTCATTGAATGATATTTTTTGACTCAGTGACAACGACAGCAGCAGCAGCAGCAGCAGCAACAACAACAACAACAGCAACAACAATAACAAAAGGATCTGATACCCCTTGCGTAATAAAATTTGGCTAAGTTTTGTAACTGAATTAGTCTGTACACATTTCAGACTGGCACAGATCCCATACCAATTGTGGTAAATTTGTGATTTCAATTAAACATATTATTTACATTTATTTTAGTGCTGTTACATACAATACGTTTCGTTGTAAAATATCTATTTTGTTCTAACACCCCATTATTTATCTTGTCAGAAGTGTTTGAGCTCACTAATTCTGTAATCTTATTTGACATAAAATACGCTTATATTCTTACACCGATCGCTTATTCGTTCAGTGCTAGGTAATCTTCAACTTTTATAGTACGCATATTGCTTTCTTTATTCTTTAGGCGATTCCAACCCTTTTCTTTTTGCCTTTCCTGACATCAGGTTGTACTCACAACTAATCTCTCTCTCATACATCCTTGCCCCCTATACCCTTATGGCTACTTATCTTCTACTTTAACTACCATCTCTAATTATTACTCGAGACATGCCAGTTTTCTTTATTTCGCTTTAACGATTACTTTTCACCATTTCATTTACTAGCAGTGGCCCTGTACATTTATGTTTTAGATACTTTACGTAGTGCAGGCAAGGACGTTTTGTGATAGGATAGATAGGATATCTCCACACTTTTTTGTTCAGTTTCAGCCAATCATTGTTTGGGTGAATTATCAGCGGGATCCAGTAAAATGCCGTAGTTGCCTGTGATAGCCACACTTGCTTTCTGAAACTTACTGGTCTAAAATTATTCCTAACCAATTTGGCTTCTTTGAAGCCTCATTAGTATGACTTCAGTCCTGCTAGATTCATCCATTCCATTACTTTATTTTTAGAATATTTTGATTCGTTCCAAGCTGTTTGAAAATCTGTATGCTGTGAAAGCGAAAGCTTTGCAGGACATTGTATGTTATGTTTCAGAAACATTTAAAGCTTTTGAAAGTGTTCAGTCAATAAACGAAGATAATATATCAAAGCCAAAGAAGCAAGCACAGGCATGTACAAATTAATTTATATGACACTTTTGCATCAGAAATTACTGTTTCAAACGTGACACCAACTATCTATTTATTTATTTATTTTTGTAACTTTGGCATTTTATCAAGGGGCAGAACAGTGTTACACTTCAATTAACTAGTGTTTCCAAAGGAAAAACATGACAATACAGATATGAGTACATTTCGATAGCCTAAATAATAATAAAATAGATCAAGCCGTTATTTACAAGGCATACCTTGAAACTAACTCCAGCGTTATTTTCAAGGCATACTTACTTGTGTGTACGTCGATCGCCAGTGGCTACCCCAGCCCCTTTTCGCCTGATTAATCAAGCAAGCCGTTATTTACAAGGCATACCTAAATTGAAACTAACTCCAGGTTTCAGATCTACATTTTTCCAACTTTGATATGAAATCGGAAAAGGATGCATAAACGTCACCTACCTTAATACTGAAACAGCTTCTGATTGGTCAATGAAACATGCCTTGAAAATAACCCTGGCGTTAGTTCCAAGGCATACCTTGACAATGATCACTTCGTAAAATAAAACAACCCAAGAGGAGGTTGGAAAAGGGGAGGGGACCAGGAGTATAAATAATTTTGAGCTAATTCTCCAACTTGTGCTATCATTTGATTTTCGTACTGATTTTGGTATGTGTTTTTTCCCCCTCCACCGCAGCCCCAGCTGCAACACCCAGACCCCTGGCTGCCTTGTCCTTTGAGAGAGAAGTCTCGATGTACCAGAGGCCGTGGGTTCCAATCTGTCGCCTGTACCGGGTACCCAACCCTTACTACGGTGTTGACTACTTCCGGTTACCAGACATCAACATGCCGTCATCCCCTCGCCCAGCCAGATCTGAAGTTTTTCTGGAGGGCATGGAGGTAAAAAAAAAAAAAAATGTGACGACACAACTATCTAATTTACAGCTTTTTCAGTGCCTGGTTTTGTTAAGTAGTTTATTGCTTCAGTAAGCAAGTACAAGATGACTGGTAAATAAACCTTTAATCCTCTGCGGAGCATCCATTTATTTTATTTTTCTATTAAGATGATAAGTATTCGTTTAAGGACAACTTATGAACACGGCATTAGTTCTATTCTATCCGACCATTCTATTGTAGTCTGTCTGTAGTCTGTCTTCTTCCCAGCACTGTATATAGTCGTTATCGCGTCGACATGATTTTTCCAAACTCAAACTCAAACTCCAAACTCCAAACTGTTAATTGGTGTCTTGGACTTTTACAAGTCTTGCAGAGTATAGATTTTGCACATCGTGACTATTTGCAAATGTGGCACCTTATAACCTCTGTGATGCTTAAGATCTCTCTATTGGCAGTCTCTATTTCTCCCTTAACTGATTTCTTCACTTGTCACTCTTATTTCACCAAACATTCATCTCCCCCCCCCCCCCCCCCACCTCGTTCATCCCTTTACCACACTTAAATTTTCAGACGTTGGTCTGACAAATCACTACGTTATCCATTCATCCTTACAAACATTATCTAAATCCATTTCCTTACTAACCTTTCTTCATTGTAACATTCATTGCATAATTTTCTTTTTTCACGTTCATTCATTTCAATTCCTCAAAAAAGTATGTATTCCCCCCCCTTTTAAAAAAAATATTTCCATCCCGTGCTTTTTGGAATATCCGTTTTCTTCTCATTGTTATTTCATTTAGAATATGAAATCAGGCCTTTTTCTATGTTTAATTTGCTCGTGTGTCTATCTCCATTTTCCTATTATCATGTTACTGTCACCCATCAGCTGGATAGTCCATGTACTATTTTTAATCCCAGGCACGGCAAGTGTTATTGAATGAGATAGAAGAATCGGAAAGTAAGTCCAGACCCATCTCCACCAAAACCACGACATCCAAGTGGAGTCACCCACCCACAGCCAAACTTAGGGCAGTCTCCAGGAGATCGGCAACATCAGGCTCAGTCCCAGATATAGTGAGAATCTAGGACTTTTATTATAGTAGACACCTGTTCTGTGTTAAGTGATTGGACATTGCTCAAATCATTCCATTCCACAAAACCAGTTGGGACGGCAAGTATCAATTAAATTATGATGGCAACAGCTATTGTGGTCCATTTTGACCTTTTATAAGGGTAGACTGTTTTTCGTATTCCGCTGCACTTTTTTATTTTCTTTTAGACTTTAGATAATACACAGCTGGAGATGAGATAAGATAAGATAAGATAAGATAAATTTTATTCGTCCTTGTACAAGGAAATTTGTTTTGATCATTGAATACATAACAATACAGTTACAGAAGCAGAAAGTATGACAGTTTCTTTCTTTAATATTGACTGCTTGACAGAATAATGCTTGAGAGATGATCCTTCTAATATTCTACTGTGAAGCTACTTAGGACAACTGAAATGAAAACAGTGTCATTCCTCACCCTCGGAGGCTGAACGTTAACATTCTAGAACTAGCGTTACTGTTTCACTTCTCTGGCTTAGGTTTTCCAAGTGACTGGTGTTATTGTACGTACGGTGCCCGAGTGTTTTGTGCTAGGGACGCGAACGTATACGTACATATACCTAACCCGTCCTTATCCTCAACCCTAAATCTTATCGAATCCCTAACACTGCCCCTTACCTTTCAACCAAGAAAGAAAGAAAGTCTGAAAGAATACTTAATTAATGCTGTTGTTAGGAGTATTTCGGGGGAGCTCTCTACCTCTGAAATCACAAAAGGCTTTAAAATACGAACCACTAGCCCAAAGAAACTTGGGGGCCGTACGCACCAATAACTACAATCTTTCCAAGTTACAAAACGCGCCAAACAGTACCTAAATCCTTCAAACTAAATGTTTTTTTTTTTTTTTTGTTGCAGGTCACGATGTTTAAAATCTACTGTGAACAATATCAGCCTGACTGGCGGGGTCTGGACAAACATCGACGGACAACAATTGTCAACAACGGTCACGCGTCCACCACAAGTGACCACTCGCGTTCTGACGTCATGTCCGCGGCGGATATAGTGGAGGTGTCTGGATAGTGGCATGATGGACTTTTAGAGATTTATTTTGTTGACACGTGATATCTTGTTATTACCGTTATTTTCTCAGCTGTCTCATGTATTGTAATTATATTGTATCACATGGCTGGTACAACAGCCGAAGAACTGATAAATTTCTCATGAGCAAATTTAATATCAAAATATAGAAATACAAATAACACGGAGAGACATAGTTTACCCATGTAGCTCTAAAGCAGTAAATAGACAGAAACGCCCCATTTAAATTCGAAAACAAATAACTTTATACGATATTTCAAAACGAATTTTCTTACAGTAAAAAAATCTACTTTGAAGACTTACTGTACAATGTAATGTCATTGTATTGAACAGTTTATTTTAATTGCATATCTCCATTATGACCTGAAATAAATTGCACTTTACATTTCTTTAGAGTCCCAGAGAGAGAGAGAGAGAGAGAGAGAGAGAGAGAGAGAGAGAGAGAGAGAGAGAGAGAGAGAGAGAGAGAGAGAGAGAGAGAGAGAGAGAGTGTGTGTGTGTGAGTGTGTGTGTGTGTGTGTGTGTGAGAGAGAGAGAGAGAGAGGACAGCTACAATTTACTGTCGTTGTATACCAACGTCTTCATAGGTCAGGTCAAGGAGCGATTAAAATAGTTCAATGAGTACACCTCCCACTGTTGTGATACTGGTATATCACTATTTGTTAATAATACTGAGGTTCTGTTGCAATCTTCAGTAGTTCAACCAGGTAAAAGTCTGGATGAGGGTTGTTTTTTGAGGGGGGTGGGGGTGGGGAGACAGAAAACCATTGATTTATTTTTTTGTTATAATATATTTTGACATATTTTACCTTGAACATGTGGTCTGTGAAAATAACAGGACCTCCGTTACACAGCTATTCAGTATGATGCACATTTCATGTTTATTGTGTTAATGTTTTTTTTTTTTTACAATATGTTTAATTACTTAAGATTATCATTTCCCTCGTTTCTGAAAATTTCTCTGTGTTTGGAGAGTGAATAAATGCATGTGCTTTGGAAACCGGTGTTATCTCAAGTGTTCACACCCACTTACGAGTGCGTTTTCTTCGGTTAATCTTGAAATAAAACGAATGGACAGATTGACAATAATATTTATGCTCGCTCTGCGATAAATTGTCCGATAATGAGCTGTTAAATATCCATTTGTCGTTTTAAAGTTATCATTGTAATTTCACAACGTACTTTCAGTCGCTAGAATTCTTATCAAAGTGGATTACAAAATCAAACTGCCTTTCATTCATTTGTGATACTTTGTCAGAAAGAGTAATGGGTTTTATCTAACAATTTCAGGTAGTCTAGAACAGAAAGTGGGATGCAAACATTACTTGTTGTTCTTGTCACTCGACTATCGCAAACGTTTCTGTATTTATTGAGCTGATCAACATCCATCATGGCGCGATGCAGGAAGCTACCAAGGGAACTAATCGGTTTCCGGGTCATTCCCATCGTGCCTCCGGAGCGTCTGTATCTGATGCTCTGTGCCCTGTTTGTTTACACTGGATATCTCAATCTTTCTCCAGAACTTTCAACAAACTGTGAGTAGCCGGCACTTTACTGATAGTCACGGCACCGTCTATAAAATATACACGGCCAATGGCGTACGTCTAGTCCACCTGAAGTATTCAAGGAATAACCCATCAAAATCCACTAGCTCTTGTTGAAAGCCGGAGTTACTAATGGAAGTTCATGCAGGCATAAATTATGAGACGTTGTTACGACCAAGACCATTCTGCCCTGTCGCGATAGTGCACATAATAGATGCACTAAAGAAATAAATTTATAATGGATTTTTTAAAGTCCTGTCCAGTAGAAACCAAAGTTTTTTTATTCTATTGGATGCATTCAAAATGGTAGTGACAGAAACTAAGGATAAAGGAAAGACCACAAAGAGATAGAAACATAAAGAAAGAAGATTTTGCTATTTCAGCAACAAGTCAACTTTTCATTTAGGGGGATGGAAGACATAGTGATAACATCGCCAAACATTTTCCCACACGAACCGAGTGACGAAAGCTCTGGTGATATTAGTATCCTATTGGTGATTGTGTTAATAATAGTAGTAGTTGTAACAACTGTGAGGGCCAGACATAGTGGTGTTCTGGCGTTAGCACTACTCTAACAATAGTAACACCACGAATAACAGTAGTGCAATTATTAGTACAAGACGGCAGGAGGAGGAGGGGGGGGGGGGAGTTAGATCCACAAGTTGTGGAAAGATAAGATCTTGCAATTGTCACCATAATAATGGCATCTGCTCTGTTGGTAATGGAACTATTTGTTACTTCAGCACTTGCGAAGATACAATAGCCGTGGAAGCAATAATGCTTACCAACTTGAACTCAAATACCCATCTCGGTTCTGTCAAGGGTGACGCCCCTGTAACAGAAGTTCCGGTCCACATGGCGAGTGTTTGGCCACTGACCTGCTGCCGGACCTTCCACCTCCCAGTGCGGCCTCGTGTCAGCTCCATAGGTAAGCGGGGGTGCAAGTTGAGACATATCACTACGGTAGCCAAACCCATAGATATAACGAATGCCACTGAGGCGCACAGAATTGATTATATATTAGCTCAAAGCAATTACGAATTGCCAAACAAATTCAAAACTAGTTCATCTCCAATGCAAAGATCACAACAATACCCTTCATAATAATGGCACTTACCCTCTTGCGTAGAAAACAAACATGCAAACAAACACATATGGGACAGCTAGGACAGCCACAAACTTCACCAATTAATGCACATTGGTTTATGTCCATGAACAAAATTAATGTATCTGTATAGACCTCGATTTTTTTTTTTAAGTGCGTCATTATTCTCAGTACAACATTCGATCCTCGAAGTAAGAGAATGTCACCTAGACATTTGTCTGTGCCCTTGATGTCTCACCAAACTGCTCGCCCACCTGAGTTGTTCCCCGAAATAATGACATTTAAATCATAGGAAAATAATCAGATTGAGTGTTGTAATTATAATATTCAAACTTAGTGGATCCGGAGGGCGTGTCTAATGAACATTTTAACGGTTCTCAATCAATACGAGTATTCTATTTGAAAGCAAAATGGTCTTACATTTTCACGAAAGTGCCGTAAATACGCCAGTTCGTATATTGTATCTCTGGGTTCATCGCAGTGAAATTCCCTGACATCTCGCACTCCGAACTTTGGCGAAACCAGGGACTAGCTGTTTGCATCTCCTTGACAATTAGGAGATAAATATTGTGAGTGCTGGCCTAAACCAACAAACGGAGATCAGCTATCACCCTCGCCAGTTTATTGTTGGAACCCTCGGATAACCAAGAACTCCGGTTTCTGTTTAGGCACCACGCGTGCGGTGGCTGGTCCCGCGTGACCAACTGATGACGTCGACGACGACGTAAATCAACAATTAGTGCCCGCGCATACAAACGGCGCTTCCGTGAAAATAAGCGGAACATGCGCATCTGTGGAGACCGTTAATTTCTCTGTAACCGGTCGAAAATGCGAATTAAATCTTGATTAGGTTCCTCTGAGAACGTTTATCACACAAGCTGCCCTTTCCACAAACCGATTGGAGATTTGATGTCTGTTCGCATATAGGCAAAACCCAAGTCTCAACGATTTTTGCATTTATCAGACACGGGCTATAAGGAGATGTAAATTCTGCACAGAATGTCCACAGGTAAGGACAAAAGGCCGCATCTTAGCACAACATGAATGATAGTTAAGGGAGAGTTTATGTGGTAGTGGCTCGTCTAATTAGTAACCTCTTGGATACCCTCTAAGTGCTGACAAAGGCCATCGTTAAAAGTCATTGAAATAAAAGTTTATCACGAGGGTGTCAGAATGAAGATTTCCCGAATAATTACAATGGATCTAATAATGTCATTTAACACAGACTAAACGATCTCGGCATCGAAAAAAAGAAGCTGTTTAGCTCTGGGTATTAGAATCTTGAGTATAAACGTCGGAAACCCTCAAGGCCATTACGAATTTAATGCTTTTGTCACGTCAAGGTTAAACATTGTATTATCAACAGTGATGTCACATCTCGAAAACCGAATTCAATGAAACACAACTCTGCCACACCGACTCGTTTATTGATCTGTCTACTCATTAGCAACATACCTTTCTCCTACCTTTTCAGCTAATAAACCACTAAAACAATAAACATTTTGTTTCCGAGTACTTGCTGATTTACTTGTTTTTCCGATAGGACTCTATCGAAACTGCCCGAAAGAAGCAATCGTTTAATGAATTTCTTATAGAATCCGAAGTATATGTCTATTATGAAAGAATATACCTTATAAGCTTACTGTTTCTTGGCGATGCATACACTTCCAGCAAATTTAGAATAATTATCGTTTTAACAAGTCTCTTGTATTACAAAGGTGAGTTTTAAGTTCCGGTGCTTGGCAGTTTTTCCAATCATATACAGATTGGATATTTACAATTCCTGAAACCGCAGCTTGTGTCTTTTTCCTGTTTTCATATCTGGTTATGTCTTTCAGTTCCTCTGACAAAGGCTGTATTTTACACAATCATTTCAGTTATGCAGTTCTTCCCATTAAACAGTTTACCCCTTTGGAGCACAGGTGCAGCATCACCAAAGATTTATTTGAGAGTGAGTAAAGAAATGCCAACGTTTCGAAGTCGCTGCTCACTGTTTTGGTTAAGGGTCGGCGAGGAGAGATGGTATCGTACAAACACAACTCAGTGGTGCTTGTCCTGATACAGATCTCTCCTTGGTGCAGATTGGTTCTGAGTGGTGGCCGTGGAGCACTAAAGGTTAGAGAAGTTGAAATTAGAGGTTGTATTTGAGAAAGAACGCAAGCATGACATTTTGTGGAATAACTTTTCGGGGTGCCCCAGTGAGGGTAAGTTCATCTTCGAAACGATGGATCAGTGGCGCGATTGCAAAGTAAAGGCACAGCTGGCTACAAGAAAAAAAAAAGGGGCAAAAATGCAATTATGATCTCAAATAATTTCAAACCTGCAGTTACAAACCGATAATATTGATAAATGACCCTGCACCAGAACCATCTGGATGATATGCCATTCTTGTCTGCGATGCATGATTTCCAGTTGAATCAATGGATGTTAAACAAAAATGTAGTCTTTGGTACGGTATGTACTTGCTTTGCGGTGTGCATACTCACATTAATGCGCTGTTGAATTATGTTTGAGATTATTGTACAACCCCGATAGGAAAGTGATGTCGCATACTTAACCGCATCTCTACAGAGATTCAGAGAAAGTATA
Organism: Onchidella celtica; assembly: GCA_963931925.1. Taxonomy (NCBI): domain Eukaryota; kingdom Metazoa; phylum Mollusca; class Gastropoda; order Systellommatophora; family Onchidiidae; genus Onchidella; species Onchidella celtica. Next base: position 6,874,218 of record OZ007571.1, on the reverse strand, counting down.
ATTATAGACTAGGCAGAATGAAGAAGGATTTGTCGAGTTTCAGAAATTTAAAAAAAAAACACACGGGCATAATTTTTAACAAGATTAAGAAGAGAATAACAAATAACAGCAACAAAACCTTTTATTGTGCTGGGGACAAACATGGGAGTGGGGCCACTTTTTGGATATCTACCGGCAAAGAAAACGGAGGTTGTCGTGGGGCGTGGGGGGGGGGGTATGGGGGGGGGGGGGAGGGGACAAAGACGTCTATGCCAAAAAAAAACTCAGCTGTTTATTGGATAAAACCGACAGGACCTGATCATTAAATTTCTTCGTTTGAAGGTCATCAAAAAGCCCTACTCAACTGGGTTGAAAAGTAGTCTTTTGGAAGACTCTATTACGTTAAACCTGTAACTCTAAGATCTCTTGTAGAATAATTGTCCCCATTTTCTTTAACGTTCCCTTACTATGTTATTACTATTTTACTATCTGAAATAACAATATTTTAACGTCTTCAAAGAAAACAAAAACTCTGGGACTAATATACCTTACCAAACAAGCAAAACTGCCTGGTAGAATATTTGACCTACATAGAAATGGTTTCTTCCATAAATTTAAAAGAATGATACATCATCAACAGTGTCCGCCAGGACATGCTAAATACCCTGTAAGATTGGCTTATACGGCTCTTTTCCAGACACTGGTACTAGTGGCAATCGGTTTAAATGGTCACGGGACGAGTTGGGTATCTTTGTCTATGACATGTTTGTGAAGCCTTCCGTTTCCAAACAATATCGATGTTAAAAAAAATGAAATTGCTTTAATTGGTCTTTAAGTGACCGAGTTGGGAAATTCCAGCGATAAGCCTCAGCGGTCTTGAAAGTAGGTAGCACCAGCGTGCTTATCCCATAAAAATATACACAAAGGAGTTTCTTACTCAAAGCCCGACAAAGGTTATGATACTTTCAGTGCTCAACTAGCTATGACCAAGACAGTGTCTCTGACCATAACTCACACATATACGTAATGTTACTGAACGATAGGACGAATGCCAACAAACCCTCAGATTGAGCAGTGACGTGAGGAAGAAAATAAACTGCTGTAACGACAGCAATGACCTTTCTAGTTATGCGGCAAGGCAGCCAAAGAAAATCGGCATCGGGGACAATGATATCGTACCAGTTTGATTTTGGTAATAGGATAAGGAAGGTAGGCCCGTTAAGGGAGAGTGTGAGGAACCGAGATGGTAGCAGAACAAGGGAAGTATTGAAATAGAATGTTTGTCAGCAAAACGCAGAATAACAAGTACGATTCAAATGAAGATGATTTTGACAGTCATGACAAAATAGTGAACAAAATAGTACACACACACACAAAAATAAAATAACAAATAAAAAAAAAAATGTCATGAAGAATGGTGATCATGACAGCAAATATACGATCGATGACGACGATGTCGACTTAAATGGAAAAAAGAAATTGTGAATTAAAACGGCGACCTCAAAAAGAAACCACTGCGATCTAATGCTAGCGAGGAAGAAAGTAATGAAAGGCGGTGGGAAAGGAGACAGTAGAACCTCCAAAACATTTTTGTATGTGATGTAAAAACATTTGACTGGAACCGGTAGTGAGAACGCCTCGACTGGAACCCATGCCCACTGCACACCAGGGGAACCATTCGTCATGTCGCCACCTCCGTCAGTTCTCCTCTCCGCTTGTCGACTAATTGCCCTATAGCTTTGTTCCCCCATCACGATGTGCTTGCCCTACAAGACGTCTTTGATCTGCCTAATGAAGGCGCGGCTATCATTGCTGGATGGGGCGATCAGGACAGCCCACAACCGACACGCCCTGCTTGAAACAGCTCAAGCGACTAACACGATTCTCACATTCCAGCAACCATGAACAGTACGGCAGTTAGAGATTCTCCTTCCTCGTCCTCCTCGTCCACAAGGCGAGTCTGAATCTTGGTCTCCAAAGTAACATTGTATTGGTCGATAGCTTCACGAAAAAAGATGAGAGCTGAGGGCAGTCCCTGAGCCAATTTCCCAACACAGAAAGATTGTAAACCATGCTGCAGAATAGGACACTTGACGAGGGGAAAATTGGAGCTGAGGCCTCCTGGTCGTTTCTTCAATGACGTGATTTTCTAGTTCCATAAACTCACATAAGGCTGGCGTGTGCCCCTGGGCGGTACAGGACTTCAGCTGAACGGGAAGACAGCTTGACTTCCCATGGTGTAAATGACAGAGAGGCTGCTTGTGTTAGGGGTCAAAATATTCTCATCCATAGAAACACCTTGGTTTAGCGCTCCATCTTGCCGGAAGGTCTCCCCGGAAACGCACAGTGGTGACAATTTTAATAGGTCTTTAGGATCAGATATTAACAATGCAAACTTAAAAGGATACAAACATCAGTACAGTTGGTCTAGCATTGCCTTTCGCCGGAGGAAGTGTTTAGTCTGCAAATTGGTAGTTTTTGGGGAGTCTAAGGGGTGCATTGGCGATGCGGGAATATCGTATTTCTATGCAGCCTTGACAGCTAATTTTGATAAGGAGATCAACTGTTTATCTTTGAATAGTGTGACAGTCTGGGAAAAATACGTGCATGCACTGTTGCTTGTTGCAAGGTCCGTAGCCGTGAGCCCTCTCTGGAATAGTTTTCTCAAACAGTTCCTCAGGGGGCATCAATTTTAGATGCATGAGGAAAAAATTTGGTACCCAAACATTTGAAGTTCTGTTGTAAGTGTTTGATTTGTCCAACTGGGTCGGGATCATGTTTAGTAACTTAATTAATTCAGTATCAATGCAGTGCTCAGTACTAAATTGTTCGTCACACCAATGATCGTCTTCTCTGCCAAAACACTATTTAACAATGAAGGAAAAGTTTAATTTGCCTTAAAATTTAATGTGTTTTCACAAAAATCTTCACATTTTATACGAAACTGATCAGTGTGCATGAAAATAAACAGACGTGCCGCCCCAGAATTTGTACCATAACATTGTTAATGATTCCTTAAAAAAAAGGTACCAGTTTGATTAGTAGAAACAGGAGAGACTATACCAATAACGCAGTAACGTACATTTCACTTCACCATGGCAGATTGTATCTAGGAAGCACGATTTCTAGTTTTTAAGACCATGCATTCACTTGGTCTTAAGTTGTTCATAAGATTATTCCTAAGGTTATCGAGTGCACATTTTTTATCCAAACTTTGATTTTTAGTTCATATAACAGGTTGATTTACCATACCAGGAGATTCAATGTGGAATTTTAACAGATCTGTAAATATTGAAACACATTATTCCTTAATCATAATTAGCCTGTGATACACCACTGAAAAACCATGTTGGCGGGACAATTCTCTGTGTGTTTACACTGTTTCACGTTGTTTCGTTTTAGAGTCCTACAGTTATTCTCATCTCTTGTGGACATCCACTTAGGTCTATTGCTGTCTGTTAACTTTAGCAGACCAACTTACATCAAATTGCGGTCATTTCCGCGTAAAGACATCTAACAAATTCACAAATGAGCGCCCAGCCACCCTCGGCGAGCTAAGCCGGAAAAGCTATCGGTTAAGTCCCCTGCAGCGGAAACGATGTTTGTACAAGTGTTAGCGGCCTTGGATACAGCGCTGATGTTAGATGTTGCAAAAAGGGGAGAGAATCACAAAAAATGGCGGCTGGAACAACGGCGAGAAGATGTCTTTCCTCAAGACGATACAGATGGAGAAAAAATGGGCAGTTTGGTTCCGTTCCTGTTGGCGTGGAAAAACAGACCCAGATTCACAGAGGGGAAGCAGTTAGCGCCAAACTAGCGCTAGTGTAAGCTTGGAAAATGAATGCATGCCACTTGGAATTGATCTTTTCTCCAGAAATCTACGCTGTTGAAAATTCTACCAGGCGTTACTAAAACACAAATTGCGAAAATTTGCGCATTGAAATAATCTCAGGGGAGACATCGTTTTTCCAGGTGTTCTGTTCAATCGTTAGCGGCCTTTTTTTTTTACAGCTGAGATAATTTCAAGGATATTTTCAAACACTTATGGTGTGAAAAGCCCGTGGCGAATGTGCGTCCACTCCACTTACCTTCATCTGGTGTTAGAAACTGATAGGTTTGGCATGTGTTGAACAGCGATAAGAAAATCTCTAAAGTGAGACGAAGGAAAATAAACCAATGAAAGTTTATGATCAGGAACTTGTGAATGGGCTGTTTTGTTTTTCTTTTAAATAGCAAAACGCCCGTGTACAAGATTGGAAAAAAATATGTCCATAACAATTACATGGGTAATAACTAAGTGTTGTTGCCTATGTGAATAAGCCCAATTATATGAGTATGTTATAAACGGTTGTGATTCAACCTGTTGGGATATACGTCTAAATCGTTGTCAAACATGAAAAACAAAAACCCCCTTTAAAGTAGCATCGTTCCGTACCTACCAATCTAAAGATTCATTGACTATCATTTTTGGCATCAGTTTATTGCAAATTATAATATGTTTTGCGCCAGAGGAAAAGGAAAAAAAAAGCATGGGTTGCAAATCACGGGGGGGGGGGGGGGGAGTGGATCAGACTGCTGTTCGGACAGCAACAGACCTACAACAACGTGTAAGCCGAACAGAATACTCTCCTTATGAGATGTAAACAAATTCCCAAACGTCTGACCTTGCAGCTGTGTTCACACTGACTCTCTCTCTCTCTCTCTCTCTCTCTCTCTCCTCCCCCCCCCCCCCTTTCTTTTTTGGCAAACAAAATTTCTATTGAAGAGACAAATAATAATGGTTAATATTTTCCCTTGGGTAGCATCTAAATGCGTTAGGCATTTTCCTCCGCGATATAAACACATCCAATTGGTTGCCAAAGAAACCACAAAGCGACAAACTCTTTCCTTTATAAGAAGACCCGATGATCTCAGAGATATTCGTTTTACCGAAATCAGCATCATCACTATTTTGACCCCTGACTGGGCAGTCAAGAACAAGGTGTGACGTACAAGACAATGACAAAACCCCATTCTGTTTGAATTACGAATACAGCATTTTCTGTTACACAATAGTGTCATGCAAGTTGAACTGTTGAAATCTTGGGTGGAAAGGGTTAATTTAATTTACAATTTTAAGTGACGCCTTCGTGACTCAAGACTGGGAAAGTGCATGATTGTGAACATCCAGGAAAATGAACTGCAGAAAACACGAGCTCTTACCAAATGTCACTACAATAATTGACATGACTAGAAGAACAAAATGGAATTCATTACGGGCAGTGATTACCAATGTGTCGGCTGACGGACTCAGTTTTAATTGGAGAGGTTCCGGGAATGCACCATCTTCTAGTATCCGTTTCAACAGGTTTCAACTTTCACAGATTCCTTTGTGTCCTGGGTGCTACTGTTATGTAAATAATATGTGAACTGTCAGCCAGACAACTGGGGATTGGTGTAATAAGCGAGTTCGGGGTATCTAAATACGATCTTGAAATGTTTAATAAAGAGTTCAGTTTCTCCAGATGAAAGGACGCAGACTGAACGTGAGACTGACTGAAATGAGACCCTCGTGGTTGCAAGGCAAAGACAGTTGTGATGCAACTGTAGATAAGTAATAAGGTGAGGGTGGTGAGCAGATGGAAAACTGGAACTGCAAAGAAAGTGAGCGAGTCCCCCCCGGGCAGGAATGATTGACATTGCGCTAGAGGTTTTTTTTTTGTTTTTGCTTATCGTGCAGGGTCACCCACGGGAGTGCACGCCGTGACATCTGAACACACACATGCAGTCAGTTAACAAACGTAAATAAATGGAGGTTTAATGATGTCTCAGTCAAGCCAGTTTCTACTCACACTATCTCGCGGTGTCTCTGTAATCATTTTCTCATCTCAATCCCCCCATACTCACACTATGCTTTTTGGGTCTTGGAGGGTGAAGAGAAAGGGAGAGGGCGGAGGCTGTACGTGCGTTCCATACAATAAAAACGAAGTCACATGTAGCCATCTCATGTCATACAAACACTACATTGTGCCCCTTTAGATTCCTGATTTGGATCTGTACCATTCCAGTTAGCAAGATAATATGAGTAGATATTCTTGTAATACAGAACATTATCTTAGGCCGCATCGTCTTAAGACACAGGAAATTTCATTCGAAAGTTAAAAAAAGAAAAATGGACAAAATCAAAATCTAAAACAGTTTATTCTCCAAAACAAAGTTTAGACGCATTATCAAGACATGAAAGTGTGACACGACGCAACGAAACAGGCCAGTATTTCTAATCAGTGGTTCATGGTCTTCAAGGAAAGAAAAATAATAACAGCCTCCCCCACTCCCCTAGATAGCAACATTATCATTTTCAGTTACAACAAAAACAACATGTAAATCAACCAGCCGACCAACAGACTCAATCCAGTTTAGACGTGCATAATGAAGAGAGAGAGAGACAGTCTAACTCTATAATCTAGTCTACATTATGTCATGTGATTTAGTTAAAAACACAAACTAGCTGTACAAAGAGCTCCTTTGCTCCGTTTACAATGAATTGGCATCTGAAGGGTATTATGGTTCTACAAGATAAATGGCGTCTGTTTTCACTAACGTTGTTTGACTGGGATAAAACAACGTTATCGCTGATAATTATTGCTTTCATCAGTGTCAGTTTCGTAACGAGCTCTGGTGTGAGTGACAACTGCTGCTGTTTGAAGCACTCGCCAATCTCTGTCTTGTCAATGTAGAAAGGCTGTTTCTTCTTCCACAGCAAACATGAGATACGCGGCTATTGCATACCGGGGTCGTTGATGATTGCTGGAAGCAGGCGCTAACAGCACTCGCCATGTTGAAGTCTTCGCGAGAAAAAACAAAAGCTGAGAGTTTGTGAGATCCGCATTAACATTTGTGTAAAGGTACGTTCTTGGCCAAAATAATGACAAAAATAAAAAAAAGCAAAGACAACAAACAACAATAACAAAACAAAAAATAAACAACAGTTTAACCCTCACACGTCAAGACCGAAGTATTTTCAGAAGATGGCATTGCTCCGCTGGGAAATTGTCTGGAACGGAGTCTTTGAAATGTCAAATGTAATTAAACCTAGTCGTGGATGCCGAGGTGTGAAATTTGATGAAACAGTTATTGTCTGAAGTCTTAAACAAGAAATGCAGCGACAGTCATAACAATGTCATTTACCTGAAATTGAGAGATAGGTAAGACGTGCAAGATGGCAAAAAATAAAGACTGGGGGAATGTTTAGGTAATGACTTCTGCTTGGTTGCGGGGACTTTAAATATACAGATAAAAACGTTACGTTCTTGTGGTGTTTCTCGGTCAATTTGCACCAATTATTACTTCTTGCAGTTATGACCTGCGTTACCTTGTGCTAAATTTCGTTTCGTTCAGTCCTAGAGAGAGAGAGAGAGAGAGAGAGAGAGAGAGAGAGAGAAAGGGGGGGGGGAGGGAGAAAGACAGACAGGCAGAAAGAGAGGGAGAGAGAGAGAGAGGGGGAGAGAGAGAAAGAGAGAGGGAGAGAGAAAGACAGACAGGCAGAAAGGGAGAGAGAGAGAGGGATGAGAGAGAGGGTGAGAGAGAAGAGAGAGAAAAAGACAGACAGAAAGAGAGAGTCAGGGACAGACAGAGAGAGAGAGAGAGAGAGAGAGAGAGAGAGGGAGGAAGGGAGCAAATGTTCACAAGAAGATTGAAAAGGATTATAACAATTAATTCATAATATTTTGTCACCCTCCTGAACCTTTATCGCACGTGTTTACACTTGCTTCTCTCTCCTTTTCAGAAATCATTAAAAAAATGACAAAATAAAACTGTTCCCTCCTCCTTCCAAAGACCTTTTCATTCTTACTCTTCATCCTCCTCCCCACCCATCCTCTTCCTCAACAAACCTTATGGCAGACATCTCCCACTGTCCTCTTCATTGGCTCATCAGTTGACCCCTCGCTGAGGTCGCGTGCCCACAAGAGGTCTGGACAAATACACATGGAGCGGCTCCCATAGCCGTGACGCAGCGCCAATCAAATGTCGTCTACTTTATCAGTCTCAGGCATTCGGCTGGCACACGCTCAAAAACAAGTCTGCTTATAGCACAAGTTTGGAAAAAAGAAAACATTATTCTCTAGTTCGTGCATTGTGGAGTACGACTCTGTCCATTGCATATATTATCTTGCCCAAAGTATTCTCAAAGAATGTTTGCCTGGTCAAATGTTAGACCTATAATGTACTGTTCACATCCGAAATAAATGCTTTGGACTCACTTCCAAAAAAGCAACAACAAAAATTAAGAAAATAAACCGAAACGGTATGTGCCATTTTCAAATCTGAGTTGTCGCTAATTGTTTTTTCGTCCCAAAACGAAAGAGAAATAAAAAAATTCAAGAGTGAAAACTTCGCACTCATTACTTGTGAAAATAGCTTAATTAATGGCGCCCTCGTGACTCATCAGCGCACTCACGCCAAGGCACACATAGGCCTACTCATAACAAAAGCAAACTTTAGCAGATGAATTCATATATCGCCGTAGGACTTGCGGCAGGCAAGGGGGGGGGGGGGAGGGGGGGTCTCGCAGTTACTATTACATATGGAGAGGGAGGGAAACAGAAAAGATTTTTGTTAAAATAAAGTTTGGAGACTGAAAAGCAACATCGTCCACAATCGCTCTTCAGGTTATAAGTTATCAATTTTAAAAGAAACAGAAACGACTTACTTTTATAAATGTCTCAATATTGGACTGTGGGTGGATTGGCTCATAATCTTCCAGAAATGGCAGGTATTAGGAGCTGTAGCATTTTACCTGGTAAGCCATAGCTGACAAGTGAACACAATTTATATCTTTTTCTGCTTGGATTCGTACTTAGAATACGGTCCCCTAGCAAAAACCTCAAGAAATTATACTTTTATGTGACCCATTTCACAGACCTGCGTAATATACAGTTCCCTTTTAAACGGACGTTGGACTATTTGGTTAACAGCACGGACTATTGCAAGACGTGGAGAATAAAAGGATTTCCCAGTTCCTGCTCACCAACAACTGTTTTTCCTGCAACTCTATCACTACAAAAACGTGTGTTTGTCCGACTCACACTCCAAACACTAATAGCAGTCTTTCACAGGATGAGGGAATGAGGCTGCTGGAATCTGGAGTGCAATGAGAAATTCACGTTCAACGTGGGGTCTACCATTGATAATCTGTCTGTGACCTAAGACCAGATCTGAGCAACTGTTCAGTGGAATTTTTCATTCTTGCCGATATGGCTGCAAATTTAGATGCAGTCACTATTACCATCGTTGGTTATATAATACTACCAGTATACTACCAATAATACTACCGTAATAACTACCATTATGTTACCAGTAACTACCACTATCTCATGCATAATGACAAATAACTGCTGAAATAACAAAACTGAAACCGGGTATGCATACGTTCATAAAATGACATATATTCACCCATCCATCCATACGACCTGTCAAGAGGTATACACATTCAGATAAATACATAGATACAAAGAATGTCTGGTTTTTTTCTTTAAAAATTTTAAAACTAGGCACGCCATTGGGACTCCCATGTAAGTTCAGATAGTCAGTCGTCTGGTACCGCTTGGCATGGACATCAGTGAAGAAAGATTGACCTGAAAATGGAAGTATGAAAATGTCACTGAATTTATTTTTTTTAACTACAACGTCGCACCCAAATCTTGAAAGACCCAGCAAAAAGTACTGACACTGTAAAATCTACCGAATAATTCATTTTTGGGCTCATCAAGATGCTTTTTTCAGGTCTTGATACAATTATATAGACGTACACATGAATGCATACTCATTTGACATAGTCAAAATTGGGCAAAAAGAGAAAGTTGTATGTTGCGAAGCCCTCCGTGAGAAATAAAACCCAAACGATACAAAGCAAACTAAAGAGAAGACAGAAAATTTGACATAGTTTTGTAAGTTCAATTCAACTTGATTTTGACAATACAATGAAAATAAATCCAATGATATATAATCAAATGAGCAATACAACTGGAGATTACAATCTTTTTTTTTTTTTTTACAGTCCTAATTTTCATACCCTAAATAAACCTATTATGGCATTAAGACTGATGTAACTGCACTCTTTTCCCCTCTATTTCTGTACATTCATGTATACATTTTCTTGCAGAAAAATCTTTCTGTCACTGCAAATCCTGTTCTGATACAGCTAAGCATGAAACAAAATTGCAGTCTCCATAAATCTGCAAAGTTCATCAGGTGAAGAGCAAAACGCGTTAGCCAAATCTGAGAATTATGTTTTTCCGATGGGAAAATGAGTGCTGAAACGAAAGATTTAAAGACATAATGAATTTATACCTTCAGGGGAAAGAAAAATTGTTTGAAATTCTAAATATTTTAAGTTCCCAGAGTTTGTTTTTCATTCTGTTTTTTTTTCTTTTTTTGGGGGGGGGGGGATGTAGCACACACACTTACAGTAACCCAAACATCCTAACAGTATAAGAAAATGTCACCCTATCGCATGCAAAATTCTTTTCACTCTCTGTTCGGCAACGCAAAAATCCATTTTTCTTCTCTCCTCAATGAATTTGCTATTTATGTTCACATTCTTGAGAAGTATTTTGTTTGTTTGTTTTTCAGCAACTACATGCGCGCAAGGAATGGGTTAAACATTGAGCACAGACGAGCACATAGTGCTCACACGGGCCATCATTCAAACAGCTTTTATTATTGTTATGACTCACTTAACCCTGTTATAAGCTTTCTGACAAACTCAGTTAAAAGCAGTTACAAACAGTTTATGCATAAAGACATTATTTCTTGAGCAGACTTTTAGCGCCTTTCATCGTGTACGCTTCATGCAGCCATTACATCAAATACCATGTTCTAGCTTCCTTGTAGCCGTGACCGAGAAACTAAACGCATGGCTTAGTCCATGATCAATCATTGTCGTCTTTCGTCTTCTGATGTAAACGCTAATAAAAATAATTAAAAACAAACTTTAATTTAAAAATGACAGAGGTCATAACTTAAACTCACTGTTTCGTTTCGTAAAAACGACAGTTTTAATTTTCAATTGAGCAAAAATAGTGTAAAACAGTTCAGGAATGCTAATTTTTACATCTGAAAACGGAATCTGACACAGTTCGAGCAAGAAATTGCTGGTTCAGTAGGATTTAATAATGTGGAGAAAACGAGGAAGCATGAGAAAATAATTATCATTATGAGTGCAAAAAGATGATGAAACTAGAATACAAATGTTTCAGCCAGAGATCTAGTTGTAGTTCCTCTGTTTGACTGGCAACAAATTGTCTGCATCACAATGAAGCTAAAGCAATTTTACGGCCACCCCAGCTTGCCTTGCGTGAACTTCCGTCATTGTACCTTATTCCATTTCTTCCTTTGAAGAGTTCCCGGGTTTATTTCACGAGCGGGTGCGCGCGCAGCGTGACTCCAGATAATGATATAGACAATACAGTTACAGGAGAAAAAAAAAGGGGAGAGGGGGGGGGGGGTTCGGGGATCTTTTAAATTGGTGTGAAGGGAAACAGGAAGTAAATAAGAGTGTGGTGGGGTGGGGGGGGGGGCAGATATGAAAATCTTGAGACGTAAAGAAAAGCGGAGACAGTTTGGAAGGCAGGAGGATAGGGTTCGCCAAGTTCTGCAGATGACAAGAGATTGGAGACAGGGGAGCAAAGACAATTTGTGAAGAAAAAGGGGAGGCAAGAAAAATGTAGGAGGACGGGAAAGAGGTGGCAATTGAAGAATGTGAGTAAAAAGAGATAAGGAAAGGAAAGAAGACAGACATAACGATACAGAGAAAGAACACTACGATATTCGAGAGCAGCGAGTAATCGTTGCCCAGATTGTGTCTCTAGCGAGTAGAAAACTAAATAAATACAAGATTGCAGCACTGCCATGTTCACTTCTCAATGTTGCCTGTGTGTTTATTTGACATTTTCAACCTTTGTCTAGGCTTACTGTGTTGGCTGATCTACAGCACTGTTCTGTGTGCTTTCTGTGACCAGGACTGAACAGCTGTGTATCCTGGAAAACATTTGAAACTGGTCTTCAATGGCAGTGAAAGGTTGCAATATTATTACAAGACTGAACAGTTCCAGCGTTCTTGCTTGTCTCCGCATCTATGAGCATTTGAAAATGGCCTCCCAAGGTAGAGACCCGTAACAGTGTTGACAATATAGGGGTCGTGGCAGACTTGTAGAGACAAAGACATTGACGACAAGTGCGCTGATAAATCGGGATGACAAAAGAATGAGTTGGTGAGTAGGTGGTTGTGAAGAAAATAAAAAGAAGGAACCAGTCCAGGACAAAAAAATATCCAAACATTTTACCTAAGGTCCTAGGTATAGCCTTTGTACTGTTGAGAATTTATTTTCCAACGGTGGTCACACAAGGAAACCTGCAATCAGATTTAAATCTGAACCAGTTCCATCGCTGGGTTGGTGAAAGAACAACCAGAAGAAAAGCAAACAAAGGAACGGAAAGACAAATCAAGACAGAGATAACGTGCTGACAGCTCCCGGTTCAAGTTTTCATAAGACGCCAGAAATGTTCACATAAACACAGAAAAGATGGACAAATTGAGAATATATTTATAAGCTTTAAGTAGTCTTACATCGCCCGCTAATCGTCTTTTCAGTGCGGAACAGGGCGTTTGCCAGTCGAATGTTTTGACAAAAGGTCTGCTGAATCAATCCAATTCTGGCCACACTATGTCGTAAATTCTTCACTGAGTAGTGATTATTGGCCTCTAAACTAACAATTTGAGCGGTCAGATTGCGTAGAAATGTTTACCATGCTAAACTTCTCCCTCTGGGGCTGGAGCTCAAGAACTGTAGTCTTGAAAGGAAGTTTGTCTGTCTCTCGGAGGAATTCTGTTGACAAACGTATCACCACATGTATATTTTGTGGCTTGACATTTAGAATCATGTCATTATTTTCCTAAACCTTCGGCTACTTTCCAAAAACAACGATTTTTTAAAGTCACCCTTTTATTTTGTGTTCCTGGGAAAATGAAACGACACGTTTATGTCTTTAGATATCGTCATGTGACTACGCGTAGGCCTATATTTTCGTCACATGCAGGAAAACAGGTGGGAAGAGTCAAGTGGCTCGATGTTTCAACAACGTGCATTGTATAACATAACAATTTTCCAAAGGCATAAACCTAATTTCTTTACCAGAACTCTTGCACATTTTCTTTCGGCTCTTGCCAATTAGGACAAGGAGGAGACGCCGAAAGCTCTCATGCGTTTCGCTTGCACATTTTCCCACATTTCAACGTTGAGAATGTCGTACTGATGTCGTTACAACGGCTCGCCCTAGTTTTGGCACTCACACCCGCGTCGAACATGCCGCTGCTTAAAGTTAGGTTGATGACCGTGACTTGTCAACATGCCCGTTACATTAGGGTCACCCATTTAACCATTTTGTGACGCGGAACCATTCCACACGTGCGGCTGGCCAAAGTGACAGGAAGTCGTCATGAACACATGCGCAGTTTGTGAAGAAATTGATGAGACCGCAGGGATAAGGCGGGCCCCGCACAGCTGCGCACCATCAGATCGCCTGGGACGCCAAAACACCTCAGTACAAGCAAACAGGGATCCTATAAGCGACATAATATTTATTTTAACAAATGTTGACCTTAAACATTAACTCTACGGAATTGGTAAACGCATAGAGAAACTTTCTGGGTGGTTTTTCGAAGACGTTTTTCCTCGCCACACTAACAAACAACTTTTTCTTATATGGGCATAACTGGGACGCCTGTAGGCCATAAACAAAGATATCTGTTTATAGACAAGGAGAACAGACAGGTTTTCAGAGTTCTCTGGCCTGCATCACAGATAACAAAATAGTGACGTCCCTCATAAGGCACACAATCTGTCTGCCATTCTTAACATTTTGAAAAAAAAAAGGAAAAAAGAACAAAAACAAAAAACGAGAGAAAACATTAGCCTGTGCTGAATAAACAGTACCTGTTGTTCACAGTACCATTGATGCCAACTTTCCAAAAGCGCTTACTAATAGAGGATTTCATGACGCCCAAACGGGCCCAGGGCCTCATATCATAAAGCCTTAGATCTAAGGGTCTTAAGACATAGGGTCAGGTATGTATTGTGTAGGTTTGAGTGTGAGATAAAGTCTGTAGTAAACGGGGCCTCATGCATTATTGAGACTGAAACAAATCTCTCGCTATTCAAGGGAATTCAAGTCAATATCAAGGCAAAACAGACATGATTCAGTGCACGGAGACTCGTGAAGTGCTATGGAAGCACGAAATGGGAAGTTACATTCGTGAATTATAGACGTGTCGGAGTGACACGCAGAAATTTTCTTTATTATTGTATATTATGTTTAGTGAGATCCAATGATCGCAGTGTTATACACTCAGTAATCTCAGCACAAAATGATCATTATTTATTGGATATGGATGTGATCGTCGTTCTCATCACCTGAGGTGAGACAGACGAAAACGATGATGAGATTATCAGATAATTGAATAATTACCTAATTAGATACAATATATAGAGAACGGTACAAGATGGTTATAGGCTTGGCTGGGAGTTTCACAAAGGTTTCAGCGCAATGGCAGCTAGATTGTATTTATCATGGTGTACTAAGTGAATCTAACTATTGCGTAATGATGGAAGTATGTAGACTGCTGTCACTGGAATTTGCAAATTAATGAATGCTCATGTAGTTAAAATAGTATGCCCAGAGAGGTAAATCAAAATGTCCTAACTTAATTTTAAGTATGTAAATATATGAGGGAATAGGACAACTGTTAGGTAGGTTGGTTGGTTGGTAGGTAGATAGGTAGGTAGGTAGGTAGGTAGGTAGGTAGGTAGGTAGATAGATAGATAGATAGATAGATAGATAGATAGTTAGATAGATAGATAGATAGATAGATAGATAGAAAGAAAGAAAGATAGATAGATAGATAGATAGATAGATAGATAGATAGATAGATAGATAGATAGATAGATAGATAGATAGATAGATAGATAGGTAGGTAGGTAGATAGATAGATAGATAGATAGATAGACAGACAGACAGACAGACAGACAGATAGATAGATAGATAGATAGATAGATAGATAGATAGATAGATAGATAGATAGATAGATAGATAGACAGACAGACAGACAGACAGATAGATAGATAGATAGATAGATAGATAGATAGATAGATAGATAGATAGATAGATAGATAGATAGATAGATAGATAGATAGATAGATGACAGTTAGATAGATAGAGAGATAGATAGATAGATAGATAGATAGATAGATAGATAGATAGATAGATAGATAGATAGATAGATAGATAGATAGATAGATAGATAGATAGATAGATAGATAGATAGGTAGCCACATGTGTTCTCAATGTAGACTGCAGCATGACCTGTTTGTGTAACAGTCAGCACTGATGACACAAGCAGGTATTTATAAACTGCTACAACTAATCATTATAATCAATGCTCTATGCTTATTTCACGTGGTTTTATTGGAACATACACTAGCCAATTATCTTCCGTGGCTCAAAATGCATTAGAAAAACAGATTTGACACGATTTGATGTTAGAATAGAAACATGTCTTCATCAGATAAAACCCCGAACTCTAAACATACTTTCATGACAAGCAAGGAAAAGTTATGACAGGCCAAGTTTCATTCCCACGCTGCTATACCCCATTCCCGGCGACAAGGACTGCCTTCAATTTTCATAACTCCTCAACTTACTTCGAAAAATGCAAGAGTTTACGTAAAGGGCAGAATCTTGAAATATCACAGTTTCGCTTCCAGTCTCAGGTATAATCTGATAATGCTAAGCGAAGAAACCATCTATTTTGATTGTGGCGGATTCAAGCCATTTCCTGCATCAACTTTTGTTTCCCATGTGTTGAGGCGTTTGCTCTTGTTTTGATTAATTTGCCTGCCGAATGCCAAAACAATAGGAAAAGGCTGTGTTTATCGTGAGCACGGCATGGTGAGCATTTTCGCTTTAGTGGTATCAGTCTCGCCTGTGTTCGTCTTGTGGGCTGTTGAGATAATCTCCAAACTGCGCCTGTTTTTCTCCCTCAAGCTGGTGCCCAGCCGTTCAAACACGCGCAAGGTGCTCCAGATTGGGCGGCTATACGAGAGTTATTACAGATAAAGGAAATCCTTTATACTTGTAATGGCTTACCATTGTGCACATTTCTTACATAATCCGACTCCATTGGTGTATATTTGTCTTGAAATCTTTTCATAAAAACAGAGCTTTTGTTGTGGGTAGTTCTAGTTTACCTGAAATATTCCTTTTTCTGTCATGTTTTGGATGATTCAAGAGCCACAGCTTCAAAATGTGCGTTACACGTGAGCTGGGTAGCCGAGGGCGAACTTTTCTTTCCACAAATAAATGGAAAACAATACACAGACGACGCATCAAAACCGAATATCGCTGGAATCTGTCTACCTCAAATTCTGCTTCAAATTTACGTGATTTCACACCAGGCGGCGCTCGCCATGCTATCATTAGTACGAGAAATACATTGAACAGATTACGGCAGAATACGGACAAAATTAATATACAGACAGTGCAAATTGTGTTGGAACATTGAATACGGCTTGGAAATTCAAAAATAGGTTTCTTTCTTGCCCCCCCCCCCCTCTCCCTCTTTCTGAATAATCTGGAAATTTGCATGGCTGTCATTGAATACTGACATTTCTGAATCATCAAATTCGATTTGTAATTCAAGTAACGTCTCCTTTATTCCCATCAGGACATGATATCGTGTTCGTTATCGTCCTCATTAAATTATCGTGGTCATCATCAGCAGGATATCATCACCGTCATTGTCATCATTATTATCACATGGTATCATTTTCATCATTATCAAAACTTTATAATCAGAATCAGCAGACTGTTTGTATTGGTATTTAATGTGTTTTTAGCCCACTCCACTTAAGAGAAAATATGCTTACCGAACTGTAAACAGTAAGAAAAAATACATTAATATTCTATTACAGTGTAGAGTCTTTATGGTTAGTAAAAACTACATAAATAAATAAACGAATACATTAACTGATAAATAAACACTAAATAAATGAGAATGAGTGAGAATAATATAGGTAAACAAGTATATAAACAACTAAACTAATGAATAAAGAAAGAAAGAATGAAAGAAAGGAAGAAAGAAAGAAGAAAGAAAGAAAGAAAGAAAGAAAGAAAGAAAGAAAGAAAGAAAGAAAGAAAGAAAGAAAGAAAGAAAGAAAGAAAGAAAGATAGACAGAAAGAAAGAAAATCCCCAGATTCTGTTTTATATTCTAGTTATCAAGACCTTAACCTGCCTAAGTACGTTACAAACACCCTGTACATACTGAGATTTCTCACTAACTAACGGACAATTCAAGTTGTTGCTATTCGGCACCCAAACCGTTGTTCCAGCTGACAGTTGCCCTGCTGTGTTGTTCCCCCTTGTCAAATTCCAATCGGATCCTCAGCGCTGGCCGCTGCCAATGCTTATCGCCCCTTAGAGACATTTCCTCATTTACTTTAACATGTCTAAACAAATTTCAGCGCAATAAGAACGGAAGGCATCCTAAATAGTCCGTAACCGCCCTGACAGCAGCCAAATTGCTCCATCCCACACCGTGAAATATTGCCCAGCGGATGCTGAGAGCACGCTAGCATGGTTTGCAGCCTGTTTTATAACCTAATGCCCTGCAAACAGCTCACTCACAGGTCTACTGGTTATATTGCTGCAATATAAACCATTCTTGCAAGGCTGTTCACACTGCACAGGTGCCCTCGCTAAATTTTTATATCTTGTTTTAAAATAGACATGCAGTTCTCACTGGGGCCTTTTATCTTCATGCTCGCTTCTGCCATAGAACAAACTATTAATTTTACTGCTTTAATTATTATTCTCCTGATGTGCAAAGAAATGTCTGTGAACAACCACAGATCGTTCCCCTTAGAATGACCATGTTCGAACTCCCTTCCATCAAATTTTGAGAAATGGAGGATTGAAGTCTTATGTGATCATATCTTTTAGAGCAAAGAATTGTTTAATTACACACCGAATCTGCTTGATACTTTGACACACAATGGACAAGGCCCGTAGATGTAGTATGTAGTGTGTAACTCAGTTCAGCCAAAAAATGGAGATAGAACCTTGTCATTCTAAAGGGATGAAATGCTTCTATTATTACCATATTGTGTACTTCACAATACCAACACATTTGTATTTGTATTTGCATTGGTATAACTCTTTAATCCCATTTGGGAAATTTGCCTTTGTGCCATTGCAGCCCAGTTACAACTGGATCAGGCACGTCGTCGCCACAGTGCAGCGCCGGTCGGCGGGTTTTTTTTGGGGGGGGGGGAGATGAGGGAGGGAGGGGAGGGAATGGTAGAGATGAATTTTATTTAATTTTGCCCGGGCAGTGGCCTGTTCGGCCTGCTCTTTACGATTTCCAACTGCCAAGGTATCTTTAACGTGCACAACGTGTACACGGGCCCTCCGAAATTTTTCGTCCTTATCCGAGAAGACTAGGTACTCGATCCTACCCCCCCCCCCCTCCAATAGGAACAGGGACACGAAAATATGAGAAAAATCCCAAACTTCCAACATGCCTGCACCAGCCGGGTTTTGAACCCGGGACCCTTGGCATGAGAGGCGAGCACCTTGCCTCTAGACCACCTTGTCCATGTAAGTACTAAATGTCATATTATTATAATCTTCATCACTATTTCCAAACCATAGGAGCAACATTAAGCTGTGCGTTTCCTACATTCTTGCAAGAAAACAATGCTTTTCCACACCTCAATCATTATTCTAAGATCCTGAAAGTGCTTATTCAAATTCCTTTTTTTCTCAGAGCCCTCATCCTTATCAACCTCCTCCCCCTTCCCAAATTTAAAAAAAAAAGGCCAAAAAACAAAACAAAAATATTCACACACACATACAAAAACAGCTTATCCACATACACACAAACAAAATATTGAATTTTTATACTAAAGATGGTCTTTTTTTCCCCATTCATTTCTTGTTCTTTTAGGATTTATTGATGATTATTCCTTTTATTGTGTTTGCAAAGCTTTACAACATTCAATTTTTTTTTTCTTTTGGCCACATTTTAACACAGACAGAAGGAGACCGAAATTAGAAGGGTTTACAGTAACGGAAACTCCTCTCAGCCAGAATGACAAAAGACGATTCTCGTAATTTCCAGCATCAGTTACGGCCCCTCCTGTATTAATGGCTTTCACTTGTTAAGAACACAAAATTCTTCCGTAAGCTTTTGGACAGGGCGATGATAAACATGTAGAAATTGTAGCAATGATTAGGAAACTCGCTGCAATCAGCCAGCGTTTTGATGTGAAAACACATGTTCTCTCCTAACAGGATAGCAACTCACTCCCTTGTCATCAGCGTGCATGTTTGTGAGATGGAGGAAATCTCTGACATTGCTCAGCACGACGTTACAAGATCCAACAGCCGCGCTCAGCAGCGTCGATAGGGATTTCATGCACGTGTTAATTTACTCTGTCAAAATAAACACACTAAATCCCCTCGCCTACTTTTTTTTTTCAAGGTGTGTCTAACTTGGATCATGCTCTGTGAAGACTTCGTATCAGTTTGAAAAAGAGAAGAAGAAAAAGAAGTAAATTATCGTATATCGTCATCTTCTGTCTTCTTAAGTAATGTGGGTTTTTTTTTAAGCTTTTTTTTTTTAAAGCAAGCATTTTTCAGGCAAAAATGCAGCTTTTTGCCAACTTCAACACAAACCTAACTCTGAAACCGAAACTGAAAGCCTCATTAACCTTTTACTCCTGACATGGTTGATGAAGTTAGAAGACTGAATTCTCTCTGTGACAAACATTTACCAACGATGCTGTTGGTGCAAAGGTTTTCAAATCTTTTGGGCAAAGAGATAACATGTGCATAATTTCAGGTTTCCCCAGACATGACAACAATACATGCTTAGTTTTCATGTGATCACGCCTTGATTGATAATACACAATGTCGTTTTCTCAGCATTGGTGTAAAGTATGAAATTAGGATTTTGTAATATACTTGCATGTTAGTGAGGTTCAAAGCTAATGTTCTCCATAAGTGAAACTGGAATGTCCATTAGAAATGGCCGATCTGGAATTACGGTTCACATTAAAGATTTATCTCAACACTTTCCCATCACTGAATTCTTCATTTTTTGGTCTCTTAAATATAAAAATATATTATTGTTACTTTAGATCAGTGTTGGCAGACTAGATAAATTTATGGATAGACATAAACCTTCTATGGTTTGGATACAACTGGCTTCGCGAAACATCGAGAGTGCAAAGAAAAGAGAAGTGGTGATGATTTGTTACTTCATCTGTGGATTCGTGCAGCGTGGAATTTTCACGACATTCGTACTTCAACAAGAAAAATTTCACAGTAGGTCCTCATTTTTACAATAACAAGTGAAACACTCTTGCTGCTTCTTACAACTGCAGCAAAAAATATTAATAATGAAATGGAATTGAAAGAATATTTCATCTGGTTATTGAAATTTGACTGAATATTATGATGCATATATATATATATAATTTCATAAGAAAACTTCACTTGAATGTACAGGTCACCAAAATAGTATCGAACTGTTTTCTCTTCGTACTGTTGGTAAACAACTGTCTCATTGATTCATTTCTCATGACATGAAAACTTTGACAGCCGCCTTTTTTTTCCTCCCGTTTTCTTCTCCGTTTGATTTAGTCTTTGTCTTCTCTGAATGTTCTTGTCCAGCCAAGTTGCAATAATATTTCACATAATTGTCATACACAAAAAGGGGAGACAACGCCTGAAATTGGTCTGCAAGGGTCCGTAATTCGTATGGAAAAACGCCATCTTGGCCACCTTCAGCCGAGACGTTGGCTGGATTCACTGAAGCAGCCGCCAAAACTCTCGAGAAAACATTTTAATGTTTGAAGTATTGTTGAAGTATAACATTTTAATAAGACAATTTTGTGTCCCGGACAGTCCGCGTGGCGTGTTCAAACACGAACCGCCTGTGTAGACCGCCGTTAGGCAACGCGCCACCCGCCCGAACATTTGTCGGGACTATCAAGGGGGAACAATCCAGCGCCAAATGTCAGCGTCGTTCACTAGTATTATTAGCGCTCCTCGTCATACTTCACTTTTTTTCATTCCAGACTCATTAGGATTCGGTGTAGCTTTTAAACCGGAGGGGGCGAATCGCATCACCTTCTAACTTACCGTCTTCAATTAGTCTATAAAGAGCCGGTTTTCCGCTGGAAGGTTTTAATCGCCGCCTCAATCTACAAATTGACTGCCACGTTTAATTGGCATGCGCTCGCCTATGAAGCAATCCGGTCCACTGAAAAGAGGCAGACCCGTGCCCCGAGTCCCAGGGGTAACGTTCATTAAATTTCATGACTCTGCCCTTGCGCGGCCTTTACTGACGGCATGAATGGGTTAATTAACACGTTCCGGCACTGGACCGGCTTTTCCGGCCCCGTTACAGACGTTACGCCGGCGGTAAACAGCTCGCAGGACAATCGGAGAAACTTGTCTTTATTATTATAAATGTTTAGGGCGAGATTGGCCAACTTGCTATTGGACTTTCAAATGAGAGGAATAGCTGACCTCCCTTGCTTGCTCACCGATACATCTCCCGTCTCAAGAGAATTCCCAGATGAAATCTTTAAGAATTCTTGACAAATTTCGTCGGACGCTGCAGGGGAAGAGTTTCTAGCTTGGAATAGCGCCCATCTAGGAACATTGCACTAGTGGTTAGCCATTTGTAAGACCCCACGTGTTTTTCCATATCCCAAGAGATGGTGGATTTGCCAAGTTTCTGTGAGTAAAAAGGCAATAGAATATGATTGAATTAATCAAAGATGGACCACCTCTTTTCTTTTCAGACCCTCTATTTGCTCCAAGAAGCACGGGAACAAAAGCGACTCCTACTTTTGGGGAATGGTCAAACACCAGCAGATAAAAGAATTTCAGGATTCGGATTTGCGGGCGTTAATTGGCCAATAACCAATTCGCACGCGTTGCCCCTACTGTGATTTGTGTTTTTCTGAGGAAAAGAAACAGTCTGATTCAAATACAGGGTTTGATGGGAAGTTTGAAGATAAAACACGTCCAAATTCCGGGTGTCCAAAATTTAAAATTTATTCGCCAGAGGCGAGATTATTTGATGTAAACACGGGAAAATTGTGTTTACGAGCAGACTGTGTTTTCTTTCTTGAAAATGCCGAGATAGATTTAATGTTTAGTTGTCTCGCCACCAGGTTATAGAATCGACATGCTGATTGGTCAGCTCGCAAAAAGGTTAGCAGATTTCGCCACTGACACAAGGGATAGGTTTTGTTTTTTTTTAAATTGCCAAATTACGATTATAAATGCAAACCATCTGAGGGCAAAGATATAAAGGGCTGTCGCAGATCCCAAATCTGATCTGAAATATACTGTCTTTATGAATTTCCTGATGATGGATCTCTATGAGAGAGAGGAAATCTATTGGTAACACAGCAGGTTTTGTCTGGATTGGCAAAGGACGGGAGTAAATTTCTCTTCAATTTTATTTCCAGGTCTGAGTTTCATTGACATAATCTATTCTTTTATATACATCAACAGTGTAAAATAAAAATTATATATAGCCGTCCATCTGGTCCTTTGCATATTATCCACAGAAAAAAAGCTTGAATTTTGCAGGAATATTAAACTGTTGAGCCTGTCACATGATGGAAATGATTTCAATTTCACCTCCCTTTTTTGCAGAATTCTCTGACATATAAAACGTCATCAAACAGTAATAAAAAATAAATAAATTGCAACCCCCACCCCCCACCCCCCACCCCCATCCCATTCAGGACAGAAACTCATTCCGGCCTGATACATGTACTTGCAAGGATAATCCACTCTATTACCCCATCTTCTCTGACATTACATTACGACGAACGGGTTTAACGCCGATCTTCATTGGCATATAAATATGAATTTAATACAAAACCACGTTATTTGTTACTTTAATATTTAAAACAACAATAACAACAACAAACGACCTCACCTAGACTGACAAATTTACTTCAACAAGCCATAGCTCTAGCTACTGAAACAAAACGGAATCACCTTCGACAGGATAACCGTGACTTCTACAGATATGTTTACATTGGGAAAGGCAATCAATTGGAAATGATTTGGCTTAGAGCAATACTGTCGACTTAAGAGTCAGAAGTTTCCATGCGGCTATGAATGAGAAGATCTTTGACCCTAAACATCATCAATCATATCCCTTTAGAACATATGTATCCAGTTGTCCTGTTTATTTTATTAAATCAGGTATGCGGTGTCATCGTTCCTCTTATCCATAATCGACACAGACCTAGCTCCCATATGGAGGTGATTAAGAAGATCATTGCTCTGGGCTTGGGCTCAGGGACCCCAATGTTCGACCTGGTAAGATCAACGCCGGCGCGAGCCAGCAAGTAAATAAGGACACAAACAAGCAAGCAAGACTTCAAATAGGCTATGGGCAAACGTATGTTTTAAGAGCGTGAGCGCTTGGAACCTCAAAAAATGTCTCTCTGACTGGCAATTCAGATCTCCGTAGAATAAATAATATTCCCGAGTGGCTTGCAGGTGGTAGTAATATTATCAAAACACGTGCACAAGTGCAAGAGAGGCTGCATCACCACGGTGTTTGGCACCAGATCGCAGTAAAAGAACTCAAGCATCGGCATATTGTGCTCCGTGGGTCCTTTTTACAAAGAAATATATACACACGGGCGTTAAGAATGCTTTTCATCATGTCCGCCGGTATAAACAACAACCAGAGCGTTCCCGCCATGGAAAGGGGAGGGAACAAATAAAGGGAGGGGGCGTGAGTAGATGGAAGCACGAGAGGGTGCCATGCAGGAGATAGATTTAAGGCGAAAACACGTTATCTTTTAGCATTAAACCCTCAAGGAATCTTTCTCCCCTGCAGATAATAATACTCTTTCTACGATGGCTTTTCTTTAATCCCCTTCCCCTTCTTTAAAGTTGAATTATTACTGCCAATAAAATGACAAAGATTTAATTAGTTAACGAGGCTTTAAAAGATAAAATTTACTGGATGGCCTGGCAGTACTCCAAGTGCAGTGAGATAACCGTGATACAAAAAACGGATATGCTCAGAACATAAATCTTCCCAAGCACTCCAGGATCAAAAACAAAACAACAACAACAACAAACAAACAAACAAACGGTGGCTTTAAACTGAAAAAGCAACCAGTTTTATTTTAAGGTAGCAGAGTTGATTCTAAACCAGCCATGGGATGATAAGGCAGTTATTCGTATCCTACATGAAAGTAAAGATTGAGAATTCTCCATTCGTAGCGTCCACCCGTTCCACATCTTGAGACCTGCACAAATTCAGAAGTGTACAGAAAGATCACGCCAACAATTCTAAAAGGGATATTGCGAGTTGGGTCAAACGTTATCTTAGTCTTGAATGACCATCATATTAACACGAAGAGGAACACACTAGTATTTAAACACTAAAAAGCCTCAAGCGTTTACTAGGATCGAGTAGTTCTTGGAAATTGGATTTTTCTCATATTTTCAAGTCCCTGGTCCTATTGGGGGGGGGGGGGGGTAGGATCGAGTACCTAGTCTTCTCGGATAAGGACGAAAAAATTCGGAGGGCCCGTGCGCACGTTGCGCACGTTAAAGATACCTTGGCAGTTGGAAATCGTAAAGAGCAGGCCGAAAGGCCGCTGCCCGGGCAAAATTGAAATTAATAGATCAAAATTTATCCATATCATCTCCCCCCCCCCCCCCCCCCCCGCCAGAACAAGAAATAAAACAAGTAAAGTGAGGTGTAAATGCCAAGGGCAGCGAACCTCCTAAAATAAAGACCTCAAATCAAGCGTTTACTAAATTTCTTGTCTGGCTAAGGTCTCATAGCATGTTTTGGCTCTTAGTTCCCGAGCCGTGGGTATGTGGATCTGATGAGAGAATATCAAACCAGTACATGGTTAGCCCCGGAACACTCTGTTTATTTACTCGCGACTTTTGTTTTTCATACTACGGGGATGCTTTTTTGCCCCTTGCCTACTGTCAATAACTTCAGATCCCAGGACCCTGAGGGGAATCGAACCCAAGCCACGAGACATCCAGCTGCGCGCTCCAAGACACGTGCACAAAAGGGAGTAAACAAATACGGGGCGATTCGTCCAAGACGGAGAATGGAGAGACTTGAATTTCAAACATCACATGGTATAGAAAGGAGTCGCCTGCTACTGGCCGTATCACCCCCTCTTCTCCACTTGCCCCCATTATTTACAACTATTTGTCCGCCCTCGGGGTCTCGGCTCAGCAAGAAACACCGCCAATTAATGCAATGAAAAAGAGATTCACGTTTTGTACTCTTTCATAAACGGTGGCTTAAATGTTTCGGAGGTGAGCGTTTACGATTGTGTTGAGAACAATTTGACAACAGGCCCCACAGGCTCATAAAAACCTGCCTCCCTGAGCCCGTACTGAATAGATTACAGGCAGATCCTCATTTGGGATGGATGCAAAAATGAAACAGCGATACGGTTTATTAGCCGCCTTGAATATGAGATTGTTGTGTCTTTATTTCCCAGAATATGAAGTCTCCGGGCGCTTTTTTTGTAAACTTCCTTTCGCATGGGAATGAAAGGGAAAGCTGAGAAAGTTAATAAAATATTATTGTGATAATGGCTGAGAGAGTTGTCCACGGGAAAAATACCAAGCTGAAAAAAGTTTGATAGCAAAGAAATACGGAAACAGTTGGAGACAAAAAGCAACCACAACACACTGAATGAATGCGTCTCGAGCGCTACGGAGGTAAATATGACCTTTTTTTTTTTTTTTTCAAGACCAGCAACATTAACAGAATGAAGATATTATTGCTCCTGAGTAAACAAACCTCATCACGAGAGTTAGTCCATGAGTCACAAGTCAAGAAGGCCCTATTGAAATCTGAAATCCTTCATGCAGCCTAACTGAAAGACAGAGGTTCGCTTCAATGTTACTTAGAAAAATAATTGTTTGTGATAGAATGTCGGAGAAATTTGTCTCAGCATTATGTACCAAAGCTGGAAAGTAGAATAACACAACTTTACAACGTTACGGTGCAGTTTCAAAAACGAGTACCATCTTTTCAGAAATGTGCTCCTGCTTGAAGTGGATTTTGCGAAACAACAAAACAAAAAAATAAAAAATAAAAAATAAAAAGAACGACATGTATAATGACATTTTCATCAACATCCTTGGCATCATCAACCATCGCATAACAACAAGAGCTCTTTCATAAAGTCATTCCTGGCGCTACTGAAACTTGCAGAGTGCAGTCATTTGTTTTACCCGTGTGTTCATGGGGCATAGTTTTGGATTCCTTAAAGCACTGCACCATTTTATCTTTCTGTAACGTGTAATTTCACCGACATCATACAGAACAAAACTCATAAACAACAGCATGCAACATAATAATTACAAAGCCACACTCTTAAACCGTCCTGACACATGAAGAAGAGGAGGAGGAGGAGGGAGGAGGAGGAAGAAGAAGAAGAAGAACAACAACAACAACAAAAACATCACGCATAATGGCACGACCAATATCAAACACAATCGTAAAAACCTTCTATATCGATGAGAAACGTCCTGTCCAGCAAGTCTTTGTCACAATGCAAGACCAAAAAGTTGATTTAAGAAGGGGGAAAAAACAAGTGACACTACAATAGAAAAGATCAATTTATAGCCTTGGGCGACACAAGTTTTGAGGCGGGATAATGTTGAACCTTATCAATTGGAACATGATCACCACCTGGGGTAACAGCGGTGTAGATCCTCTTTCTGCGTCGGGATCATTTTGGCAGACTAAAATTATTATTTGGCAATCTGGACGCGTGGCTGGCATTTGAACTCAAAGTCAGTTCTCATTACGTGAGTCTTGTCCATTGCTGTCATACACTCACTACTGCAAACATCTGTTGATATTCGAGCGTCATTGTCACCGAAGGGTCTCCAAGCTGCAGTCAAAACGTGACGGCCTTCCCACCTCCACATGCGGTCTTATGTCCTTCATTGTTCTCCCCAGAGTTCCATTGTGACACAGATCCTTCACAGCGACCCCATGAAATCCGTCGATGCGTGAACATTAAGGATCATTAAGCAGGATACCGATCCCAAAGTTCCGTACGAACGTCTTTGCATCTGGTCTGAAAGCCAAGAAAAGTTTTAACAGGCCTATTGAAAGAACACTCAGGCGGAAACGATACTGAGGTCGAGAAGACGTCTTGACTGAAATCATCCTTATGCGCGCTTTTCAGCCGAACTCTGTATCCGTCTCTGGTTCCGCCTTAAGTTCTCTCTGTAAAGTACACTTGACTCATACAGTCTTTTATGATGTCAAGCCTAGTTCGGTCCAATATTATTCATAGATTCCTTTTATTTCTGTATTGCAGCATTGAAAGAAAAACGATTACTTCGACACTGCATTGCACAATGACATAGTGGGTATTTATTATGTTATCATTTTAGTAGGACCCTCGTAACTTGAGACTGGCAATTTATGGAGACCTTTTCTATCGGAATAACAAACAAAAAGTTAAGAGATTTTGAGATGATTCACAAAAGATGATGACCGTATCAATGGCTTAGTGCTGGAAACCTAGTCTCTTGTTCACCACTGGTGGAAGGATAATGATCGTGTAACGTTTTAAGGAGCTACTGTCGTTCCACCCCCACCCCCACCCCACACTCTCTCTGCTACAGCGTTAAACTTAAAACTTAGTCTATGAATCAGGACAAATGCTATTATAAATCAGAATAGCTTACCCTCAGGGTTTATGACCACCCGAACTTAAGAAATTCGTATAACAAACCCTCGGACAGTGTGATCGTGATACAGTATGACTGAAATGTTATTTACTCGCTCTGCCACTCCCACAACCCCCCCCCCCCACCCTCGGCCCCGTCCTGCAGGTGTGCCAGTTTCCTTCCTGCTTTCAAGAAGAACACAAAGGTTGATACATGTGTAAATTCTTTCGCCACTTTTGTCCACAAAATAATGGACTGTGGCGACAACATGATTATCTCATCAAGTCCAGGTGAATGGTCAGTTCCACGAGACAGGGCGTGCCGTTTGTCGCGTGCCGAGCTGATGATTAAGTTGCCACCGCATGACATCCATAGTTGACCTTTGACCGGAGCTGTTATCTGCCCAGCTGGAGATGCGCCCGACACGAAGATGACCAGTGTCAGTTTGAGAAATACATGAGCAATTAGAATGCCATACTGCAACCAAACAGTGGCTGGTTCAAATCATACAGGGAGAAGGCCATAGTAAACCATCCGTGGACTATGTGTTGTAACATTGCCGCTTATTTATAGAGGGATACGGATCTAGGGAATAATTCTTTTCTTATCAGATTGACCCACTGAATTCAAAGGACTGAACGTTTCACAGATACAAAGACTCGGATTCCATGTGACAAACTGAAAATGTACTTTTCTCTTGAGGGACGGTTCAAGAACATTGCTGTACCCAAACTGATTAAACGAACTTATATGAAATGACCCAAAGAAGAGGTTACGACACGGTAGCCGCCGGTCATGCAAAAACTTATGGTTCTAATTTAATGAAGACAGCACAGGCTGCCTTGATCAAAGGCAGAAATACATTGAAACTTGTGTATTCCAATAATTTTTCTTAATTCTCTAACAAAATTTCATTTCTGATACACTTCACCTGGTACCCAATGTAAGTTTATGTATAATTTGTTAAGAAATATCTATTTTGTGAGGAATATGTCAATTTGTATTCATTTACACAATTCTTGGCCAAAGATTTCTATTTTAAGTCTTGGTAATAGAGGGTTAAGAAACATATTCGTCTGATTTTTTTTCTTTTCTTAAAAAGTGTCAGGACCTCAGTAAGATAATGTATGACGATACAGGAACACTCTGTTCATGAACATTGTAACATAGCTGCTAATCCCTTGGTTTATCAAGGAACAGGGTACATCAAAAACTGAATTAATTCATCCAGCCACGCCTGAAAAGTCAAAAGTAGAGTTAAAAATTAATCAGGCATCGACAACTTTAACTAGAACTAGAGTGACAATGGCTATAAAGAGACATTGTACTAATTAAGTGCAATTATCGGATTTTATCATCATTCGACACATGTCAGAGATGTCAGAATGAACCCGGTGCGATTCGATTCGCCAACTATGTATGAGTATTGAATGTGTTTATAGCCTTAAGGTTTCTTCGTACATCAGAACTGTTAGTGAGTGAGACATTTAAAAAGGTGTTGATTTCTTCCATTTTAAAAGGTCGTAACTGTAAGGGCATAGAATTAATGATATACCCATACGTCGAATGATAAACACTGGCTGCCAAAATGTGAGTTCTGGCTCTCCTTTTCAGGGACATTCAGAAAATAATGTACAAGAAAGTGACATTCATTCATCATGCTCTGATCAAACATTATCTGCTCGACATGTCTATTATAACGAATTTTGCACCAGAGACTGAGTCTTCTAATAGCAAAATGGCACGAACGATCTTGTGTCAGTATTGACTTCTTTAACACCAGTGCTCACTCAACTTTCTGTGAGTCTAAGGACTGGTTTCTGAGTGTAGCTGTCTGCACCCACCGACTGTTTTTAGAAGCCTCGCTGTTTCTAGCATGCAAAAGACGCCACAAACCTTTCAACGTACACTCTCCCACGCGTGATCCCCAAACTATGGCGAGCAACACAAGTTGAGGAATGTGTGAAAACAATCATGATTTATATAGATTATGTAAAGATGTAACTAGCGTGTCACGCAGCGTGATTCAGTGTCAATATTCTTCCACTGGTAATCGCGTGAGTTCGCACGTTCACCAGGTCAATCCCTCAGTGTTGATACAGATGCTCAGTCACCTCCCCCTGATTTAGACCTGCGTTTGTTTAAACAGTAAAATTCCTAACACCATCAATTTGGACAGACGACGACCGTTTTCTCTGCTTTGAAAGTTATTGGTGAGACACCATAGGTGTCCGTATTCCGCCAACTTCAAAAGTATTTTCCCACTTTCTCACAACAATGTGGCAAAATGGGAAGGGGGTGTGTTGTAAATTCACAGAAAATACTCTGGTTGTATTCATTGTAGTTAATGAATATTAATGTATTTCTGCTATCTCCGATACAACAACAACAAAATATAATGGTAAACAGAAGAAGTTCAAATCCTTTTCTAAGCATTTCCATCATGAAATAAAGCCCACAAGAAACAAGAAACTGTAGAGTTGACTAAGATACACTTATCAGAGTTCTCTGAACACTTACATTCTTCGCTACGCACAATATCTTCATTAACTTAGAACCCCCGCGGGCCACGTAGAGCACCACGTTAAGCACCGTTAGCCATTACTTCAGTGAATCAACACACCAAAGAAAAGAAAATCTACTGTACTAAAAAAAAAAAACCAACCCATCTCCGTTGGGTTTCCCAGCCTTGTAGTCCACAATATTCTCAACGGCTGGCCCAATTTTCAACAACTTCGGTTAGAAGCAAGGCCCAACGTTAATTGGCTGGTTTTTGTTTCCAGGCACTAATTTGTCAGTTGTACTAATAATTTGAATTCTTGAGGCAAACAGTAAGACTTCCTACGCTGCGCTGGAATGCTGGCGGGCATAGCTAACATTTTGGCTGATTCCATCTGGCTAAGCCTCGTGGAAGTCGAACTGTTGATGACATTATTTCTTGAAGCTACTGATGACCGTCAAATGCATCGGTCTTTCATTCCTCTGCACTGATTTTCAATCTTTTGTTAAAAACACCTCTAAGGGATTGTCAAGGAGTAACGATTTTGTTCAGATTTTAGTGCAACCAACAAATTAGTGCCTCTAAACAAAAACCAACCAATTAAACGCTGTGACTTGCTTCTAACAGAAGTTCATTACACGAGTCTATGACAAAATTATGACAGCCGTAATAGAAAATTAACATTTTTTTGTTTTCTTAATATTAGTTTTACCTTAAACATGTGCCCTATCAGCTGGATCAAGGTAGCCACACTGCAAAATTAGCGGTTAAAAATTCTTAGACACCAAAACGTTCCACATGAAAATATTTAAATACATTTAAACAATTTGGACATTAAGTGATCTAACTGGTTTCGCTTAAACAATGTGCAATATTTCATCGGCTGGGTTCAGGTTAGAAAAGAAGATCTGCTCTAATTGCCCAAATAAAGAAGTCTGACATAAAATTAATAACTTTCTTTGCCCAAACCAGATTTTAAAAAAATGCTATTTTCAACGTAGAAACAACGGAAGTAATTTTGGTCGGATCATTATTTGTAATTACAATAGAAACCATTCACACTGAAAAAAAAAGAAAAGACAATCCTGTCCATGCAAACATTGAAAAAATACCGTTATAAAGTACAGTATTTTCCTGTCTGTAAAATAATTTGTATTGCCCTTAATCAGACAAAAATCACCACAGTAGATAGTTTAAGCAGTATCAAAAAAAATCAAGTGCCTTTCCAAACTCTCCACAGTGCTGAACATGCTTACCAAAAAAAAATTGTAATATTTATCAAGCCGCAACCGTGGCCTAGTAGATAGAAAATTTGCCTCTGGTGCGAGCGGTCTCAGGTTCAAATCCAGCTTGGGGCAGCATCTAATCTGTTTCTCGCAGCGTCTAAAAGGCACTTACCCTTTGGCGGCGTGACGCGGAATAAACTCTTCGCCTCTGAAACACGCACGTTGCGCTGAAAAAGATTGAAAACCCAATAAAAATCGCCAACACAAGATATTTTGTGGACAACATAAAACTCAGACTAAACAAACAAAACAAAAAAATGCTGTATTTTATATAGATTTCTTCTTCAGGAATGCCTAGGTACACATCTTTTCCTTATTTATTCTTTGCTGCTGCTCTTATCTCGTGTGGAAAATTTCTGCCGAATGTGCAATTCAAAAAACAGAATATTATTGGATGATGTTATGGGAACGCAAATCATATCTAAGTATAAAGCCTGCAAGCCCTTGTTCTCTCTTCTCCCTCTGCCATGACAGCCACAGAAACAACATTCAAATCAATCGGATAAAACGTGTTCTCAACCTTAGAACCAGCCATAGCAGCTCCTAAATCTTATTTTTCTCCCTGTAGAGAGTGTATTGACAAGCGATTCTCACATGCAACCCCGACACTGATTTTATTTACTCACACGTGCAAGCGGCCTCTATCATCAATGTGTAGAATGTGTCGAAAATAAGTGATAGAATTTCATAATCTTGCACGTGTGGGACTGGGTAGGGCCACCCGTGACCCGAACACCCATGGAGACAAGATACCACTTTGAGGTGAGCTCAGAGAGACAAGGGGATTCAGTAAAGGCTTGCCGGCATTCCTGGAAGCTGAGGTATGTTGTTCACAGAAAAGGAGAGTTCGCTAGTCTTAAGAACACCAGAACAATCTGTTCCAGTAGGATTCTCCTTTGGTTTAACCTCGCTTGTCTTTGCTTTGCCAACTATTTTGTCTTGGCGTGCACTCGGGCGCACGTGCTGAGTAAAGGGACGTCTAGAGAGACAGGAACAACAAAAACTGAGAACTCTTCGTCTCGCGAATCTTAAGAAACGAAAATGCTCTTGTAATGAGATTTATCGTCTGTTAAAAAAAAAATCACAGGTTCTTTAAGGCGATTAAACACG
This sequence comes from Onchidella celtica, assembly GCA_963931925.1. Lineage (NCBI taxonomy): Eukaryota > Metazoa > Mollusca > Gastropoda > Systellommatophora > Onchidiidae > Onchidella > Onchidella celtica. Next base: position 6,841,520 of record OZ007571.1, on the reverse strand, counting down.
CAAGTAGGAAAGCTGATTAATGATTTTAAAACAGAGATATGATAATAATAATAATAATAATAATAAAAATAATAATAGTCATGACAATAATAATAATTTCACGATTCCAACTACAAAGTGGTATAGCGGCATGCAGAGAGGCACAATGTTTTGGAGCAAACGCTTCATTGATTAAAGTGATACAGAGTTAAAGTAACATTGACTGAGATGTTACAATTCCCCTGCTGTAAATGTTCAGAACCGATGGCCAAAAAGGTGCTCGAAGGCCCATTATGCACACTGGCCCATGATATAACTAGATGAGGAGTGCTTACTTGAAGTGTGTAAATCTCCTAAATGTTTCAGTGGGAATTTACTGAAATTAATATAAAAGCGATGCAGTTCTGACACTTGAATTCATGACAGTCTTTCTTGTAATCTCAAGTTTCGTAAAACATTCTACCGTTAAATCTTGCTTCGAGATGGGAAGCATCCTTTGTATCGTCAGTTATTGTCAAATCAGTTAAGTTCGTATTTGTAGTTTACACGTGCAGGGACAACTTTAACATAGTATACTTTACTCTCTGGGATCAATAACCTCCGTATACAGGAGCAAACAGTTAGTGGTGTGATATCTGCCCGAGGGAGAAAAACAAATATTCCTTTTAATAGAATGAAGACGTCAATTTGGGGTCCCTTTTAAGGTCATTTATATTTTTGAGGAATTGATGAACTTCTTAATTTCCGAACTATTAGTTTTCTCGCACCCTGTAAGCTTAGAAAAGAAGAAGAAGAAAAGAGGCTGTATCTGTACTAACTTAAACTATTTATACGTAGGACGAGGCACATGCACTGCACATGCGCTGAAACGGACGTTGTCATTGGATCCCTGGTTCAAAGACATGGGAGAGAATCAGGTGTTCGCTCTCCTTCCATCCCACTTCCGGCCGTGTCATCACCTTCAAAAGGAAGGTCTTGATAGGGTTAAGACTATGTGAAGAGTCTATGAGAGGCTAAAAAAATACATTTGCACTGAAATCTGGGACTTCACTTTTGCCGATTCCGTTCTCATCACATATCAGTTACAAGCATTAACCCGTGTGAAGCAAAAATACGATTTGAACTCAGCCGAGAGATGTGTATTTCTTCCTGCAGGATCATGGTTAGGAGGTAAAGTTTTAGCGGCTTACCATTGTAGAAGAATTTAAGGAACTGATTTTGAAGAAGAATCGAGAACCGTGAAGCCATCATTGAAATTTTCGGAGAAACTATTTTCGACGGAAAAGGAAAGTCGACAAGGGTGTTGCAGAAATATTATTATTTGTCTTCAGTTGGAGTGAGAACCCACGCGAATCGCTTTACAGAGTAAATCATCCAGCTTTTGAGCCAAAGATCAGCTGGAGTCTGTACCTGCCTTCAAGGGGAACAATGTAGTTTGAGTGTCCTGACAAACAAAATACCATTGCCTCTTGCTTTGATGTCTCTAGGGGCAATACACATTGCTCCGGCTGCCACCGGGGTTTAAAACAGTGTTGTGTTATCAATATTTACAGACACGCAAAAATAAAGGCGGTTTTCATAGCCCAACCTTAAAGCGAGAGCTGCGAACACAGAGATGGTGGAAATGAAAGCACAAGAGAGATCTCATTTAAATTTGATCAAAGGCTTAAACAATAGATTCTTCGGGTTTATATTTCTTCGTCAGGCTTTTAGAGAATACACGGGGGAAGACTGTAGCACAATAAATAAAGAATTTTACTTGTCAAGCTATATCATTGTTGAAAAAGACACACACACTCCACCGCCCCCCCCCCCCCCAGAATTTAAAAATGGGGGCAGGGAAACATTTTTTCTTTGCTGCCGAGCTGAAAATGCTTTCCATCCATCAAAGAGCCCGAAGGTCAGCATGATGGCAGGATTGACCTTTGCAGTAAATGGATAGCAACGGTGACATGCCAGGGAAGTTTAACAAAAGAGAAGCTCCACGGAGACTTCCATTATTTAAGACCAGTGTCCAGTTAAGGTTTGTTTGTCTTTCAATATGTTACCTAAATACCAGAGCAAATATGGTAGAATGTGAACTCTGCACATAAAGTGTATAATATCTCAGTCGTAAGCAATACTGTAATGGATCAACAGGACAATAAATTAACACGCAAAATGTGCACGTTACCATCTCGAATTCGTTGGAATACGATAATCTTAATCTATCCCATTTGTCATTGTCATGATTCGGATGTTGTTAAAACTCACGCAGAGAGTGAGTTGTTGTTGTTTTACCATGGCCATGAGAAATTGGCTGGTGGCCTTGAACGGTCCTCGCCAAATTATAGTTGGTGAGTAAATAAATGTAAAGTTAAACGGTTAGATTCACGCTTGTCGGTTTTAATGTTCGTGATTAATAAGTAATGGAGTAGGGGTGAAACAAGGTGGGGCATAGTTGACATTGTTAAGTATGACTAGACAAGTTTTTGCACGTTAACTGGCTGGTAGAATAGTGCAGACGTATTACTACAATTAAAATGGTGGGAGGTTTCGACCTATGAGATAGCTGAACTAATTGGGCCAGCGGACTAGCACGCTGGGTAGTTAGATAGTATAAGACATCGTGTAACGTTCAGGGTCTTGGGGATGTTACGACTGCACGAGAGGCAGCTAACTCACACTCGGACACAACCACACAAGAAAAGTATTAAATAACTAGAGCGTATATATGTCAGGCCGGTCAGGCCATAGTTTACATAAATATTAATAACAAAACAAAAGACAATAGGGGTATATATCCAAACCAAAAAAAACTCTAATTAATAACTTAACCAATGATATTCATGTAACTATGGAGGTACTGTTTAACTTTACATTTATTTACTCACCAACTATAATTTGGCGAGGACCGTTCAAGGCCACCAGCCAATTTCTCATGGCCCTGGTAAAACAACAACAACTCACTCTCTGCGTGAGTTTTAACAACATCCGAATCATGACAGTCATGAATAGCCTTTATGAGCTATTTATTTATTTATGTATCTATTTTAACGTTTTAACTTAGTACGATGGGGAATTCCTAACACCCCCCTCCTTTCCACCCCTCCTTCCGACACACACACACACACACACACACACACGCACACACGCACACACGCACGCACGCACGCACGCACGCACGCACGCACGCACGCACGCACGCACACACACACACACACACACACACACACACATACACTCACACACACATACACACACACACACACACACACATACACTCACACAAACGCGCACACATACCCACATACATATATAAAGCATAAATTGTTATGATTCAGGACTGACAAATACACACAAAACCCATTTGACTATTGGACGTCACTTTTGTTTGGTTTTTAGTTCGCTTTTTGGCAAAATGGCATAGAACTACACGAAGCTGAGAACTAAATTTATGTCCAGTAGCCATTTGGTGTAGATAAATACCACATTAACTTTTACAAATAACACCACTTCATATCTTTCTCAACAACTTTTAACAATGGCAGAAAACGAAGATCATTCTGAATCAAAGACAGCCAGGCACGCATTTGCAGTGATAACGACAAAAATAAAATACATATCCAAATCATTTAGCGGCTTTCATCCCATCTGCCCCTTTCCACAACTAAGTGTGAATCAACAAAGGGACATTTCTTTTTATCTGGAAATAAAATAAAAAGTTTCCCTGGAAAACAGACAAAAACATGGCAATTGCCGAAAGGCAAACCGGTTAATGGAGAACATTGAGTAGGGTGCTGAAGTGCTGCCAGCGTATTTGGAAGGAGCGGAGTCGCGCCCAGCTTAAAAACAATAATGTTATTTGGGACATTTGTCAACCGTAGGCGATAGAAACTGATCCTTGCAGTAGCTGTGAGGACTTTCTTTCATCTTGTATGTTGACACTGGGGGCTTACTGTGGAATTAAAACATCCACTCTCTATAGCTGGCGTCGAGACTGTCGGTACTCATGAACTGCGCCCGGTGTTTATTATTGGGAAGCGAGTTGTTAAAAGACTAACTTGCATTTTGGTCACTATATTTCCGAAACGGCACATTCTGCATTTTGGTCGATGAATCATTTCTGAGGTTTTGTGCATGTGATTGTCAGTGCGATTTAATGTAAGGATAGACCCTCTGTGATAGTTTCGCGGTCGAAATTTGTCGACTGCCGGCAGTAAAACGTTGACATTTTCGCACACGTTTTCCACCAACGCTTTGTAGTCGCTTTTCTAATATGTGTAGAGACACTTTGGACAGCTCCCACAAGGACTAATTTTTACCGTTTGGTTTCCATATCATGTCGACATCGTAGTCATAACTGCGATTGGAAGTTTAAATATTTTAACTTCTCTCCCCCCCCCCCAAAAAAAAAACCCACCACACACACATACACAAAAGAAGAAAAAATGTGCAAACCTCGCAACAAATAACAACAACAATAACAAAAAAAATAAATAAAAAGAATTTAAAATGAATTCAAAATGAAAGAAAAATAACATAATACCACACAACGCACACAACTTTTCGGCTCCCAGAGCCTTAGACATGTAGCTCCAAAACCTATTGCAGTGTGGAAATGATAAGCATTATTGCACAGCCCGGTGTAAGTGCAAGCTGGTTTAAAGAAACGTATATTTAGATAAAATATGTACTGACAATATCTTACAGCTTAAAATGATAAACTTAATAATAAAAAAAAAAAACGTATCAACGTCTTCAATTTAGATTAAGTCTGGATAGAAATTGAGACTACACCTGTCATCCAACCCCTATCTCCCCCCCCCCCCCAACTAAGTTTTCTATCCAAGATAATCTTATTCTGTCCTTTTCATATGAAGCGGTGACACTTTTCGGAAAGCAGTCATCCACCTCCTACACACAAACAAGAGTGTATCACTTTGAGAATGCGTCATTTTATACTACACGCCATGACACTGTGACGTTTTCTGCCAACATAAAACAACCTCTATGACTTCACAATAGAAATCAAACACCAGCGATATTCAAACAGACATCTCCACGCCATAGCAATGCCTCAGTATTCATTTCAAACTTACAACAAGAAGACGATAATGAACAAACAAATGTCGGTATACAATTTAAGATCTGTCTACACGTCACCTTTATCCGTAGTCTAAAATGAAAGCAAACAGAGAAAAGTGAGCAGTGTAGCTGTTGCCGCTGATGCATGTGCTCATGGAGAGGCAACAGAAACAAAGGTGTGGATCTAGCGCCAGTAAAATCTTTCAGCACGACCATCACCCTCAGTATCTTCACCGTGATTTTCACCCCCAGTAGCGTGTATTTGTTTCCCCACAAAAGATATCGAGATGTCATCGGACCAATAACTCCAAAATTCGTTTGTTTCCCTAAGTTTTCATCGGGCCCTGGGTAGAACGTCATGCTGAATCGATACCGGTAATGAGCTGTGATACTTGTGTTTCATGTATCGTTCTCTGGCACTGAAACTTACATCAACGTAATGGTGTAAGCAGCCATGGGGCGATAAAGGTAGGAAACAGCAAAAAGCTGGATGCATAACTAACATCAGAAAGATATGAGAAAGAAACACAAAGACAAACAAGCAAAAATGTCGACGAGATTGCTGATTTTCTTTTTTTTTTCAGATGTTAGTTTGGAGTTTGTCTGAAACAAACGGAAAAGATCTACTAAAGAAAAAAAAAAAGCTTAGATAACGGGTGCATACAAATTATGATGTAAATAGTTACAGTTTTGTTGTATGTCAGTTTATTCTTTGATGTTTTGAGTCTGGGAAAACATAATTGGACGCCCGTCACTTGCAAATATCAATGTTTTCTCTTTTCAATGTCATTGCCATTACAAGCATCATCTATGTTTTCAGCATCAATTTCAATCTGTCAGCATTATCTGGAGATGTGCGATCAGATATAACCATGGATTTTAAACACGGTGGTGCTAAACCATATTGTTTACCAGATTATTTGCCAGTGATTACTTTGTAAAGACAGCAAGAAGAAATAATGATTGTAAATTGCCATCATTTCTGTCCGATATCGTCGAGTGTTCCTGCCATCGTTATTTCAAAAATATCAGTTGCGCTGGTCTCTAACAACTTTCGGGGTATTTTGTGAACAGAATTTGACACCCAAGTTTCAACCATGACTACTGCACTGGCTTCACATTACTATCATCATCATCATCATCATCATCATCAGTTGCCCTGTCTGAAACAGACATTGGCGATCATGGCTCTCCACTCGGATCTGTCATCAGCCAACCTCAAGAAGGAGTTGTTGTTGTGACGTTTATTTGTTGTCCATGAATTAAGACTTTCAGTGAAAGTTTTTCTCTGTCTACCCCTGCTCACATTACTATACGTTTTCGAATAATTTGATCTTAACTTTGTCAAGAAAGTGACGACTCAAATGCCGGAGGCAAAGTCGTCTTCCAAGTCAGTGCTACGCTACTAAATCGTTTACTCCAGCATTGATTTGAACAAAGTTCTGCATCAAAATAACAATAATGGCAGTCGTAGATAAATAACTATGATACTAAAAGATTGCCCTGGGCAGCACAAATGCATAATGTGAGTATGGAATGCCTTTTAGTGCATGTCTGATACAGACTTTTATCTCTTTGTAAGTGGAATTATTCCGGACCTTTCCTGTAGAGAACGCTGGAAGTGCACCGTGGCTCTTCTTTCCTCTCGCCCACTCCAAGACATGCAAACGCCCAAAAAAGGCAAAACCTTTGAAATAAAACCAGAAGCGCAAGAATTTGGAAAAAAAATCTAAAATTTTGGTATGTCATGGAAACTCCCCGATACCATCCAAACTGTACCTTGCTTTCAGATATCAGGAATCGATATCTCACCCCGTAGGCGTCGACCACTCCATCTTCTATGTAGCGCTCTCAACTGCTCCCCTCCACCCCGTGCTCGTCAGGACTGTTTCCTGCATATGTTTTGGCAATCTGAAACAGGCAATTTACACAAGCCTTTGTCAAGGCTCGTTTGTAACTGTCAATATTTTGGGGAAGCTATGCGTGGAAAAGAACTACATATGGCTTTGTAATTAGTTAATAGCGAATGAAAACATGGCGGGCCCGAGGGCTGACATCAATAACCGCCTCGCTGCTTCTCGCATGACGGCCTCAGAATGCCGGTAGTAGGCACGAAGACAGGGTGATTGATACTTATGTATTTGTTGTTATGAACAGAAAAAATAAAAGGGTTTAAGAACCTGACTTGAAGCCAGAGATAATGAAAGCTTAATAATTTTTTCCCCAGATTTTCGGGAGAAGTAAGGTAAAGAGGAAAACATTTATCATTATTGTAGTTTCCGTAGCGTTTCTTCCATCGCTGGAAGAAGATGTTTGCCTAATCAAAAGCGTTCAAAGAAATGTTCAAATAATTAAGGTTTGCGAGAGAATCATAGCGTTGCGGGCGGATTTTACGGTATGATGTTAGTTTTTCCACAACTTTTCTACATGCGCCGTTGTAGGTTTTTGTCTTTCTTTCTTGTTCTTCTTGTTCTTAGCAATTCTTTTGTCTTGTCAAGGATCATAAAGTCTCAGCTCTTTGCAGCTGTTTGGTTTTTCTTTATACATTTATCATTGTTTGAAAACACGAATCTGCGGTTGTGATTCATTGAATTTACAGGCCTCCATAGACATGGTCTTCACCGATCTGAAACAAGACCGATCTTCACACTTATTTCTTGGCGTTTTTTTTTAAAAGAGCGTACGTTCTCTTACAGATGGAAGCTGAAGGGGGTATGAGAGAAACTGGGAGGAGGTTGGAGCCCAGTATAGACCCAGGAAACGAGCAAATAAACAAAAACAACTGTACGAGCAATTTTTTTTTTCTTACGACGAAAGCTCTAAGGGAGAAGAACTTGTGTATTTCAGTATATTTTGTTTAGTTTCATTCTCAATTGCCTCTTTCCATTTTTAAAAAAAAATTAACGTAGATATTTTTCGTTAATCGTTGCTCAAGTTCAGACGTGGAAAATGTACTTAAAATAAAAATTAAAATAAATCCTATATTGTGAGTTTCATTTTTTCAGGGACTAAGGGCACACATTTCCAATTTATGTGACAAAACCTATTTTGTTCGTTCTAGGACTGTTGAGAGCCTTTGTGATAGCTCTTGACAGCCGGCAATATCATCATTTAACTAGTGTAATTAAATAACACTTAGTGTTTATTTAATTAACGACATCAGATATAGGGAACCGCCACGGGTGAACAGGAAAAATAAGCTGTTTTCGTGCCAACATTTACTGGTGGATATATTTTCCTTTTCACCATCAGAGCAAAACTTTGTTTTTATTTTTCAATTAAATAAATATTACATGTGTGTTTTACACTATTAAGCTAATAGGGAAAACTGGCTTAACATGGAAAAAAAAAACAGGAGATCATTTAGCGGATGACACAGAAGTAAAAATGGTTGTGCGCATAATGTTAAATCACATGATCTGCTTCAAAGATCTCTCAGATGAAAAGGGCGAAGATTCTTTCCTCAAAGACCTGAGACAAACATGACAGCTGCTCATTCCTGCTACAGAAGCAAGTGTGAATATTTTGCTGATGCTCAAAACTTCTGAGGTTTGTATGTAATTCTTTCAGAAGTTGTAAAAATTCACACTCGCCTTTGCCTGCTAGTTTGTCTTGTCTGTTTATGCATCAGCATCCCTCTGTTCCCTGCAGGACCACAGAAACCTGTCCTTAGTTAAAATATCTCCCCCCTCCCCCCCCCCCCTAAAAAAAAGTTGTATGTTGCAAAGCTCCGCGTTAGAAACAATAATGAAACTATACAATAAATAATAAATCGCGATAGAGTTAGAAAAGAAAAATCAATCTTTCGGTCTTGATAGACTTAATCAGGTTTTCCATATATACCCGACAGCTTGTCTGTGGGTTTTTGAAAATTTGACGCAGAAACCGGTCCATGCGTATAACGTAAGGATATGACTAATGTTAACTGATAGTAATATTTTAAATGAAACAAACATCAAAAGAGCATTCAGACAGACACTTGGGCATAATAGAATCAAATAGCATGAAAGGAAAACCTCGATGCCGCTTTAATTACTAATAAATTTTAGACAAGAGACCAGAAATTGCACAAGCTGAGGCTTGAGACAGTCTAAACATGCATGAAATTATACGATATGTTATATCAAAGAACGGCTTCATTTAAGAGTGCGTGGGAAATAATTATTAGAAATAATTAAAAAGTCTATTCTTTTAACAGGGTTAAGAATAGGAGAGGCCAACAGCAATAGCCACAACAGCTATACAAGAAAAACGTAAGTCAAATGCCATTCAAACCGTGCATGTTTTCAAGCAGCTAAACTGAAATGTGGCACCCCAAAAATTGTAATGATTTATAAAAAGAAGAAGGCAGCCTAAAAATATCTAAAGACATGGAGAAAATTCTCCTACCCAGCAAGGTTATCTGCCCTTGTCTAAACTTTCGCATCACATTCTATAAAATCGTTCACATACCGTTAGAGGAGGATTAGGAATACTCATTTGTGGCGCTGTTATCTGCATTTATTATAATATGTAATGTAATGTTATATAATGTTATGTAATGTAATGTAAAAATTCACTTGTATAGCGCTGAACTCCACAAAAAAATGATGTGGTCTGATGCGCTGAACTAAAATTAAAACAGGATTAACATAAGTTAATTTTATCATGCTCCCACTCACACACATTAACAAACACTTGATCTACTCTCATCCTCAAACCTCTGAGACCAAAAAGGGACACCTTTCAGTTTCAATGAAAACAATACCAAACATTTCAGTTCTGAGCCTTTTTAAAAAAAAATGTGACGATGGTTTCACTTTTTCCTAGTGTCAAAGCTGATGTTGTTCCACAATTTAGGCCCAACAATAGAAAAAGCCAATTAAAGAAATGTCGTCTGGGCATTTCTCGAAACATGTTATGCATACAGGAGCATGTGGGCATCAAGATGTATTTGTGAGTGAATGAGTGAATGAGAGAACTCATCGCAAAGACTGTGTGTTCCCATCTCACTGGTTGTGGCTTTCTTTGTCTTGCTTGTCCCGGAGAATTGTTTTGTAAATCCGAAATCCATTTTGTACCCAGTGAGGACATTAAAGGAACCGCTTTGGCTCAGGTCATCACTGGAATCCCCTCCAAACCGTTCCTTGCTTGTCTTGGCTCACAAACTCTGGCCAACTCTCAGATAAATGCCGGACGATCACATTATTAGTCATCGATACTCGTACTCGGTATCATACAACAGAAACCGATACACTGGTGTAATGGATATACATATATACAATATATATGCAAATTGTTATTGGAAAAACCACATATAACGAATTAACATCTGTCATTAAGTACTTAAAGTCCAATTCATGATTTAGTAAACAATTTGAGCGTATGATCGTCATTATCTGTCCAAATTTATATTTCTATGACTCAGAGATAAATATACTGTTATTACTACGAAATTGCCTGCCATCTTGGGGTCTCATAGGTGTGACTGAAGTTGTCAGACGCTGTCTATGTTACGTTTTAACTAGAGCTAGATCACGTATTTTACAGACGCTGCATTTTACCACAAACAGTTTTAGCGGCATGAAACTGTCGGACGCAGAATCTCTTGACCTCGAAATGCTGCGAGCGCTCTGAATTTCGTACCACTAGGGAAATAATAATCCTCGTCAACAGATAGTATTGAACATGGATGCGCCTTTTAAGTGAATGTATGTCCTTTATCCTATCTTTGTGTGTGTGTGTGTGTGTGTGTGTGTGTGAAAATATGCACGTCAAAAAGAATGTTTTTAAAAATGTCAAAAAAAACAACAACAAGAAATAAATTAATGAAAATTAATGTTAGTTATAAAAGCAGCATAGTAAATAAAACACTGACATTCAAGTGACAGTGCCGTTTCTGTTTCGGTATCGTCAGGAGATTCAGCATCGCCCAGATCAAGGCTGAGGACGCACTTAGAACGGCCTGGAGAATTAAAGGTAATCGATGTGATCGTAGAGGAAACATTTTCACATTTCTCCAAGCAGCTACTTAGCCGGACGAATCTGTTCTTGGTCGACACTCGCTAGAAATAATATCGACATCAGATTTAATTAGATTATCCGTGGATAGAGGCCTCGTTTAGCAAACCACGGATATCAAGTTGGCGCTCAAGAGGTTGGAACGTGGAACGTGGAACGTCCCGACGTCCGGCAATCGACATTCGATAGTGAGCAGATGGAGAAGGTCCGTGAGCAGGCAGAGACACACACGGGATGGATCAAAGAGACACAGTATCGCCTTCTCCTCCCCATTGTCGCTTTGAGCAAACCATAGACGACTCGTTTTGTGGGGGGAAAAAGAATTGATCATTAAAGAAATGACAGTTATTAATATTTCTAGAAGGGTACAGCCCGTTCTTGGTATTTTATCCTTAAAATACTCAGTTATGTGATACACGTTTCTCAGCAAATGTTACACTGTAAATACAAAAGGATTCAAATCTTGGAGATAAAAATTAAACATCCTTTCAGCTAGACACAATTTGTCCCATAACTTAAAATCTACGCATTCTTTTTTTTACTAGTAAAGTGAGTTGTGCGACCACAATCCAGGACACAAATTCTCCTTCATTAAGGATATTTCAAACGTGGTGGATCGCAGATTTTTGCAGATCCTGACGAGAGTTATTGGGCCCGGCTTTGATTATGAGCTCGCAACGGCCCTGATCTTTAAGAGTGGGAGAAGTGGCACAGCGGGAACCTGTCATTGAATTTGCTCTCACGGGCTGTGTGAAGTTTGTTTAATTTTTGGAACCTTCTTCAAAACATCATTTGATTTCAGAATAAAAATTGCGGATTCGCTAAGAACAGCAATGAAACTAATCCAGAATAATAGAAATAAATTTGTTTCTCAATTTCTGTGACAGTTTTCTCTTATCAGAATGGATTTGTGGAAAAATTTAAGAGGTATTTTTAATTAAAACTTTGCCCATCAACTCACAAGTTGGTACTCTTGTCTAAAACTTTCAGGGCTGAGACATCTCGTGGTTGTGTTTAGAGCTGATAGTTTTCCCTGTCCCAAACACGCAAATCAATACCAGACATTGCAAAGAAATTACAGCTCTACAAGCAACTAATAAAAATGTATTTGGGGAAGAGTGCAATGATAGAATCAAATGCAACGAAATCATTGGAGATTTCATTTGCAAAAAGGTTGTTACTATATCAAGCTGTGTCATGATATTGTACCATTGGTACAATATTAGCGCTGAACTGTCTCACAACATTAACTTCAAATTGTTTTCTTGGTGCTATGTGATAAATAGGCAAAATCACTTAAATGGTTTATAATACAAATTCTGTTAAATGCGTTAATATCTATTGGCTGGAATGTTATGAGTGTTAATCAAGGATTTTGAAAAGGCTTCCGATACCCCCATTTTTCCCTTGTACAGCTCATGGATGAGCCGCTTTTCCCTTGTTGGCGTCTTCAAGACACAGCCCAGGCCCTGATGAAATTAAATTTCTCTTCAGCTTCCCCCTTCCCTTCTTGTTGAGGGGACAACTTTTTTTTTTAATCACTGCTGTCAGTGGCACCAAATGTCTCTGGAGCTCACCCCCAATCAGATGAACATAATATTTAGAAAGCATGAAAAACAATCAAATATAATCATAAGAGCCATGTTATCCCGTGGTATCAAAATGAAGTTGGAACATACCAGATATTTGTATAACATGATTGTTCCGTGGTCTGTGGCAGGACTACAGTGATTGTAGAAATTGAGAACTCCAATACATTTAAGAAACATCTTAAGAGCCATTTTTTCACTCCATAGAATCCAGATTGCTTGTAAAATATATTATGTGTATGTGTGTGTGTGTATGTGTCTTTAAATATTATTTGTAGTAAATAAGTTCTGTAAAGCGCTTAGAGCCTGTCAAACAGGGTTAGGCGCTATATAAATGCCATTTATTATTATTATTATTATTATTGTGATCCAAGTGAAATCTGATGAAATTTGTATTTTAATCTAAACTCACTATTTTCATAACAAACTATTTATTTACCACATACCGTTTCAGACATACCAGGCATATCTGATAAATACATACACACATAATTAGACAAATAAATAATTAAGTAGATAAATAAATAAAATAAATAAATACAACTAAATAAATAAATCGATAAACATGAAGACAATGTTGATGATCTTTAAATGTATAAAATAACCCTTCTTTGACATAGATAACATAGAATAATATCGCAACAGAAAAATAGCTTATGCCCATTCTTCCGTCAAAAACATCTGATGAAAAAGAAAAAGGTGAGAATCTGATATTTACCTGTCAATTTGCAAGTTATTCTCATCGATGCCCAGAGAAAATTTTTGTTTTTCATATTATTGATAACAGTGCCATACCCCAGTCACAAGATTGCCACTGAAGTTCACCAAATCTCACCAGAATATCCTCATAGATGTAACTGCTGGAGAGAAACGGACGCCAAAATGAGAAATCACGGAATGGAAGTACAAATCCCGACTTTCTTATGGACTGGAGAATGAACCATTCTTCAGGAAAGCAAAAATATTTGTGGCAAGGTCTGTGTCAAGCGATTCTGATAGCTCTTGACTGGAAAAAACAGTTCTTGATATTGGCAACCCCGGTCTTTACATTTCTTAGCCACATTCAAGAAAATAAAGTTGTGCATTTTTCATTTCATGTCCTCTCAAGGAATTCTCATGGGTTTGGCTAATTCGGAATTCTTGCATCTGAAGAGTGTCTTCCTTAGCGAGTTTGTGGACAAAGAGATTAGCGTTCTTTTATTGTTGCTGGCCATGTTTCTCTTATTTCAATGTGACGTTGTCATCTTGCATTCCCAGCGAACAAAAATCGCTAAGAAAGAATTTGGTGACGATCTGATTTTTCCTGAATGTAAAGACAAAAAAAAAGGCTACTCTAAACTATGAAATAACGCCATTTTTCAGAATCTTTTCAGCTGCAATGCTTTTGATATTTCTTTTAGTGCATTGTGATAATAGTATAGGCATTGGAGACTTGACTGTTTCGCGTTTTCGAAACTACACTTAGACAATGTATCAATAACATTAAGTATTTACCAAGATAACAAAATATTGAGTAAAAACAGGTCTGGGTTATGTCATTGGATTAGTATGCACATTTAAACTATTTTATCGCATTTTTATTAAGAAACACAGAATATAGGTACATCTTTACTTTATGTAGCATGTAATACCCCATACAATGATGCTTATTTGCTGCGCAGATTCTCATCTTGGTTTAGAATTCGTGATAACACTGACTTTAGTAATCACTTCCAGAAAAACAACAGTAAACAAAGTTAAAGGCAAATGTGATTTGACCTAGACTGTTTGAGAATTATCGTTAGCCTCATAACATTATCGCCTAACTCATTTTTGGCCAAGTTGAGTTTTTTTTTGCTTAAGTCTCAGAGCACGTCATCATTGTTCAAGTTTCTATAAAATGCCTAACAATCATAAATACATTAACTTGATCTGGCTTCATACAAATATGACAGTAATTGGTCACTTCACTTCCGAATTATACATTTTTTCGTGTTTTTCTCAAAACTATAAAAAAAATGAGTTAGGCGATAATGTTATGATCCTAACGTTATGTGCCTACGCATAATCGTGTTTAGGTCTTGAATTTCTGTACGATTTCAAAACTGAACCATAAAAAAACAGTATCTTTGTCTCACTAGCAACGAAACAATTTTTCTTTCCCAATCCTTTTCCTTAGACATTACTCTGTTCCGTATCCTTTTCCCCAGATTCCCCTAAAAACATATTTACACCCGTAAAAGTGACTGCTTCTCTGTCTCGCATAAACTGTTATGAAGCAAGCAATTGATATCTAAGGGACAATAATAAGCTGTTGCACTAACTCCCTTGCTTTGTTACGAGCACACTAATATAATTTCTTTTTTGTTCTTTGTGTTTTTGGCTGTTCTCAATGTAGATGAAGATCTCTCTGTACAATGACTTTATACAACCCAGTGTCAGAGGCGGCACTGGCCACTGGATCCAGAAGATGGAGATTTTGGGGAGTCGAGGGAAGGTAGTGTCTTTTTGTCTATTTCAAGTTCACAATCTTTTATGTCGTCCTTCAGCGTACAGACATGGATGTGCAGTGACACATAAAGGCACAATTACTTTGATATGTGCATGCAAACACTCTACGCACAGATAGTCTCTATTGTTGTTGTCACAGATATATCAGTATATTACACTGCAGCGCTGCGCCCCTAGGCATATACAAAGTCACAGACACGCAAACATAGTACACAAGCAATGCAGGTGGCAGGAAGCTGTATGTATACTTACGGAAAAGGACATACATTTTTTCAGGTGAACTAATTCTTAATTTTGTCATATGTACTTTTTACAATTAAACGATTGAGGTTAAGTGACAGTTATCTTGTTTTAACCCTTTGACAACTGACGCAGTGAGAGCTAAATTTTCTCAAATCCTGTTTATATGAAGATCCACTTATTTCAGTCACTTTAGACGGTAAATATGAATCTAAATCGGGATATTTATCTGTATTTGAAAGCTGGCAATGAAGAACCAAAATCTGTAACCGGAAGGGCAGTAAAGGGTTAACAACAATATTGTTTCAATATTGAAAGGGTTAAAGTGAAAGACTTTTTGTAGATTATAAAAAGATGCTAAAACTGAGAGAGCGAGGAAGAATTTCCCCCAGAACAATGAATGAACCAAGATCGTAACTGAACTAGTACTAACAAATAACGCGGATGTGTCGCTAGAGTACAGCCCTTTGTAAATCTTCCTCCCGTCAAATAAGAGGTATGCAACACATTTTATGTTAAATCTTCCATGGATCAGCTCAGACTCTGCAATTTGACTATAATTATAGTCGCACGTAGAAAGGAAGGTAATTACTTAATTATTACCAACATCAAATATCAAAGGACACCAGAACTCGATGTCTGTCTATCTCATGCACGTTACAATTGTCACAGAAAACTGGTCGCTGCCCATGGTTTCATGGTTCCCCCCAATTTTTTTATTTTTTTTTTAAACATAACGTCTGGCCGTCCCCAGTTCATTGTCAGCCTGATGATGCTAGCAAGCATCTCTCGAGACGCAATATCCGCCATGGCCCTGCTCCTGCCGCGAGGCGAACAAAATATAACGTTGACAAACAAGGCCTCTGTGTGGAGACACGGCCCCTCTGCTAAATCCACACTATTTTTATTTCGAGAGGCCTTAAAGGCAAAGCAAACGGAACTCTGAGGGTTAACAGTAACGACGGACGCCATGTTTTTTTCTCAGGAACCGGATCATCGACAACATTAACGTCACTTCCGGCTGAAAGAATGCTGGTTTCCCCGGATGCTTCCATGTTTACAAACGTCTCCATTTGCCTCCTCCATTTTTTGCCCCCAGAGAAACAATTTTTCCACAAGACGTGGTGGTGTATAAGATATTGAGAAAATATTATTAAACGCACCGATGTCTCAAGCTCTCCACCTTCATCTGCACCGCAGGCTGTCCTCTTGCGTCCGTCTGTGTAACCCGGGGCGTTAATTTCAGACTTTCAGAGCTGGATGGAGCGGAAATGATACATCTTCACTGTTGGCGGCATCGATATGGTCTCTGATACCGGATTTCTGCCTGGATTTGGGGAATTTTCACGCTGGGAACACTCCCTTGTACACGTCTGGGATTTCTTCCACTTTTCTTCTTTAGTTTTATTTTATTTCATTTTGGAAAAGGTATTATGTAGGGTGCATAGATCGTCTCCTTGGTAAAGTTCAACTTTTTTCGTGCATTATTATGTATTGTAACATTCAATCACACTTAGAATACAGGGCCTATAGTTACAACACCAGACTGTCATCACAGCGCGGTGTAAACATCAGTCACCATCAATGTCAGGGCGTGTGTTCAATACTACAGAATGAAAGATCAAGTTAGATTTCAATCAGGGTCACCCAGCTATGAATTGTAGCATCTTTAGGCGCTTTTAGTGGGGCGGGTGTGGAGAATAGAGGTAGTTGGTTTAATTTTGTATATTATTTAAGACAACAAAACAGCGTTACCAAAAAATGATGGTAAAAAGACCAGCGTATGTAACCTGGAGAATCACTTTCAAAAGAATAAAGTAAAACGTCAAAACTGTTATTTTATTATTATGACCTTATCATAGATATAGGAAGTACTTTCTACTTCTATGGACCTTATACAGGCACTGTCTTCTGTTTCTACCACTTTATTGTGATACTGTCTGTGCGGTAGTTAAAAACAAGAAAAACGTTTTCACATTAATTTTCTGCTTTCCTGCGTCTGAATACTTTGCTAACTGTGTGGGTAGCATGTCAACAAAAGCAGAGACTTGTACTATATTTTTGCGCCACAGTTCAGTAATTCTCTGGGCTTTTTAAAGTCAAGCCACACATTTGAACTTTACGTTTTCACATCTCTCCACATATGCCCATTAGCGAAAGGTAAAGAGAACAAAAAGCTGTTGGTATTCTCATGGACAGAAAGACAGACGGACAGGCACTTTGATAGATAGATAGACATACATACGTAGAGACAGACATCTAGATAGACAGATAGATGGATAGACAGATAGACAAATAGATAGATAGATAGATAGGTAGATAGGTAGATAGGTAGACATACATACGTAGAGACAGACATCTAGATAGACAGATAGATGGATAGACAGATAGACAAATAGATAGATAGATAGATAGATAGATAGATAGATAGATAGATAGATAGATAGATAGATAGATAGATAGATAGATAGATAGATAGATAGATAGATAGATAGATAGAC
Organism: Onchidella celtica; assembly: GCA_963931925.1. NCBI lineage: Eukaryota > Metazoa > Mollusca > Gastropoda > Systellommatophora > Onchidiidae > Onchidella > Onchidella celtica. The sequence continues at coordinate 6,823,654 of OZ007571.1, read as the reverse complement.
ATTACGTAGAGACAGACATCTAGATAGACAGATAGATGGATAGACAGATAGACAAACAAATAGACAAATAGATAGATAGATAGATAGATAAATAGATAGATAGATAGATAGATAGATAGATAGATAGATAGATAGATAGATAGATAGATAGATAGATAGATAGATAGATAGATAGACGTAGAGACAGACATCTAGATAGACAGATAGATGGATAGACAGATAGACAAACAAATCGATAGATAGATAGGTAGATAGATAGATAGATAGATAGATAGATAGATAGATAGATAGATAGATAGATAGATAGATAGATAGATAGATAGACAGATAGATAGATAGATAGATAGATAGATAGATAGATAGATAGATAGATAGATAGATAGATAGACTTACATACGTAGAGACAGACATCTAGATAGACAGATAGATGGATAGACAGATAGATAGATAGATAGATAGATAGATAGATAGATAGATAGATAGATAGATAGATAGATAGATAGATAGATAGATAGATAGATAGATAGATAGATATAGATAGACTTACATACGTAGAGACAGACAGATAGATAGATAGATAGATAGATAGATAGATAGATAGATAGATAGATAGATAGATAGATAGATAGATAGATAGATAGATAGATAGATAGATAGATAGATAGACTTACATACGTAGAGACAGACATCTAGATAGACAGATAGATGGATAGACAGATAGATAGATAGATAGATAGATAGATAGATAGATAGATAGATAGATAGATAGATAGATAGATAGATAGATAGATAGACATACATACGTAGAGACAGACATCTAGATAGACAGATAGACAAACAAATAGATAGATAGATAGATAGATAGATAGATAGATAGATAGATAGATAGATAGATAGATAGATAGATAGACAGATAGATAGATAGATAGATAGATAGATAGATAGATAGATAGATAGATAGATAGATAGATAGATAGATAGATAGATAGACATACATACGTAGAAACAGACATCTAGATAGACAGATAGATAGGTAGATAGATAGATAGATGGATAGACAGATAAATAGGTAGATAGATAGATAGATGGATAGATAGATAGATAGATAGATAGATAGATAGATAGATAGATAGATAGATAGATAGATAGATAGATAGATAGATAGATAGACAAACAGACTAACAGACAGACAGACAGACAGACAGACAGATAGATAGATAGATAGATAGATAGATAGATAGATAGATAGATAGATAGATAGATAGATAGATAGATAGATAGATAGACAAACAGACAAACAGACAGACAGACAGATAGATAGATAGATAGATAGATAGATAGATAGATAGATAGATAGATAGATAGATTGATTGATAGATAGATAGATAGATAGATAGATAGATAGATAGATAGATAGATAGATAGATAGATAGATAGATAGATAGATAGATAGATAGATAGATAGATAGATAGATAGATGTGTATCTGTTCAAGGTAAAAGGCACATAATTATATTCTCAAGGTGCAGACAGGTTGTGGAGAAATGATAGAAGGATGCAGGATTGATAGAGAGATAGAGGAATTGACGAACTGCTTGTCTGGCTGGATAAACAGATAAAATGATGAAAGGACAGACGCACGATTGAATATATTAATGACGGGAAAGAACTGGATTATCTGGCGCAACGTGTTCCATAAATGCCATAAAAATAAGAATTATGTCAATATTTGCCCAATAGGTGTATTAAAGAGTGATAACAAAGATAAAGACATAACAAAACCTAGTACGGCAATAAACGCTTCAGCCATCACGCACTTGAAGATCAGTAGACGCGAAACTTCTTGAGACACCTACAGTCAGATTTTCGCTTGGTGAAGAGGCCTTTTCTATTGGTGAGCCTAAATTGTGGAACAACATCAGCGTTGACACCAGGAAAAGTGAAACCATCGTCGCATTTAGAAATAGACTCAACACTGATGTATTTAGGATTGTTTTCATTGAAAATGAGTGATGTCCGTTTTTGGTCTCAGAGGTTTGAGGATGGGAGTAGATCAATTGCATGTTAATGTGTGTGAGTGGGAGCTTGATGAATTGATCTCATGTTAATCATGTGTTTAATTTTAGTTCAGCGCCTTAGAGCACACCATTTTTTTTTTTTTTTGATGGATTTCAGCGCTATACAAGTTAATTAGTACATTATATTATAAATTACTAGCTGAGTTCCCGGCCCTGCCCGGGATAAATCGATTTATTAGTTTCAGTTCTGGGTGATTATTATGGACCTGCTTCATTTTGCCTGTTCTTTTAGCTTTATTTTATTTTTGTTTGTTTGTTGGTTTTTAGATACGTTTTACTGCTCTCCCTTTGCGCGTTGACGTTCTGCGCGTCCCGCCAGCATACGTCAAATGGCTATGATTTGCGCACGGGTTAGTTTGTTTGCACATCGCAGGAAGTGATAACGTCATATTGTGTTAATGGAAAAGAAATATTATGATATTTTCCTAGGAATAATATTGAAAACACAAACCTGTACTTTTGGCCCTGCAGCGTCAATCTCCCAATTCCAGACCCTTTCTTTTTCCCAGTCTAGGCACATTGAGAACACACAAAGTTTTATACTTGATAGTCTTAGAACTCAATCTCATCATTCAAACCAGTCCTAACCGGAAGTTGTTTTGTGAGTGTGATACAGTCTATACCGGAACCAATCTTAGTTACATTAATTTGCCGAAAAAATAGACCGAACGCCAATGTGTCGCAACCTAGCAACTAATACAAACGTTCTGCGAGTTATTAATTTTTTTGGTATTTTTTTGTGCCGGGGACACGACGACAGTCTATACTAAGCGCTGTATAAAATCTGAGGGCCACCGAATCAGCGTTAACGGAGGAGTAGCGAAAGGCGCGCTGCAATTGTCGTAAGGTTTCACTTTTATTAATATAGATTTTTGGTGACCAATACCTCCCAGCAACTTAGCTAATTGTGAAATTGAGGCGGTACATATCATTTTAGATTAGTTTTAGGTCCTGTCGTCACCTCTCAGGAATGCAAAAAACTGCAGTATAATTTGATTTCCCCAAGCCTCAGCCGAATCACACTGGCCAATCTCGCCCACTGGCCGAGAAGATTTCAGGATCTCTGGAGCAAGGGAGGTAACAACGAAAAAAAAAATTATAAAACCGACTTTTCTACTCTAGTGGCACTTTTGGCTATAAAAGCCCGAGCAAGGATGTATTCTGCCATGTAATGAGCTCCCAACATTTTGTTTTCCATCACAAAAGCCACTGGGGTGAAAAAGACAGTAAGGGTATGTTAATATGGTAACGGACTAATCGGGCTAAAACCACAGACAACCTCATTGGTACATGTATAACTATACGAGGAGAATAAAACGTTAAAATAAAGGGGGGGGGGGAGGGAGGAACACGTTGGTCTATAGGTAAGGTGTTCACCTCTTGTACCGAAGGTACCGGCTTCGATCCCCTATCGGTGCAGGCAAGTTGGAATTTTCGATCGGTGCAGACATGTTCAATTTTTGGGGGGGGGTTCCAGTCCCTGATCCTATGGTAGGTAGGATCGAGCACCTAGTCTTCTCGGATAAGAACGAAAAACTAGGAGAGCCTATGTGCACGTTGCACACGTCAAAGAAAAACAAGGAAAGGTGATCTGTAAACGCCAAGAGCAGGGAACCCCCTAAAATAAAGACCTAAAAACGATTCTGTAGAACCGTTGAATTAGAGACCAGAGCATTGATAAAGTTGGAGACTACATCACTGGTCCCCAAAGCGGGCGATACGTCCCTGGTGGGCGCATTGAGAGGATAAAAAACGGGGCCGACTTTGGTAAAAGTTAGCACTCGACCTCCACGCCCCCCCCCCTCCCGGTGCCCACTCCCCTCTCCAATTGTACCAGATTATTATTTCATATTTCCAAATTTTTGCTGGTTAAAAGTTACTAAACCTAGAAATCTGAGAATCTCCTTGCATGACCTTCAGACTGATTTGAGCCATATCCAATCGCTGGGCCAGGCTCATCAATGCCAGTGGAAGCTAGGAGAGAAGACAGTGATGAATGATGTCTAACAGTATAGAATTTTACCTGAGCATTTCATAAAATTCTTAACAGACGAAAATAAAAAACAGAAAGTTAACTTACATGCAGCATTTTATTTTGCGCCAATAAATAGCGAAATTAGTTATCACTATTTCGAGACCAACGATGTTGCCCCCCCCCCCCCCCAATGATATTTCAACATCTTTTTTCTTGTATCCAAAAATGGTTCTGTCTTCCAAAAATAATGACTCTAATAGTGAGTTGGTAAGTCGTGCTGACCGCCACAGATTGACCAAACATCAGTTTCCAATGAGACACTGTAATAGTTGTTTATTAGTGTTATTCACACATATTACGATATCAGCCATTCAGAAATAAGTATAAGAAATATATAAAAAAAGGCATGTGAATGCAAACACCGTGCGTCTGTGCATTTACACATTTTATAAACCCAGGACTGAGACAAAACGACTGTAGACAGAGCAAGCCTATACCCACTCACACAATCATTACCAAAACAAAACAAACGAAGCCAAACAAAACAAAGTAAACTTTTAATGTCATTAATCTTACAGAATTAAACAAAAATGTAGAGTATTGAAACCCGCTTGTGGGGAAGTCTCAAGAGAGGTTGTTTTTTTTTTTTTAACGCAAGGGAAATAATTCGTGCTTAATTTTTATCAGGTGTAAAATAAAGAGTTTTGTCCCTTAATTACAAAGTAGAAATCGCGACGATGTCCGTTGAGGTCACATTATCACAAGTGATAAAAACTGATCTCTCAAAGATAATTATTTACCATGGTCATTATGAAAAAATACAACACAATGAAGTAAAACTCCGTTTTATGGTGATTTCCTACATCACACATAGGTAGATTATATTATGTTTGGAAATATTTACAATTGTCCGTATAGTGCGATTATTCTTGCTTGATTGAAATGGTAGGTCGAAGAAAATAATCACCACAGAACCCACAACATCTTGAGTTATATCACATTTTCGCAGCACAGATTCAAAGTGGAATACGTTTAAAAGAAACACGTACACACACGCATGCGCCCTCCACACATAGAACGATGGTGAAGGAAAGAGGCTTGTAAGGGCATGTGTGTGTCTGTGTGTATTACATTAAATAGAAAGTGTGTGCATGTGTGTTCGTGCTTGAGAGAGAAGGAAGACACAGATAAGGGAGGAAAGGAGGGAGGGAGAGAGAGAGAGGAGAGAGAGAGAGAGAGAGAGAGAGAGAGAGAGAGAGAGAGAGAGAGAGAGAGAGAGAGAGAGAGAGAGAGAGAGAGAGAGACTTAATATTGTGTGGAAGATAATGGACTCTACAAGTGAAATCGACGAAAATATGTAACATTTAGGCATATTTTACATCATAAATCGTAATGTGTGCAGGAGAAGAGATGAAGACGAAAAATTGTTTTCATGGCTATGTGCTCTCACAATTTTCACATTTTAACTCTGCACTAACTTGCGTTTTTTTTTAATTGTATCAAAGGTTTTGAACTCGCAGCAGTTATGTGTAGTCGCAGAGCAGTTTCTACGCGGCTCTTCGTCCAGAGCACGCTAATACCGGCTTGTTACGTACACAGTGGAACAAAGATCAGTTGCCAAATAGTTGTAACATCAAAGATGCAAGTGATTCATTAAAGAAAATTACTGGTAATATTTGAAATGTCACAAATAACCGCTAATAAACGTTATTTCAGAACATACTGAAAATACTGCCCGTTATACTCAGTACGTTACATCCAGCGAAACATGGAGTGACAAACGGATGAATGTCCTTTTTGTTAACAAACGTTTGTCTCAACCTGTACGGTTTTATATAATTTCGGGAAGTAGGCACAATGTAAATCTCTAAATGTACACGAGTTCTGAAGTCACTGTATACTTTTCTTTTTAAAACCAGAGGCAAACATATTTCTTCCTGAGAAGAACACCTTGACCATCCAATATCTTGTAAAATAACCAACTGTGGAGAAATATGGGAGGAATCGGAGAACACGAGGAGTTCCATAATAATTTGTATTAATATTTAGTCTTTAACCCAGGCCTCTTGAGCAATTAACTCGAGAAATTCATAGCAGCTATCATTTTATTCCTAAATGTTGGCGGTTTTTCTGTTCTTGCTTGACATCCTTAACAGTGATCTAACTCACACGTTCCTTTGTTAAATGCGAAGAATATAACAGAATCAGCCGGTTTAGATTTTAAAATACTAATATGAAAAAAGCAGCTTTCACTCCTAAATGTTGGCGTTTTTTGTTTCTTGCTTGTCATTCTCAACCTCTAAACAGATGATAGATGAGGTAGCACAAATTGGAATAATGAATAATGGCATAATGCAGTTATGGGGAAAAAAGACAATTATTATACTGTTGAAATATTCAAGTCAAGGGAAATATCGAGGGGAGATTATCCTCGGGCGTGGTGTTATTATAACATGATTAGCTGCCCTTGACCCCACTTCTCGTATAAATTCTATAATATGATCATCACTTGTCAGAAATCCATCTTGTTTTAAAACGGGTGGTGAACTCTCACTTGTTGTCTGCTTTTCGTCACGTAATCGTCCTGCTTCGTGTATGGCTGGAACACAGTTGCTATGGCAACCTATCAATGAATGGCTGGTTCCACCAACGTGAGATACATCACTGGAATTGAGGAGACTTCCAGCGTTGACGTAATTATGACCATTACGCCTTGTGTTTAACTGACCACGATTAGGTGCGTGGATACTAAGAGGTTGTGTTATAGGGATTGCATGCTCAGGCACTTTGACCGGAATTTGACCTCCGTCAGAAAGTTGAAAGGTGCTCAGTGTCGTTGTGGTACTCACACATTCTGTTCTTTCACTGTAATTTGGGCTGTTCTGACTTCCCAGCGTGGACCTACAGCTTGTCTGAACATCTTCATCGGTGAGCGACGCCACTATACTGTTCATACAAGTCTTCGAAACTGCCGCCAGAGGTACGTCACTGCCGAAGCTTCCAGAACTAACAGATCGGCTATATTCCGACTTCTTTTTGGGCATGGAGAGTTCTAGTAGCCTCCAGAATTTGGCCAATCTCTTGCTACCACAGGTTTCCTCTTCTCCAGGCCATTGAATGTAGGTCACTGTGTCAATGATGGCCTTGAGGTTTTTGTCCATCTCTGGCATGTGGCTGACGTCTTCCAGGACGATGGGGATGATTTTGTGTTTGAGTTTGAGCATCTCGTACTGGGCCTTTTGATACTCCATTCTGCACCATTCTGAGGCCACGTAACTAGGAGACAAAACCATGATGGTGCGCCGGCTATTCTCGATGGCGTGGATAATATTATTGGCAATGGCTGGAAAGAAAAACACACAAGAAAAGGAGGGGTTTAGACTAATGTTGATATGAGCGAGCCAGCACTTGTGCAGCAAGATTTGAACCATCTTTCATTTTCACTCTACAATTTTGAGAAATCTATGTTTATTTATCAAATGTAAAACGGCTTGTTCTGACTGGCTTGGCTCAACCAATGAAATAAAGAACAGAAAATAGTATAGTCAGTAGATCAGAGACATAAATAAACGCAATCTCAAACACGCCGGCTGAGCTACAAATTACAACCAGGATGGGAGACATTGGACAAGAGAAGGTGGCAGAAAAAAATAGAGGGTTAAAACGAAGGTGAACGACAGCGAGACGAAGAGCTAAATTGTCATTACATGAGCTGGACTGGAAAGAACACAGCCCGCTATCATATTGTTAAATAGCATACCGTGATATGCTTTGATTCAATATTATTTGTAAATTGGAGTATTTCTAGGGTTGAAGTATTAATTATTTAAAAAAAAACTATTAATATAATTTTTCTATTTTTGGCTTCTCAAGGCAAACCAAGAGGAGTCTTACAGCACCACAAAGAAATTTGGACCTACGCTCTCCTGGGGGGAAATCCCGAAAGTGAAGACACAGTCGAAAGTCCAATTCTTTCTCTAGCTTGGGGTACAAGTGATGCAGGATAAACCTCTCATCCCGTGGTGTAGACTTGTAGGAGATGAAAGCATCAAATTCTTTGTCATCTGGAGAAATAAAGGATTTTCTGCTAAACACATACAGTTTAGGGTAATGTATCAAATCTCAGAAAATCAGTTCCAGAGGCAGAGTCGCACCTCCTCACAAAAAAAATAAGATGATTCACAGGAATAGTAAGGCCTACTTTATAAAACACATTTTAGAGATGGGTGGGCGGGTCTGACCCCATAATAAACTATATGGTACAAGCATGTGCTCCCCTCCCTCTCTCTCTCCCTCTCATAAATTATAATAAAAGTCATAAACTACAGTCTTGCTTCAGAACTCATGCGCACCAGAACACTACGCACCAAACTGAACGCTTGATACGGTTACTTTTTATGACATGCACGGTACTATACAGATTACGAAACAATCATGCTAAAAACACAGATGTTACATAGTAAAACTATTCAACATTGTTATTTATTAAAAATACATGCTTGAAGTAAACAACTTTTAATTATAGCCATCATCTTCCTTATCTCAATTGCCACCTTCCGGCCAAATATTTAAGGCCTGAAGGGTGTATAGTTTGATCAGTTAGTCATGCCAAAGGTTGCAAGTTACTGAAATATATAATAGATGAGGATGCCTCAAGAATTTTGGCATAATGTTCCACGTTCATTTTTCTACCTTCTCAAGACTCATAGCTCGAATTGTTGAGGAATATCACTAAAATAAGCATACTGTCTGCAATTTAAAGTCGACCTTCGCTCACAGGCTTTGGGCTCAAATTTCTGCTCAGGAGGCTAATTTTTGCACTATCACAGGATCTCGCAGGCATTTCTGTCACTGTACAAAATGGCAGGATGAAACTGCCTTAATATGACAGGAACAAGACACATCGTACAAATCATTGATATTAAATGCAACATAAAAAGAGCCAAATCACAATTTGGGATTCATACCTCGAGACTTTTCCGTGCCTTTGCTTTTTTTAACAAAGGGGCGAAAAAACAAAAACACGAGAACCCAGTAACAAAACAAATGAATAAATTTGCTAGGACTCAGAAGACAAATCAACTGATTAAATACATCTGTGTCAACACAAATGGCAGAAACATGACAGCTGACAAAGCCTGACAAATTACCACGTGGTATGAAAATTCATTAAACAGAAACAGAGGACCAGTCCGGCTGCAGGGCACGCATTTGCTTCAACCACGTTCGCAGGAGTTCACAAGTTCATAGCACTAAACTTTACTCTCTCACCCCAAGCAGCTTAAATGAACGACTTGCTTATCTTTTGAATACATTCATTTATCTCAAGTGACACGTTGAAATCCATCCCACCTTCCAGTTCCTATGCTGGTAATTCTAAACACCATTTTTGCACTTTTTCAAATTCTCTTCTTGTTTATAGGCTGAGATTTTTCGTTAAAAAAAAATTGTAAAGGGAAGAAACAGGTAGATCTAATATTTTCATCATGTCCAATGGAAAACAAAGCTTTTCTCTGTTTTCATGCATTGCTTGTCACCTAGAGCTGCGGGTTTGCCCTACTTATGACATAAAAAAAACAACTGAACACGGATTTTTCCGAGAAAATTTACTTTCCGAATTTCGAAATGTCAGCAAAGTTTCGGCTTGAAAAAAGAACTGAGTGCTGGGAAGGGTGGGGATATTGTGTGTGTGTGTGTGTGTGTGTGTGGCTGTGTGTGTATGAAGAGGTATTGTGTGGACATTTACTATTCTAGTGTGAGTAAAGGTACCTAGTGGAAATTCCCGAATCTTGGGGGATGCGATAGGATGATATTCAGCCACTGGCCACAAATTATGAAGTAGAACACGGAGAAAAATGAATACAGAACATCATTATCTCAAAAGTTGCATGTTCCTAAGTCCCGCCTTTGGGTATTGGCTTCGGAAAGTCAAAATTGATGGATCCCCCCTAGAGACTGCTACATCTACCAGGCCAGAACTCGTCGAGGCCATGCGGACGTCATAAATGCAGATTTACCTCAGTCTGACATAATAATGAGATTCTGTCTGTATTCATGACATGACAGATGTTGTCATAGGTATTCTTTCTGAGCATGTCCTAGCTGACCCAACACGATACTGACCATGTCGACATGGCAAACTGACACATAAACATTACATTCGGGCTCTGTCATGATTTCAGACTGTATAAAGCTACGTGATGTGGTGTTTAGAAATATTATCAAGTGTAAGCTGAAGCAATGGCAAACAGCGACAGGTTAATAGTAGCCACAAAGGCGTGATCCTCTATACATCAAATAAATTAACAAAAATAAATAAATGCATAAAAATGATACCAAGCATGCTAAAGACACCAGAAGATTTCCCGTTCATCAATCATTAAATCGATCTTCACGATATACCCAGTTGTAAGTTTGACTTTAGAAAACTTTGACCTCTCCACTAATAGGACACCTCTCGAGGGTGTTTTCATACTTAGTTCATCCAGTTGCAACAATTTGACATTTGACGAAAATATTGTTGTGCACCCTTCCTGGCTTGGAGGATGAATTACTTTTAAAATGAGCCATGTAAGGAATCATGTAATATCATGTAAGGAACCTTCTGAGTTAAAAATAATAATAATAAAAACTCAGATCTGTAAATCCAAATAAATATACAGTTTTAGCGCATTGTGTTTCCGCCCAGAGTCGCGCTAAGCACATTCAGATGATTTTGCTTGGCTCCAATTAAAAGCCGCTTTATTACTGCATATTTTTGCAACATTGTTTACGCCTCCAAAATCGGATGTAACCTTTCAAAACAAAAAGCCTAATCTGGGAGAAGAAGGAAAGAGAATTTCTTCACATGTCATATCTTGGTGATCAGGATTTCCCTTCGGGTCATGAGTTATTTGACAATTACACTATATCATAGCCTATGTCCATACGCCATAAAAAGCATGCCGAAGTCAAGGAGGAAGTGATATATGCGACCGATGTCCACTAGTGGCATGGCTTCCTTCCTCGAGTCCTGTGCCATTGATGCGACAAAGATAGAAAGGTGATCGATAAACCTATCAATCGTCAGAAGACGGATGCAAATGATGGCTGGGGTGCCCACATAAAACCGTTTATGCTTTACAATAGATATACACAGATACTGTCTCACTGTCTCACGCTTCCTTTTACGTCATGGTGTTATTTCCTCTATTTTTTCCGTGCCCTCTAGGTCACGCCTGCTGCAAACTGGTGAACTCGGCTTTGATGGACAGACCCGTACTGTTAGATACTGCGCACTTTCATTTTTAGCGCGATCACGATAATACATTATTATATTATACTGTACATGTATACAGAAGAGACTCCCTAAAACCCAGACTCAGACGGATGGTCCAAAGCAGAAATCTCCAGCTTAAGTAGAATTGCGCTGATCTCATTCATTGAATGCATAGCAGAGTTTTGCTGAAGAGCATTTTTTTTCTGTAATCTTTAAATTCCCGTCAGCGTTAGTTTGTTTAGGCTGTGTTTACTTGACAACCTAATCATTTCTATCGATGGAATCTAACCAGCAATTGGTAGATGTACTAATATATCTGAAGTAAAACGACTTAAAGAACTTATCGACCAATGCAACATGTCTCAGATAATCAAATGTCCAACTCATCGAGCTGGTCACATCTTAGATTTAGTGATCATCAAACAAACCTTGAGCACCTTCACCAACACCGCCGTCCTAGAAAAACTCATTTCGGATCATAAAACCATCGTATTCGATATTGATTTCGCAAAGCCAAATATCATCAAAAAAGTTGTGTCGTCCAGAGACATAAAAGGTATCGACATCAATGCCTTCAAGACGGAAATGGCCAATGCTCTCGAGAACTTTGAAGGCGACATCACATCTTATAATAACATCCAGCAAGATCTACTACAGCGACATGCACCTATCAAGACCAGGTCAATCTCCAACAGACCGTTCGCTCCATGGTACACCCTAGATGTCAAAGCAGCCAAAGCAGAATGTCGCAAAGCAGAAAGGAAATGGTTAAAGACAGGTCTTACAGTCCACAAGGACATTTTCAAACACCAGAAGAACAAATGGAAATGTGTTATTAAACTTGCAAAAAAAGACTTCTATGTCACTAAACTTCAAAATTCTACATCTTGTAAGGAACTTTTTAGTATTTGTGATGAACTCACAGGGAAAAGAAAGGAAACACCTCTACCCACAATTTACGAGAATAATTTGTTGCCCAATGTTTTTGCTGATTATTTTGATAAAAAAGTTACAACTATCCGAGAAAATCTTGACAGTTTTGATGCCATTGATCATTTTGATGAGTTTCAGGGAAATCCTATAGACACTTTTGGTGTTGTGTCGAATGAATCTGTAAAATCTATCATTTGAGAAATAATGACCTGTTGGAACCATTTCAATCTGCTTACAGAAGTAACCACAGTACTGAAACTGCACTATTAAGAATCATGAATGACATATTAGTAAAGGCAGATTCTGGAAATATTACTCTGCTAAATTTGTTGGATCTATCAGCAGCGTTCGACACCATCGATCACGAAATCCTGCTCAGAAGGCTAGAAACATCGTTTGGAATCAGAGGGGTCGCCCTTAAATGGGTCGAATCTTACCTGTCAAATCGCCACCAATTTGTTGTAACCAACAAAATAAGATCTTTTTCTTATGCGCTTCAGTATGGCGTACCACAAGGCTCAGTGCTTGGTCCTATTTTGTTTACTATCTATACTATTCCACTTGTACATGAAATAAAGAAATTTAATTTACAATATCATCTCTATGCTGATGATACCCAGCTCTACAGTTCTGCCTTGCCATGCGATGTTGACAGCCTTCTGCAGCAGGCTGGAAACTGTATAACAGAAATTAAAAGCTGGATGAACCAAAACAAACTGGCACTAAATGAGGATAAAACTGAGGTTATTTTATTAGGCCGTGAGCGGGTTCTGCAAGAAGTGGACAGAACTGAGATGATAATTGGCACTAATTCAATAGAAATTTCAAAAAAAGTAAAAAACCTAGGGGTTTACATTGATTCAAATCTTTCTATGTCATCTCAGGTTAGTCACCTCATTCGTATTCTATACATGGAAATCTGGAAAATTGGTAAAATCAGATATCTTATTTCAACTGAAACTGCGGCTGTTTTAGTAAATTCTTTTGTACTTTCAAAGCTTGACTATTGCAACTCCCTTTTGGCTGGAATTTCACAAAAAAATATTAGAAAACTCCAAATTGCTCAAAACAATGCAGCGAGACTTGTTTTGAAGAAAAAGAAAAGAGATTCAGCACTGCCACTTCTGCAGAGTTTGCACTGGCTGCCAGTCGAGAAAAGAATAATGTACAAATTGTCATCCATTTGTCACAAATGTGTCAATAATACTGCTCCATCGTACCTAGTTGATTTAACTGATTACTATGTTCCATCTCGTCAACTAAGATCATCATCTGACACTACAAAATTGAAAGTACCTAAAATGAATCTGTCCACTGTAGGAGAAAAGTCCTTTTCATTTCTTGGCCCTACCATCTGGAACACTCTTCCAAAGACAACCAGGGAAATTAATGACATTGGTTCTTTCAAACGCCATCTGAAGACCCATTTCTTTCAGACAAACTAGGCTAGGTGTTTTTCGGCAGCAACAATAGTAAATATTTTTGAATTTCTTTTGTGTATGCGTGTGTGTGTGTGTGTGTAAGAGTTTGTTAAAGCGCCCAGAGCTTGTCATCGACGGGGTTGGGCGCTATATAAATGCAATATATTATTATTATTATTATTATATAAATATAAAATAGCATTTTTCAGCTGGTAGGGAAAAAATAATAACAAAAATAACAGCCTAATTAAAAACAATAACAACAAGAAAGAAAAAGGAGTCCGTCTGATAACGAAGGCGTTCATATCTTTTCCATATCAATGACAAAACTTGGCTCTCCTTTCCTGCAAGAGACAAGTGTTACAGGCTGATCAGACGAAAGAAAAACACCCCAACCATTCTTACTATTTCAAGAACGGAATAATATACAGGGTACTCTTTAAAATCTGCCCATAAGTCAATAGATCTGTCGTCACACCCATTATAAACACTCTAGAGTGGTTCTTAACTGAATCTTCTTCTCTTTTTTTTTTTATTAGCAACCGAATAATGATATAGATAGTCTGTCAATAGGTTTTTACTTGTTTTATAACATCTTAGGAAACTAACTTTTGATAAAGGTACATTTCGATGCTGTTTTTTCCGTTTTGATACGTAGTAGGCCTGTTATATAGGCCTAATGCTCGATGTATTTTATTTCAGGAGCGAACAATTCGTGCATAGATTAAGTTCCTGAACTAATAACGCCTCTAAAAATGATTAATTTTTGTTTGTTTGTTTGATATTGTTGTTTTATTTCTTGAATAACAATGTACACGTTTAGGTCTGTTCACTTGTGTGATTTGTATAGGTTAAATACCAGCGCACATTCCATCTCATTCGTGCCTTTGGCAAACCCGTCTCATTACCGTAAATAAAGCTCAACACTGGGGAATGATAAATGTGGAGACGGGGTGGAAAAGGTTAAAGCAGATTAGAAGGTGGACGGCATTTCAGTTGCTGACTAGCTCAGGTCTTACACTATCCCCTGGTATTGTCCAGGTAAGAAGGGTGGACCTGACTAACGAGGTCAAGCAAAGATGTGGACATTCTCCATAATGCCTTGCATGGTTCCCTAACAAACAGTACACCGGAGACAGGAATGTTAAGACAAATTAATCATCGTTAGAAAACGAACACGTCTTCTCATTCTTGGCTTCTGTACGCCTTCTTTATCTTTAATCTCCTCCTCCTCCTCCCTCCCCCCCAGCATTACTCCGCCCCTCTTATTGCTGTTATTATTATAATGATTATTATAATCATTACTAGCTGGCCCGCGGACTCGGAGAATACACACCAGGTTTTTAAAGTTCAGTTCCGGTCACCAATGTATAAATTGAGGGGCAGAACGAAATTTCCAGTCATACTTTTCAATCTTACTCGAAGAAGATGCGACCCCCCCCCCCCCCATCAACATATCAGAACACTTTCTTCTGTTCAACTTAGTTATGGCTCAAAATCAACGAAAGTATTGAAAATATAGCGAACTTCAGGACATTTTAAAATATGCCCACGTACACCTTTACGTTTTTCTATGCGTGATATGATCTTTTGTAGAATAAGGCTCAGCGGTTAAAACGTCTTTCATGATTACATTGGAGGCCTTGGAGGCCTTGGAGGCCTTGCCTCCTTTACGATATGATTATTATTATTTCCTGGAGCTTCCCTTCTTTAGTTCCGTATAATCTGGATGACAGCGTCCCTGCATTTCCATATTACAACCCGTTAATGATGTACTGTCAGCCGGAGACTCACTGACGTCAGCCACAAAACGCCTCGCGACAAATGACCAATGACGGTACTGACAAACACGGGAGCCGGTACTGAAGAGTTACGACCCGATGGAACCGGCTCGATAAGGACCGAGAATATAAAGATGTCAGGTAGATTACAGACAGATCAAGCACAAATCTTTGTAAACACGAGCCCTCGATTGATCCATGGTCCGGATGGCGACACAGAACTGCACATAATTCACGAGAAATTGTAAGTGGCAGAGGACGAAAGCAGGTCATCTCATATGATACAACTATATCTAAAAGGTCGTGATAATGTTAAAGTTTTCCTTTTTCTTATAGGGATTTGTGACCTAACGCTTAGATGAATCATAACTTTTCGTTGCTGTGGATAGCAGATCCCATGACATGGGGAAATCTGAATTTTGTAATATTTTTTATTTTGTATTTTGTAAACTTCTTTAATCCCATTAGGGAAATCTGCCCTAGAGTCATTGCAGCCCAGTTACAACTGGAGCAGACACATCACCGCCACAGTGCAATGCCGGTCGGCCAAAATATTTCCAGAAACTCAACATCTTAAAGTAATAATGCACTCAATTTCCATTGCATGATTAGTTAATGCTGACGGAGTCAGTGAGGTTTTGCTATCACAGAAAGGTATCAATCAGCGTGTACATTAGACCAGTATCAAAACCACTTGCTGATCAGAAAGGTAGACCCCACATGACCCCCAACTATGACAGTTCATATCACGAGTTAGTACGATCTGATGGCCTCCATCTGTAGGTGATTACAAGAACAAAGACATCACAAAAACATAATCCCTGATTAACGGCAGAAGATGAAAGGAAACATCATTGAACTTTGGCTCACCTTTCCTTATATCGAGACCTTCCCTACCGGAGCCTCTCTTGCCCGAAGCTTTACGACATGCGGTCACAATGTTAAAGGTTGCTAGTGTCGGTCTCATCGCTGGTTCTTGAGCAGTTCCGCAGTGATTTATGTTTTTTCTTTCATCTTGTGGTTTATCGTCATCCTCCCGCCATTTCTTGCCCTTTTCTTCGTATCCTTCAGTTGGCTTTCCCATGTTGTGTTTTTGTTCTCGTGTCATTTTAGTTTGTTTTCTATTCAATATTCACTTCAATTTCTCTCAATCCCATAATTCAGCCCTAACCGGCTTCCATATTATTTTGTTAGTTTTAATTCATTTGTTTTATTTAACTGGACAGTGTTCTTCCATCGATACGAGTCACACGGTACATTACAACTTCAAAACTTGCAGACTTCGAGGGACAGATCAAATTTTCCCGTTCTAACAAGTGGACGCTGCAGCATTCTCATGCATGTCCCCATAATAAAAATAAATTATACAACAGTAAACTGCATATTCCGAGTGCATTAGGACTGCAGTCGACAGGGCTATAGATGGATAAAAGCCATGGATTGAAGAGGCGAGATCGAAGCTGAGGAAATACGACAAGTGTCCATACAGAACCGGTGTTGAGAACAATCACCGAGTCCTTTCCCCTACGGTGAAAATTAGAGAACACCAGAACATTAGAGCCTTAACACTTATACTTCCACTGTGACAAATGATGGGCAAGCTCTAAAACACCTTGTGCATCAGACTGAATAAAGGCACCCTTGTTCAGTGTTATCCTGCAAAATCCGTTACTGTCTTCATCTGTTATCCCCTAAAGTCTGATTTCGGTGAAATGCGTGTCATCTGACCGTTGGGTCATGATGTCCCGGCGTAAAAAGGCGAATAAATTACGATATATATGTGTCACGAAACCTCATTATCCGTCAGTTGCTATTGCCACAGCTGCAATATATACGTGTCACTATAGTGGAAGATTCTGAGTTATAGTTCAACAAGAAAGAGGAGACGGGGGACATTGCGACTTTTGACCTGCCCCGAAAGAAAGTGAGGCCAGGCGTAAAAGACGTACAAGACAAAGCGGACCCTACATCTGCCAACACCACCCACCATGAATTATTCTGTACCGAATCCCTTTTGTCTGTTATCTCGTCTTTTTCCCCACGCTATTTCAAACTTTAACATTCCTGACGATGAGCTTTCCAGCTAGCAAGATAATATGTAGAGGCAGATACTGACTCAGCGATCCCCTTTTTCTTGTACCAGTACATAAAATTGCTAGCAAACAGTCATACTTTTCTAAAATTGGCATCTAAGGACATTTGTGATATCCTTATGTGATCAGTTGTATGTGTGTGGATAATATCTTTCCAACAATTTCTCTGACTTCAATGTTTTATAGTTGTATATAAAGGTACATGTAATAATATTTATTTTACATCCGACCATTTGTTATTCACATAGGGACAACTGTTTGCGCACTGACGAGACAGACATGAATTCATTTACAATGCAATATACCTATAAAACAATTTTTTTAAAAACAAAAAATATATACACACACACACACAAATTATGAAGAGAAGATAAAGTCTAATAATATGAGATGGACTTTTACAAATTTAATTATACCGTGACTTTCTAGTCGCGGGAGGAAAATCCTAATCTCACTTCCTAGTTCCGAATCCAGAATTCCAGTTCTTCTTGTCAAAGATGTGAAAAACAGTATTCGCATCAATGTAAGAACATGCCTGTAAATTTCTACAGCAGCGAGGATGATTATTCACAAAGACATTTTCAAGCACAATATTATTATGCTGGTCAGTTTCCACACTGTCTGCTGTAACTGTTATACAAAACCTAGGTAAGTAGTGGAGAAATTATTGTACATTTACTGTACATTATAAATTATTGTACCTCTCACATTCAACCGCTCCATCCAGCCTAATAATTTCTGAGTGCTACATCGGGATACTAGAGGTGCAAATGCTGTTCTCCAAAAGGAACAATATCCACACATCGGGACGCTTAACTGGATCCACATCTTGCCCAGATGTCGTTTGGGAGACAGAGAAAGCCATTAGGTCAACATAAA
The DNA here is from genome assembly GCA_963931925.1 of Onchidella celtica. Lineage (NCBI taxonomy): Eukaryota > Metazoa > Mollusca > Gastropoda > Systellommatophora > Onchidiidae > Onchidella > Onchidella celtica. Next base: position 6,805,237 of record OZ007571.1, on the reverse strand, counting down.
TTACAGACGAGTAATAAAGCCACACTCTGGACAACTAAATCACTTTGATTAGTTTGGATAAATTATCACTACGCATTTCACTTAGGTCAATCTGCCAAAGCTAATATCATAGAATACACGTGTCCCTTTGGGCCAGAAGAATATCAAGGCATTCTCCTGTAATCTTTGGTCATACAAATTACAGTGCAGGTTGGCCATTAAGCGTGATGAAAAATGTATCTGTACAAACAGGACAATGGCAATCCGAGATTAGGACTTGTTATGCTAATGCTGGAGAAGAAATCTGAAAGCTTGAAGAAGTCATGCACGTCATTTGCCGACGCTGAACTGTGTGAAACTTTTCAGGGTTTTGTTCTGAGGTCTCCCAGAAACCAAACATGAGACTCATTAAATTCAGGACAGAGTTGCTCGTGCAGAGAGTCATGACCCCGCTAATGGCTATTCATTTTTTGTCCCTTTTCTTAATTTTCGAACATAGACGACACACATTCTGATAGTGGACGTTTTACAGGTGTGAGCTGAATCTGATTAATCAAATCGCAAGACAACAAATCCGATATATTATCGTAAATGGGCAACTTCTGAATGAATCAAAGTTTACCACCAATCGGGTAGTGAAGGATGATGCATTAGTACTCTCACACCAACTGCGATAATCAAAAGGTCACTAGACGTTTAATATAATGATGTTTGCACCTAAATGAATAATGCGTTCTGGCAAAGACAGCTGCTTTTATTGCATCATCCGCTACTACAACGGTGGCTTTGTTGCTATGTCAGCGACAGCATCGTCAACATCATTGATAACAACAAGAACTGCTTGCTGGAACAAGACTTGCAAACCACGCGTACATGCCATTTAACTTAACATTTTAATTCTCCTTTAAAACGATTGAACCATCAATGCCGGCGTATGTAACAATCACAGACGTTAAACTGCCTCTGTATTAAAAAACAACAACAACACCAACCTCATAAAAAGCGGGGTCACGGTGACCAGTTGCAATTACTGAACGGTGAACGATGTTTTCAGTGGATAAAAAAAAAAAAAAAGAATCTTGGGGGACTCACCATCATCCTCATACTCCTGAAAGTAAAAGACAAGTTTTCTCATTGGCAACCACTGGCGTCTCCACAAGATGTACGGCAGCAGTACACAGATCAACGCCAGAAAGATCGCCGTCACCACAGCGACAACTGCAACTTCCCATGCCTTTAGACCTTCATTGGGCACAGCAACTTCTGAGGAAAATAATACCCGTAAATAAGTATGATCAATGAAGATCTGTATTAAAGTTGAACTGCCCTAACGGTGACATCACTGGGATAGAGTAAAAAACATGACTTAAATTTTTTTATATTCTGTGGATAAAAAAAGTGATTTCTCACCTCTATCTTCGGTTTTGAATTCACTTGGTTTAGTTACTATGGCTATTAGTGTTTCTCCCAGACTTTGTTTTCTATCTTTCTTTTCGCGCATTTTATTTGTTCTTTCATTAATTTGTTCGGGTATTCATTTACTTATTTATTCGCGTCGGATATCACCATCGGTCCTAAGATGGTCTAGACTTTAGACAGTGCCCATATGTTGTCTTCAACTATCTTCTTCTTCTTCTTCTGTGTCAGCCAGAAAACTGAACAATTGTGTTCATTTTAGATCTTATATTCCCATGTGTCGTACACTTCCCTTTGCCTCCTTCCCTAGAAATGTGCGAACACCTGTAAATTCAGTATTATTATATTAAAACCAAAAAACATAATCACAGGCCTTTTCTTCACGGAAGTAAAATGTTCTACAACACAGCCAACAGTATTTTTTAGGCATTGTCAACAGTCCATTAAAAATTTTTTAATTACATTTTCGTGTAATTTTCTTTCACCTTCAGAACTTATTGCTTCTGTTATTTGTTATTGACTTAAGGCTTTTCAAATATAACTGTCTGTCTGTCTGTTAGTCTGTCAGTTTATCTCTATCTCTCTTTGTCTGCAGAAAAAAGAAGCTTTCAGGGCTTTTCAAAATGGCTGTCTGTCTGTCTGTCTGTCTGTTTGTCTGTGTGTTTGTCTGCCTGTCTGTCTGTCTATCTGTCTGTCTCTCTTTGTCAACAGAGATAGAAAGCTTTCAAGGCTTCTATGCCTAGCACTCAGAAAGAAACTATTACTTACCTCTGGTCCTAGGAATAATCTCTCGTTTTTGCTCACACGCAAGGCCTGTATAGTTCCAGTAACAGATACAACCTACAGTTTCCGCTTCATCTATCCGTCCACAGTACCCATTAGGCCCGCAGTCCACTGTACACGGCTGGTCACAGAAAGTACCCATCCAACCATCATCACACTCACACGCATACATCCCATCGGTGGAAACACATCTGCAGGTGAGTGCAAGCATGATAGTGGAATGATATCTCTGTATATCACGTTGGAAACCATTTCATGAATTCTTATTCCTTTAATGAATTTTCACGTAAAAGAACTAGAAACTTTGGCGGAATAAAAGACATTATTACTGTTTCTTAATAATTTGTAAACACAGTGACTTAATATTTACGTCATATTCCGTTACATGGTGAACAGTCTGCCTGGCTAAATGATATGTTTCTGCTTCTCAGGTCAGGAATACAATTACGTGGATTAAAAGTTTTCCTTTCCTCACGAACAGATAATAAGTACTAATAGTTTTAGTTAGCCCAGTCTGTAGTCAAGAAACGCTATTGTCTGCAGATAATTATGGAGTCACAAAGAATGGCAACCAACTTTAGAGCTCTAATATTATGATATTCCAGTATATCTACTTACATTCCATTGTCACAACGGAAATGGTCACAGGCATTCTCTGTAACAGTGACACAGTGAGGTCTGAAGTCATTTCCCATTACACAAGAACCTCCCTTATCTTCGCAGTCATCTCTACACGGTTCATGAACTGCACTTGATGGCAGACTGGTCGAGGTTGTAGCATCTGTAGTCTGGAGGGTAGTCAGGGCAATAGACTGGACATCATCTTGAGTTCCCGGCGATCCTTGCCTGAACCAAGACAAAAAGTCCTGCTCTAGTTCTGGGCTGACGAAATCTGAGACATTCTGAAGTTCTTGGTTACTAAACATATCCACAAATCCAGTATTGTCTTCAGAAAACTCCTTGTGAACAAAGTCTGTGTCCATATGTTCAGTACTGTCTTCAGAAAACTCCTTGTGAACAAAGTCTGTGTCCATATGTTCAGTAAACAGTGTCTCGGTGACTCCTCTTGTCAGCATCTGTGAGCTTTGTGTGACTGTACTTGGATGATGAGCAGTCTTAGGGTTTTCTGTGGAAGGGGAGATGGAAGTCGTGGTAGGACTCTGGGATGAGGGAGGTGCAGTAGTGGATGAGAGTGTTGTTCTTATCAATTCATCTGTTGCCGACATATGCATATTGTGTGGCGTTGTCGCCGAGAGTGCATTATTTGGAGAAATCTTTTTCGTTGTTGAAGTTGTTTCCTCTAGCAAGTTGTCTGTCAACGACATTGGTGTTGTTTTTGTCGTTGCTGATGTTGTGTCTGCCGGGGTTGTAACCGTTGTAACAGTTCCTGTAGCTCTTGGTGGTGTTGTGGTAGGAATTGCTGTTGATGGTGGTTTCGTTGATGCCGAAGTTGTTGATCTTGTTGCAGTCCTTGTGCTAGTGGTAATCGCTGGTCCTGGTGTCAACATTGGTGATGAGGTCGTTGTCGGTTCATGCACCTGCGTACTCTGTCTGGGGAGCATTGTTGTTGGTGCGGGTGTGGAGAATGTCGAAGTGGTTGTTGGGATGAGAGTGGTTGACGCTATTGTGTTTGATTCTTTTACATTCGACAGTGGGGAACCAATGGGGGCATTTGTTGCTTTATTAGCTTGTGGAGAAGGTGTAGGTCTGGTAGGAATGTGCAGATATGAAGCAGTGACTGGAAAGACACGTGAATGTCGGGCCCTTTTGTCATTCTCAGTTGCTGTTGCGTCAGTTCTTCCAGTGGTTAACGATGATGATGTTGTAGTCATTGCAGTAGTTTCTATAAGTTCTGATGGTGTTGTTGCTATCGTCGTCGTCGTCGTCCTCACAGTTGTTGGAGTGGTGACACCAATGGTATAGGCAGGCGGTGGTGTAGTGACATTCAGTTCTTTAGCTAGCTCTGCGAGGGCCTTGTCCTCCAGTCTTCTCATGGTCGTTTTAATTCTTGGGATAACCGTGAGACAATGTGGTGAAGATGGGTTGAGTGCGCATGTACAATACTCCGTACATACACTGACATCAAGGATACAAGTTCCATCCACTGCGCAGATGTATGGCAAACGGCGACAACACGACTTGGTCCTTTGGTAGTTGTTGCCATCGCCTGTGGATGCCCCCGTTCCTAGTGACGTTGAAGAATAGTTCCATTTCCATCTGTTCACTTCTCCATTTAAAATAGCCCTGGCCATTGATTTCCCATCTAAAATAATCTTTGGTGGGGGAGTCGGTTCAGCTGGGTAAGTGTATGTGTCTGACCTGATTGGAAGAGCTGACCAATCGGAGAATGGACCTGAGAAGTCAACCAAGCTAGAGCCTGGAGAATGGTCAGCCAGTGGAAGGAAAACGTCCTGAGACACGCTTTGTGTGGCCCCTGAAAAGCTCGGATCCACGTCTGGATCATTTAGGTTAGTGGGGGAATAGTCCCATGACGTAAAGGACTCCGAGCTTGGAAAAGATATTCCTTGCCATAGGGATGCTTCTTTCGCAGGTAGGTTGCTTTTCGGAGGAGGAGTTGCCGGGCTTGGCGAAGACTTGAAGAATAAATTAGGGATACTTTCCCAAGCATTGACATTGGCAACGCTGCTTGGACCAGTGGATGTTTCGATTTTGGATGATAGAATTCTAGTATTCATAGTATGTGTCATACCAAACTTATCCGAACCGACCAAGGGGGCAACAGATCGTCGTTGTGAAGAGTCAGTTGTAGGTGCAGGTGGCTGATCTCCCGAGTGATACCTGCCTGGTGGGCTTCTAATTGAGCTTGGGGCCTCGGTACCTCGTGCGAGAGTCCTCGACGGATTTACCATGGATCCTTGGACGAAAGAATTTCTCATACTGCTGTAAAAGTCTGAGTATTGAGCAACTGAATTGGAAATGAGAGACGCTGTGAAGATGCAATTGACAAAAAAGAGAAGATGGCCTGCAGTCTGTATGAATTTCAACATGATTATGTCACCGGGGCTTGTTCCAAATCAAAATTTCGTGTACTCTTTGAGACCTGGTTGTTATCGCTGGAAGTGCTTGAGATTTGCCTAACCTTGTTTCATGTACATGCAGAAATCAGTGGTAAAATAATGTAGGCGAGGCGAATATAGCACCTTCTGTATCCACAGCCCGGGTCTAACTGGCACCCCTTCCCATCCTTGTGACTCTGCGAATGAAAAAGAGTAATGTAAGGTCAGGGTAAAAATTGTGTGTCCCGATATACGAGTACTATCATATAACGTCACGTTCCAAAACAAATGTCGTAACTCAGCGTTTGGCAGTTTACATTCTTTGTCATCTTCGACTCCATGAGGCCCGATTATATAGTTGTCACTGAATGGAAACCCTAAAGAAAGAAAGCTGAACGACCACCTATACGGTGGGAAACCAAAATGCTTTAGTCAGAAGAGAGACAGGCAAAACCCTAGGCGCAATGGTTTTTCTGCAAGGCAAACTGCCTACTTCACGCTTTTGACTATTTCCGTGAAACATTTTGTTTTAACCTCTCCCATAGAGCGACGTAAAAGGAGTTAGGCAATTTACTGATAGGCGTGACGAAAATTTCGCATTGTCCAGTTGAAACTCTTTGGCGCTCTAATGGGAGTGGACGAGGCGTGAAAATAACGTGAAAATGGTTGGAATGCCGAGGGAAAAGTTGGAAATCTGAGGGAAAGGAAGAGGCAGAGAAAGAGTAAAATCATAGTCAGAATGGTCGACGTGGTATGACAAGCTTACAAATATGGAGCAAATGACATCCCATGGTGGTAAAAGTGGTAAGATAGAGAGTTCGATAAATCTTCAGGATTTTAACAGGCTCTAGAAAGTTGCACAAAGTTGTTCATACTCTCTCCGACAATAAAATTAAATACAGATTGGAAACGTAAAATCATTCACAAATTCAAAACAACAACAACAACAAAACACTTGCACCAGAAGAACAAGCAAAATGTGTAGCATAGGCCTACATTATTCTGATTTTGTATCATTTGCTGCTGTCTTTCATTCCGGCAGAACAGATGCCAATAGATTCTTTATAATGTTTTTTTTTTTCTGAATTTGAAAGCATTTCAGTATCATATTCAAATTTCTTAATGTGAGAGAACATTAAACAATAATACAAGGCAAATAAGAAGATCCAAAGAAACTCACAATATTTTTGTATAGACCATAACGTTTTCACTGGGGAGCGTGTCACTATGAAATAATAATTTTCTGATGTGGATCATGAACTACTCTTGCCCTTCTTTCGGGAAGCTGGAATGTACAGTTTGATGTAAAGATATCTAACATATTTACATTGGGGGGGGGGGGGGGCGGCGTTTTCCCGTTAGTTTTGCAATGGTGAATTTTTAACTGATCAACCTTTGACAAACAAACTACACTAAAGAGCCCAAGAACCGTGAAGATCACAGAGTAACTGTTATCAAGCCGATTGACTGTTAAACCCAAACAAAAAAACAACAAAAAACTCACCTAAAACAGGGAGTATTGTCATGTGTTTAAATTAAGTGTATCAAAATAGGCAGGTAAGCATTGCCACCTCACAGAATCGCCCCCCCCCCCCCGACCTCGTTAAGCCAACCCGTTTCTGTTCCCACTGACCATGAAAGCGTGGAATTCCATTATCTGTCAATCAACGTTTTGTTGGCGGTAATGTAAGAAAACATAGCCGTGGCATGTGACTTTCCCTTCGCCTGCTGTAACCCAATAACATGTTCTAGTCGTACGTAAATAATTATCAACCGTAAGTCAATAGCCTGCTTTCCTTTGCTATCTTGTTATGAAGAGAGCAACGTTTGGCCGATAGGCTATTAGTACTCATTATATCAGGCCTACGAATTAATTTTTTTGCCTTACATAAAAAAAAAAAAAAACAATAAAAGAAATAATAATAAAATCAGCAAAGCTGTAGGGTCACCGCAGGGCTTGGAATAAAGTAAAAAAAAATAAAAAATTTCAAATCCGCCAGTTAGAAACAAGAGAGAAAATGTTGCCATAAATAACAAAAGAATTACCAGGCTTTGCAATATGCAGTTGTTTTTTATTCCCATATTTTAATCTATACCAAGTCAAGATTTAGGGATCTTTGCAATAAAATTGACCTCCAGCGTAAAGATACTTTCAAAGGATAAGTTTATTTACCCTCACTAACCAAAATCGTAACAGCTTAATTCAACTTCATTCATATACGAAGCTTCACCTTGGCGAGTAAATGTGGCATTAGTGGCTCAGAACAGAAAGCCAATTACCTTGGGTATAAATAAGTTCCACCTTGTAGACTTTGGTAAAGTGTTTTTACAAAAGCAGACATTAGCATTGTGAAGACAGACAATGTAAAACCGACGCTTGTCGTTAAGAGTTTATCAGTTTGTACTCATTTGGTGTTGACTCGCTTTCCCAACTGTTTGGTTTCCAAAGAGTTTAAAACTTTCCTCGTGTTCAAAAGTTCTTCTGTCCTATCATTGCGCACTATTTCACGCCCAGAAACTATATCTAAAAGAACTCTATATTATACATGTTTTGTAATCTTAGCCTATACTGACGGAATAAAGAGAAGATAATGGTGTAGACGCTGAACAGTTCATGGCCTTTGCTAATTAGGTCTTTAAACTTTGCCCCCAGTTGTTTGTTGTTTTTAATTTTTCTTCCAACACTTTTTAGTTACCTGGTGATTATATTATATTATATTATATTAAAATTTGAATGTTTCCAAAAAGTTAAAATTTTGCCCCCCCCCCCCCCAATATGAGAAAGAGTAACTTGTATAATATACGATTAGAGGTTACAGTGTTATATAAATTGTTTACGCTGGTGTATAACCGTAATAATTATTTTACCCGGCAAGTTTTAGTCATCTCGGCTGGCCAGTTAAACAACGCGCGGGAAGCGTCAATAGAACCACCACTTTGTCCAATGATCTATGTAGCATGGTATTTCTTTACGAAAAGGAAGTTCCTTTCCTTGAAAGAACTGTGTAATCGCTGTTGATTTGGGAAACGATAGATATAATTATACAACAATACTAGATGAAAAAAAAACAAACTAATGACAGGAAAATTAAATTCCCCTCTTCTAAAAAACGTTCTGGTGGGCCTACTCCACACTTCTTTACTTCGAGCTTCCATGCATTTGGTGGACGGACGTGCTTTGGTGCTGCTAACGAAGCAAGAACTCGCAGCTAAGTAAACTGTTTCGCTTCGTTCCTGTTGAAGTTTTTTATTGTTCGGTTGTTTTCTCTTTAGTTTGCTCTGTATTGTTTGGGTTTCATTTCTCACCCAGGGCCCCGCAACATACAACCTTTTCTTTTTGCCCAATTTTGACTTTGCTTATAGCCCTGCTGCGACCCCACAGTTTTTCTGTGGTTTTTATGATATTTCGTGAATTTCTACTCTATACCACGACGCATGTCTTAGGCCGAAATGCTTGGGGGTGGGGGGGGGGGGGGTGGGGAGGAGGGTATCTTAGATATTTTGATGTAAACATAATTTTAAGAAAAACCTCAGTAATTCTTGATTGTATTAATTAAAATTTAACATTGTAGAGTTGGGTCAGAATCATTCCCAGTTAACATTTTATGAGTCTCCGTCATCTATTTCAGAACAATTTCATACAGTGGTTAAGCTCAGAAATGACAATAGATATTAATTGATTCAAAGAGACTAAATTGTTAAAGCTAATAGGGCTTTTGTCATATTGTCATAAAAATCGAGGCATTTCCAATCCATCAGGAGGTGGGTGCATTTAATCTGTAGATCTACTCACCTAGAGATTTATTCCAAATCGCCGCAAACAGGCAAAAGACCAAGATTTGAGAAATACAACTTTTAATCTCTGTTAAACGCAATCAATCCTTCAGTTTGCGAAATAACTTTCTTTGCTTCAGTTCACCACTTTAATTCTTCCCACTGAAACATTCTAATCTTAGAAATTCCACGAATATCCTCTCAGATGAAGAGGAAAGAAAAGAAATGCACGTCATATTCATTCATTCCTCTAGTGGCATCGGTGTTTCGTTGGCCTTTTATTCGGGTCGCTGCATGTAGGAGACGAAGAGAGTGAGAAAGAGAGAGCGATGCTGAAGTCCTTGTTGCTGTCCTGCGTCTCTGGAGATGTAGCGAATGAAATGTAATTATTTTTTGTTCAGCTCTACATATAGAATACGTCTTGTTGTTATTATTATTATCAACATTTTTTTTTTTTTTTGGTGGTGACCCAAAGTCCCGACTTTCTGAGGCCACTTGGTGTAAGTAAATTTTTTTAACAAGGGACTGCCAAGATTCATACAGATTAAGGCCAGGATCTTGCCGAAGTCAAATAGGAACCACTTTTCTGCTTTCTTTTTCAACGTGGAACCGCGAGTGTGTATTAACTATTCCATTCGCTATTTCGGCGGCTCAGGTGATTTAGTTGTGACTTGACAGGAGAACAATGTTAGATGATGGCTCCTTTATCTTGTTGCCGTGTGTTTGTTGCACCAACAGCACCCAGGTATTTAGCACGCTGAAGATGGAGAGGAGGGTCACGGATAGACAGAAAGACAGGAATACTGCAGAAAAGGACAGAGAGAAAGATAAGAATACTGTAGAGGACAGAGAGAAAATAGAATTTGAAAGTTTGCCATTAAAAATTTCCAGATAGGCATCATAGTTTTTGGCTACCGTACAAAATTAATGGTCGATCCTGCCAAATGAAGAATTTGCTAAAAGAGAGAGAGAGAGAGAGAGAGAGAGAAGAGAGAGAGAGAGAGAGAGAGAGAGAGAGAGAGAGAGAGAGAGAGAGAGAGAAAGAGAGAGCGGGAGATGGGATAGGAGAGACAGGGAAAGAGAGAGAAAGAGGGGTATATATATATACAGTCAGACAGAGACAGACAGACAGACAGATAGACACAAGTGGAGAGAGAGGGGGGGCACAATGAGAGAGAGAGAGAGAGAGAAAGAGAAGGATTGACAAAATGAGAGAGAGAGGAGACAGAGAGAGAGAGAGAGAGAAGGGGGGGAGATAGGTCAGAAAGATACAGAGAAAAAGAGAGAGGAGGAGAGAGAGAGAAGGAGAGAGAGAGGGAGAGAGAGGGAGAGAGAGAGAGGAACAGAATGAGAGAGAGAGAGAGAGAGAGAGAGAGAGAGAGAGAGAGAACTCTCTGGATTGCATTAAATCATTTCTATCTAAATGTCACGCACTCTTATACTCTGTGTCTGGTGACTGCAGCAAAGCATAACTCTCACCCCCCCCCTCCCCCAACACACGTACACGCGCACAACCCACATGGTTACTGTTAGTCCTTGCACCGCATGTCACATCACTGGAAGTAGTTGACTGTTGTCGCATGCCTGAGGCGGACCTGGTTCCTCTCTCCCTACCTCCCGGACTGTCCTTGGGTCAGAAATGCCATACATATTATGGCCAGCATTATTAAGACAACTGGTGTATGAAATACGTGTAATTACCTCACCTGTCAGTAGTTCAGTGAACAAGCCTCTTTGATCTCAAAAGTTCTAAGACAACCTTTTATGGCTTCGCAATATATTATAAAGCTATTCATAGGACTCACAACTTTGTCTAATGTTCCAGCACACCTTCATCACACCCATTCGTCAACAGCATTATCTTTCTCATGACAGGTTTACTGCCAGGTCATCTTGTACCTGCAAAAAATAGGTGTCATGTTGTCGCGACTCGAGCAACAGTTCGTTTTTTTATCCGTCTGTGTGGATCAAATCTGAGATCCTTTGGTTCCTCGGGGGCCTCAGCCTAATGTTGTTGGCCCCGAGTGTGGATCAAACGAAATACCACGCCAATATAATCCACGAGCATTACGGTGCTCTTTATTGACTTCATCCATGCTTACTACTTACTTATACATTGACGACAGACCGAGGTTTTTGCAGGTATGTGTAAAAAAAGTAGATGGCAGTTGTGATTTATGACACATGTGTCACACATTACGATCTTAAGTGTTAACTGGACTTTGGTGTTTTCAACACTATTAGGGCCCAACCCTGCTTTACTGTCTATTATAACCCTCTGCTGTATTACAGGAGATCTTACAAACTAGGTGAGTTGCCAGGCGTTGACGGGGATAAACCTGCTCCTGCCTTCCTTCTATCTCCCTCCCACTCTCTCTGTCCCAATATCCCTCTCCCATCACACTCTTTCTTCCTCTCCCTCTTTCTCTCCCCTTCCCCTCTCCCCCCCCCCCCCCGCCCCCCATTAAGGCCACTAATATCTTTGTATGTTTCATGTCCATAAATAATGCCTGCCAACGTGTATGGTCATTTTTTTTTTTTTCTTTCAGTATGAAATAGTGCAGAACTTCAAGTAATTTGAAATGTTCATGCCAGTTTTGAAAGCTGTCAATGCTGCAGTTACTGCAAAAACATGTTATTGTTTTTATTTATAGTTTTTGGAAAAAATTAACACATTTATATCTTTAACTAGATAAGAAAACTTCAGTTGGAAATAAACAAAACAAACCATCTCAACTGCTTTTTGAAAATTTTGTGATTCCATTAAAGCATGACAGATTTCATTTTCTGTGAATAATTTCTTACAGAATTTGATCATTAACAAAAGCAAAACAGAAATAAAACACTATCCAGGAGAAGGATAAAAAATTCCACATTGTGAGACTAAAGACAGTGACAGAAGATTGAAGAGAATGTTGTAGGTAAGGAACAAGTATGACGATAGGGAAGGACAGCTTGACAGCTTTGGAGTAATGGATACAAATGTATACACAATTCAAATCTGAAAAGTGAGTTTATTGTTTTCCACAAAGAGTCTTTGGAAATTGTCTGTCCACTATAGGGTAATCAACTCTTGGTTTCCCTGACTCACAATAAAACATGTTTGAACTTAAAGAGTCTCAGGACAGTCTTTGGTCATTACTATTGAAGTACATGTTTGTTAGAAAGCAAAGACAAAATAAGGAAAAAGTTGTATATGTTGCAAAGTCTCATGAAGACATACAACTCTTTGTTTTGCCACAGTTTGGCTTTGCTTCAAAGCCTCGCTGCGACCCTACAGATTTTCTGTGATTTTTTGTAATAGGAAAGTATAGAATAGCGCTGAATCTAAACTGCAATCAAATGATAAAATACAGACATATCCATAGAAGACATGATATATGCAAAAAAAAAAAAACCATAACGCTGATGATTATGAAATTGGAAGCCATGCACGTAAAAATATATAAAATTTGAAAAAGGTAAATTTGAGCATGTTTTGAAAAGCAAACTAAAAATTTCAAAAGCGTCCCAAACAAGCCAAAAAGTGGACAAAACTGCATAATTTACACTTTGGTTTACCATTTCCAAAAGTAAATTTACAATGCATCCTGTGGTATAGAAATACAACATTGCATTCAAACTCACTGGTCTCAGCATTCATCTGTCTACTCACACTGCAATCATATCTCTTTTCTTGAACAATAACAATAAAAAAAATTAGAATAAATTCATTCCTTCCACTGCCAGAAAACTAAGAACAGAAGTCATTATTAGACTGAAAAACCAGATCTTTTCAGACCACACTTCAAAGACAATAAGTAGAGTACATGAATTCGTACAGTCATAACAATATCAGTCTTATTGCAAATCGACATGGATGACTCTGGTTTCTTTCCATTTTAGTGCACATCTCTTGTGTAGTAGCATTTTCAAGTTGAGTACACCATATTTTTTTTATCTGTATCCCGTTGCCCATCAAAATCATCTACCTAAAAAATCTATGAAAAATGAAAAAAGTATAAACATGATATTTTACAAAACACTAACATATGGTTACACGTGGCTTGTTGTAGACCCAGATGTATGGATAATGTATGGACGGAGTAGAGAAATAATAAAATCAATGAACATTTTTTCAACTATTGCATTTTTTCATAAAATGGAGTCCAAAATATTTACTTATCACAGTGCCCATCACAATATTTATTATATCACAGACATGCTAACTGTTTTATGACAGACACAGACATTTTTGTTTCTGTTCTACTTTGCCCTAGGAATTGTTCCACTGTATAAAATAATTATAAAATATAACTGCTCATTAAAAGCTGAATAGAAAATGATTATTCTAATTTGCCATAAAAATGGCATCATCAAGGATATCACAGTCATTTCATAAAGTTGAGACCTAAGCTCTGGCTGGGTCCATGATTCTAATAAAACAGATCACATCTCCTTTCAAGTTAACTGATTGAACCATTGAATGTAGTTTACAGTGATTGGCGGACTCTGATCCATATTTTTGAATCGTTCACAGGAACAAAATTATCAATGACATTTTACTTCAAAAGGAAAACTTTTTTAAAATGACATGCACTGTATTTTGAACTATAAGATGTGCTAGAACTTTTTAACATGTGCTAAATACACAAGGACATATGCTAAAATCTCTGTGTTTCAGGAATGGAACTGAATGAAAGATATGAAATAATTGTTTACATCCAACATTTTCTTCTTTCTCCTCCCAAATTACTTTCACTGTTTAATGACTGATATCTATGATACAGCCATTTCAATTTATCTGTTCCCATTGAATTTTCAAATTTTGGAAGTTTGAGCTGTTGAACCAATACATGCATGCGTATTTTGAAATTTTATGGTTCATGTCATTTTTCCTTTTGTGAAGTCAAAATATGGCAAAAAGAAAAAGTTGAATGTACACCGCAGCTCTCAAACTTTGTAACTTTTATCTGTAGTGTTTCTCATCTACCAAAATATGAAGTATTGTAACATAAATAATATTGCGCCTGCCTAAGGGAAAAAGAAAGTATGAAACATACCCTTACAATAATATTCACATATTTTAAACTACAGTTGCGTAATATTAACATTTTTGAGACATCTAATTTGCCAAATGCAACAGCTGGTGCAGAGACCAAACAAGTACCATATACTGCCTTTTCAACAATATGCATAGAGAAACAAATAATGAACAGTGAGAAATTTGCCTTGAAAAGACAAAAAGTTATCCACTGGCACTCTGTAGTAACTGCTAAATGAGTATAGTCTAATTACTTTACAGAACAAAACTGATCACCTGAGATGGACAAACAAATGCACCAAGCATCACTCTTAAATTTAAAATTATGATTAAAATACAACTGAAACTATTAATATTTAAAATATTTTTCAAACCACTGAAGATACAAAAATATCAGATCTGCGAAACATAGTCTAATGTCAGATAACACACAAATAACTCCAGTGCAAAACTAAATGCCTGCTTGTCTCCCTTACACATGTAGGTCACAGAACAGCCCAAAATGGAGTTTAGGATCGTCATGTAAGTTACACACGTGGTCTACAAGATAATATAATAAATACGTAGAACTTGGCCAGAATGATTATTAATACACTAAAATAATATTCATACTCATCAGCGTGCAATGCAAATTAGACAAAAGGGCTACTGGATAAGAGAAACAAATGTTTAAGCCTATAAATAGACAATGCATCACCAAAGCCATACTATATTTTAAACAATACATGTATTAGACCTTTGAATCATTGCATTTAAACCAACTTTTAATCACCTTCGAAAAAATTTCAAAATCACAGTTACCTGGGTAGAAACATACAGTAATGACAAATTTCTTCTCTAGCACAAGTTAAGGTCATGTAAGCTCACAGTGACATAATGTGACATTCAGCTGACAAACAGGTTTAGAATTTATAGCTAGCCAGAAATTGATATGGAACATCCAGATTCTGTATGTTTCACAGGGGTCTGCAATGATTAAATCTATGATTATGTGAAGATTTATTTCCTATTTGTTCTGACTGCTCTTTCTGTCAGCATGACATTCTCTGCCTCTGTCATGCCCAGCATTTTCCGCAGTCGTAGAACTTCTTGCTTGTATCTGCAAAACAATATTGAAAGAATGAATATATTTTCAAGGCCTTTCAAGGGTGGCACATGCACATTAAGTTAGTTTTAAGTCATAGGACATATTTCTTAGATTGTAAAGTATAAAGGTAATCTAAACACCACCGTTACTGTCAAAACAGATTTATCATTACATTTCCGTATTGCTTCATTTAATGTAATAAATGACCATTTGATCATGATTGCAGTTCTGCAAATGCTAAAACTGCCCTGAGAAAATATATTGTGACTTATGAAGTCCAGAAGCAGAAGATACTCATAAAATTGAAGTAATTGTCATTTTGATGTGGCACTCTCTCATATTACTAAAGTGAGATATGATATGAGTAGTCATAACTGATATTGTAACTGGGGAAAAAAGTTCACATCCCAGGCCAGTTGCCATGCTAGAGAAAATAACACCATGATCGTTTTAAGACTTGAACCAGAAACATTGGCTTGCACAGTAAAAGCCTTTGGCATCAACATATTTTTTTCAAGCTATTTTTGAAAAGGCAAAATCAGCTTAATGTGTGTGAATGAGCTTGTTTGTAGTTTTTGTGAGTGAAATCATCACCATTTTCTAAAGCTGTAGTGATTGGTTTTTGACCACTTCTCAGGAAAAGCAAAAAACTGTTTTATTTTTGCACTACTAGTCTACTGAAGATGACTTTTTGAACATTTGCTATTTGATTAATTTTCTGTTCAAGAGTCTAGCACCAAGATCAATCAATGAAGCTTTGAATGCAGTTCAATTTATAAACATTGATTTTTTGAATTTCTGAGTTACTACAGTCTTAGGGAACGGTGATGAAACAGAATAAAAGAATTCTTATATTTTGAGGTTAAAGGCAATTCTTAGAGTTGATTCCTTGAAATGAGCAGAGTGATACTTGGATTGTACTGGCTGTGGATCACATTGTTGCGATAGCAGTTGAAAATGTGGCAGTTCATCATTTCGTTAGATTATTTCATTGGGCATAAAATTATGACCAAAGTGACCACAGTCCACCCACCTGAGGAGATGACTGTCAATATACTCTTGGCTTTCCTTGAGCTGTTGCTGTAAGACTTGGTTCTCACTGAGCAGTCTGGCCCTCTCCTGCTCCAACTGTTGTTGGGTGTTCAGAGTAAACTCTCTCAGCTGTTTACGTAGAGCCGACCACAAATCTGACTTGGCTGAGATGGAACTGAAATGGCAAAGAAATGTGAGAACTACAGATTTATCTTTTGAAACAATCTAACCATTTATATATAATTTGTTATCCGTTTTATATCTTATATATATTTTATATCTGACCCTCGAAAATAACATTAGTAACCTTTATATAGAATTTGAATCAGAACTTTAGTTCATCTCAGAAGAAAACAAAATTTTGCCTAGGTGAAAAAACAAGAACAACCAAAACTGTCACATGGTTGGCATGAAGAGTATGCAGTGCGATACTTGAAATGACATAATTAATACATTTCTCTCTCACTCATATCACATTTTCCCTCTCTTATTTCCACCTACAATCATATGTTCTGTTGACAGCGCCCAAGATGAAGTCTGGATTGCTCTTATAAAGGTAGGGACAAACTAGTTCTTATATCTATCAGTTCTTGCTGTCTTTGAAATGAGGCACCAACTATACAATGCTCACTAGTATCTCATTTATGCTTTCAACAAATTAATTAAAACAAACTGGTATGAGAAATCTCAGTTTAATTACAGCTGAAAGGGGTTGACGACCAATCAAGGCGGAATTGAGCAGTGTTTCTTCTTACCAAGACAGCAGTAACAAATGCTTCAGAATTTAGTCTGAATTATCTCACTTCCATTAAGGTATTAAAGCTGTTCCAAAATAGCCTGCTTAGGGTTCCAAATGGTCACTCGATAAATTATTTCTACTCATAAAAAACACACTTTAGTAACTCCAGATTCTGGTGACAATATAAATTAAATTATAGCACTTTGTTAAAGTAATAACTGCAATCTAAGTATTTACACGAGTTAGAAAAAATAGCAGATAAAAAACCCCAAAAGCAATGTCAAACTCAATTACTTGCAAAATGTATTAACTTCCCAAATGCGTTTTCATTTTCATAAATATATAAATTCAACTTAAATTACTTTCTCTTCTACTTCATGACAAAATTAACCCATATAAAAAATGACAATATCAACTCACTTCAGGTCTCCAAGGTCACCACCTTTTTTATCGTCACCAAAGAGGCCATACTGAAGTGGACAAGAAAAAAAGAAGAAAAAGAGAACCAATGACAAATATAAAAAAAATGTCCTGAAAAATAAAAATTAATACAACACTCGCAGAGTGAAAAAAACAAACTGTGCACTTTCATAATCTTTTAAAAAATGATACAGCTTCCTTGCCAAACTTCTCCTCCAATTTCATCCGAAATTTTAACCTTGTATTCGAAATTCTGAACACTGCAGCAAATCATAAACTATGTCAAGTTTCTAGTATCACAGACAAAAATTGTAAAATATGAAAAGGGGGGAATCAGATTTGGCACAGAAGTCGATGTCTGAACGCAGAGTTTTCTATGATTTTGTGCCATTTTTCATGAATCGAAAGCACATCTTCATTTGCAGCATCTGCATCAAACATATAGGCTGCATTACTTCATTCTGCTCATTATTAATTTGTTTCAAATTTCTCCAACACAACAAACACGTGCTCGCCTCAGTGGAAATTTTCACCTAGCAGAGGAACAAAAATCTCACTTCAGCTAACATCCTTTGAAAAAAGTAAACAGTTCTCACCTATGAGGTTACCACCGGTTGGAACCAGATAGTGTGATATACAATTTTAAATGAAACCATAACCATTTCCAAATGAGAGCAAAGAGTATACATGCATGGTTGTTGACAGGTCAAGTCACACAAAAGTTACCCGCAGTTTGACAGCATCGAGCTCGTTCTTGACTCTCCCCAAGTCCCCCTTGGTCTTGTCCAGTTCTTTCAGGTGAGAACTCTGAACTTCTGTGTCTCCCAGCTTCAGTTCATGCTCCTCGGGTCCCAGATCTACACGGTCAAAGCCTCGAGCTTCGCAAGTCTGACGCAGATTCCTGCCATGATAAAAAACTGTCTGTCATGTACATTCAAGACAAACAAAACGGGATCCTACATGCATTTCGATTCCTTATCTATTTTTTATGCCCATGGATACAAGTCATGACACTCACAATGAGAAGGCTAAATATGGTAGACCTGAGTCTGTCACTGCAAGCATCAACATCGGACCTTTGCTGCCTGCTACATATTCTCCACTTTCAATTTCAGTGCAAAATTAAGCACGATGACCACATTGGTTTTGTTTTCCTTAAGGGCCTGTGTGGCTAAATAATATCAAAATTCTTAACCCTCGTCCTGCGTTGAATGAACTCGTCCACGTAACGCCCCGTGCGGGGATAGCCAGCGGCCAGTCAGCCGATCGTTCGCGTGTTGCCGATAACCTCGGCGGTCGGGTCAATCGGGTCCTTGTGAACACCTGTATCGCGTATACTTCAGGACGCAATAACAACAATAGTGGTGGATAAATCGTAAAGGACCCCTATGATATTTGGATAAAGTACTTGTGATGATATGCAGTAGGTTTTATTGTGAAATGGAAGGCCCCAAATCAAGAATTTTCTGCATTTACATGCCGTTTAGCACATGTTTTATCATGTTCCCAAGACCTCTGCGCTTTTTCTGTCACTATGTCAGGCCATTCAGGTGAACAAATTATTTTTTAAGCCATTCGCTTAATTTACTAACCACATGTATCGTGACATTGCCTTCTCCCTCCTCTACTATGTAAAGCGTCCACTTACTATAATGTTAGTTTTAGCGAGAGATTTGATTTCCAGTTCCAGGTCGTAGAGCACATGGTATACATGTACTGAAAAGCGGTTTAATCAAAGGAAAACACAGTATCTCTCTAATTACCACATCAAATAAAGACAACGACCAACAACAAAGTCGGTCATTTTCTCCCAGTTTTCCCTGATGAAAAACCTACTGACAGACGCCTTTATGCAGCATGCCCTAACATTACATCGGAATTCATAATTACAGACGTAGAACGGCGTCTCAAATACGCACATGGCCCCTTTCTTCTCATTTCACATGTAGACGACAACCAGCATCAAAGTAAAAGTTTCCCCAAGACTTTCCCCAGTTCAAACTTCAGACCGTCAGTACTATTACACGAGTATGACGAATAGTTGCGAATAGTTGCATCGTAATAAACGTAATCGGACGATACCATTTTGTTAGATATAGTAGGGGTGACAGGATAGATAAACACGCGAAAATAGTGTGGAAAAGAAACGTGAAAAAAACAACAACGACAGCCTTGGCAACCGAATAACCAAAGTGCGAGGCGCACCGTTGCTATACAAAAATGTGGCCTCCCGCAGGACCCGCGGTAAAGCGTGTCGGACAAAATAACGGCCTCCCGTGTCTCGCGTGTTGCGCGGGGAGGCCAATATAGTGGCCTCCCGCAGGACTAGGGTTAATGTTTGGTAAAATTTGAAAACTTCGATTTTTGGCTTCTTAATCCATTTCCGTACCTGGCACAATGTGCAAAAGTAACGAACTCTGCACTTTGAGGGTTCGAACTAGTATCGATATATCATTTTTTGTACTATTCTAATAGGAATTTTGTGAAGACTTCAGCGATTTTCTCAAAATTGATATTCTCAGCAGAAAAATCCTATAACGTTTTCATTTCTGTCCAAATTAGCTGAAATTGGCACAGATGTTTTATCAATGTGTATCACACCTTTGTATAGAGCAAAACTGCAACATGTCTGTCCATTTTTGTTTTATTATTATTTGAATGAAGGAAAATTAATAAAAAACGAATCATAAAGGATCAAAAGTAAATTATGACAGACAGGATGAACGGACTTCAAAACCTACAACACAAAGACTTATGTATATCCTAAGTTACCAGATGCCAAATTTCAGAACAACTGATAAAAAAATATAGAAGTTATAGGAAAAATAGAAATGTATGATAAACTCCAAGATGGCCACCAGTATTGTTACTTAGTGAATGAAAAAACCAATTCTGTCCATTCATCATGTCCTAACAACCCAATGGACAGATCTATGAGGGAAATTATGTTATATATGAAGAAATAGTGAAATTATTTTTTTTAGCAGCACATGCCCTTAAACACTCTTTATCTCAGGGATATATGTCTGAAATACATGTCATTTCCCTGTACCTGTAGGCTATCAAAACTTGTTCATAGCTGTGAATGGCATTCTGCATTCGTCTCTTAAAGGTCTGAGCTGCCTGACTGAGCTGGTCCTCTCGTTCTCGATGTGACCTGCGAATGTCCTTTAGCATGTTGTCAACGTAGTCTCGCATCTTCTTCTCTTGATGCTGGCCAGGGACACCACTGCCCTTGTCGACATATTCCTGGCAATTTTAAAGTTCAAGTTTATTATACAACACCTTGAACAGGCAATTCAGATACACAAAAGAAAGCCACATATTACATGCAAAATGATTAGACTGAAAAGAAAACAAAAAAAACAAAACTCCATCCACTGTCCCTGTTCCTTGCTGCTTGTAAACAATATGAACCCTGGAATACATACAACAAGAATGTACTGATAACTTAATTTTCAAATCCCATGAGCTTCCATACATTGACGGACATGCTGTACTCTAAAAATCCAAGACTGGATGTGCAACTAACGACTTCTTCTTTTAGCCATATCTTGACTCATTATTCAGTACTATTTTTTCATTTTATTCAGTGTAGTAAAACGTAGTAACAAGTCAACTCACAGCGATGTCCTCCACATATTTTACCAATCTTGCTCTGAAGTCTTCACCCAAATCCTTGACCTTGTGTTGGAGTCGATTATTCTGGGTTGTCAATGCCTCTTTCTCTCCTCTTAAAGTGATCAGTTTCTGCATTTACAGATTAAAAAATTCATTCTTTTTTTTTCACATTAGATGAGGTACCTGGCATTGCCCAAGATAAACCTCTGCTCTCACCCTATCCCCTCCCCCTCTCGCATCAAAATGAACCTATGTGAAATAGAGTTTCCCATGCACTGGGCATATCAAAGGGAGCAAAATGATCTGGTTTTAAGATAAAGTTAGATCTTGATCAGTTTTATTCCAGTACAAGGAATCAGTTTTTGAAACAAAAAGCTGAAAACTTTGCTAGCTCATTTTTCATCACTGACGCGCATTGAGTGAATCCACTCATTTATTGGCAAAGTTAGTGGCTGTGAAGTTCCAAACTATTTCCTACGGTACAACGCACACAGCATTGCAAGCCTCCCTAGCGGTAGCCGGTACAACGGTACAACGTTTTGTGTTGTGCATAGAGCTATTTCCATAACAAATTTCAAAGTGCTGACATTTTGTTCTGGGGCTATAGTACAATTTCTTCTACCATTACTATGGAGTTAGCAATGAGCAGACAAACTGAACATGCCAGTACTACATTATGCAAACCCGGTGCAGGTGTACGTACAGCATTGAGTTCTGAGATCGTGTGCTGTCTCTGTCTTGCCAATGTTCTGGTGTCAGCCAGTTCCTTCATCAGATTATTCCTGGTCACAGACAAAAGTCAGACAAGAAATAAAATTATTTAAAGCAAAGAAGTTTAGACATGTTAATATTAGGAGAGAAGTGTATCAAATAGTTCAGATTTCTAATTTCTATGAACTCTGTTCTGTCTTTCCACTTCGAACGCATTTCATGAAACACTTAACTGTAAGACCTCTTTATTATAGCCTTTCAATTAATTTGTGTCTCAAATCAAGAACTTCTTCTCTTCACTCTACATTCTGTCTCCTGGCAGCTTGTTCTTTAAGATGACCATAAATAACTTATCTACAGAATAAGTTCACTGTTCCCTATCCTAGTCCAGATTAACTGCTAGGACTACAATGAACTTTCACAGTAAGGGTACTGGAATCTGTATGAGATCTTTTTGTGTCTAGGTTGAAAGTTAAAAAAAAAGTATGAGAAGAGTTCCGTACATCTCAAACACCAGTCAAGACAGTAAAATTGGGATTTTTTTTTTTATCCCTATCCCTAATCCTAAATCTTTTTCCAATCCTAACCCCATCCTTTTTCCCAACTCCAACTGGAAGAGTTCAAAGTGGCTAGGATGTACAGAATGTACATACATGTATATTTGCACACAATTATGACCGTGTCCAAATTCTTAATAAAATTAATACTGAAATGAGTTTGCACATCAAATAATGTCCTGATATCCTGCTATAAACAAATTACTTAAGTGCTGGCTAAATTTATACTCACATAATTTATATTAAGAGATTTAGTGTAGACAAAGCATGCGTATTTGACGACTTATTTTGTTGCCAGTACTTACATTCTACCCTCACTCTTCTTGTGTTCATCACCATATTCATACTTCAGTCTATTGATCTCAGAGTCAAACTTTCTCTGGCTGGCAAACAACTGGAGCGAAAAAAAAAAGTTCACAAAAAACTGTGACACAAGCTTAATCATTTTCAGATATGGATTGATACTAAAATATACATGTACAATACAATTTGAAAATATGCTTTTTGTGCTTATACATGCTGTAGTTTCTTACCACAACAATTGTGGTTCATACGCACATTATTGGTCAAGGATAAATCTTCCATATCATAACACAAAGTTGTTAACATTTGAAACAAAACAAACAACAACAACAACAACAAATCAAAACAACAGTAAAGAAAAACCAATTATATGACCCATAAAACAAAAAAAAATCCCATACATAAAACAACTTAAGGCTAAAAAGACATCATTAAAAACAAATTTGCTGTTCAGTTGGGTTTGATTAATCATCAAAAGCTGGACATGCCATATACAAAAGCAGTACTATCACATTCAAATATTTTATGTCTTTGATGCAGAGCATTACCTCAAAAACCACAAATACTTCTCTTATTGTTCTCAACTCTTGTTACAGGTGTATGAGGTTATAAAAGAATGATATGGCAAATAACGCTGAACCTGCAGTTGTTGACATTTTTAAATTTTCATTTATCCCTTCTGGGCCCTAGAGGGTTAAAATATTCACACTGAATGTTCAGTAATCACAGACTTACCCTTTCCTCCACTTGGTCTCTGTCTTTCTGTGATCCCAAAATCTGGTCAGTCTAAAAATGGTATTACAAAACATAACTTCAGACCAATGCTGGCAGAGAAATAAATGAAAAATTTAGTCACTGACCAAACATAATAAATATTGTTCCACTAGATTATGTGTTTATAATTACAGTTCCACTAGAGATCCACAGATTGCTCCAGAACCCTGCCAGAGGAAAGCATCTGGTTTGTCTGAACCATACCCAGACAGAGCAGCACAATGTTTAAATATAAAATTTGCAGACATAACTTCTGTGTATAATTTAACTGTACACTCAAGAACACACTGGTAATTCAGAAACACTCCTGCTGATTTCAGACAGGTTTCAACGGGTCATTTCATTGTCAAATGAAAATCACACATGATATTTTTTGGGAAGTTATTATTATACAATGGTATTAAAGGATTATAAACATGATATATCGGTAGTATGGATATCATTAGGTAGTAAGATCATATCAATATCTGCTTTATCTAACCTCTAGGCAAATGACACTGAAATGGCAATGAGTTATTCAAATTTTCATATGTATTTTGTTTCATGTATGTAGTATCACAGTCTGAAGCTTTTTTTTTTCATCTAATAGAATTAGAAAAGAAAACTGAATAATAAAAGCTTCTGACTGTCCAGGAAAGAAGCGTATTATGGCACTGATCCCATCCATATAAACTAGACATGATATACCTTGATTCTGCCTGAAGTGTTCTGATTGACAATGGCTTTAATTCTGGCAATTTCAGCATTAGGATCTGAGTCAACAGCACTGGGATCCCCGTTGGTCAGGATCAACACTTGCCTCATTAGTGCTGCTTTGTTGTTGACCAGATTCAGCAGCTCAATGGCCAAATTCTCATTTCTTGAGCACTGAGCAGTGGAAAAGTTCAAACAAGTACATGTATTAGCCTTTGAAAATTCAAAATCTGAGTTAAGAATGGTCAGACTGGTCTGATTTTAAGCAGGATCATTATTTGTGTAATAAATATGGTTGATTTGCATATGATACAGTACCTCGTCTTTAATGTTCATTAACTCTTCATGTAATCATTTGAAAACTTCCTATGCCTTGGTATTTTTCAAACTGAAGTAGTGATGCCAAAGCACTATAAAACTGATACAAATGCAGAGAATTAAGTAACCACAATGAAAGTTGTTCATTTCTCTTTCATATGACATGCATATGAACTGGTTTCATAGTATAAATATGACCTATTAGGAAGTTTTATACACAGTAATTAGATAATGCAGCACAAGATTATACAGTGTGCTAGAATTAAAAATATTTTCAAACAGAAAGCGAAAAAAACTGTACTGCAGTGAGGGAATTAATGAAATAAAGATCTCGTTGTTCTCTAGTTACAATCTAGTTTGAAGTCAACATCAGTGAGAGTCAATGAAAGCTTAGGTCTATTGGACTAATACTTCAATGCTCTTGCTGATAAATGCACAGGGTGAAGATCTTTGTTTCTTGAAGGCTTCAGCCTAAAGCTGTTGACCCTCTGTTGTTGATTGGTTTCTTCTTGTGCTTTTCCATTGCACAGTGATTATCGTCCGCAGTGACGGATCTACTATGAAAGTAATGTAGCCTAAGCTTCAGGGCCTCTAATCCTGGAGAGGCCTGAAGAAACTTTTTTTAATGGATGAATTTTGGATGTTGCCCTCTTGTTGCTGGTGCAAAGGGGCCCCACAACAGTTCAAGCTTCAGGGTCTCAAAAATGTAGGTCCGCCACTGGCCGTCAGTTATTTTCCAAATTGGTAGGTGCCAGAAATGGATTAGAAAAGCCAGAAGTAGTAGCAAAAGAGGAGGGATGTTTTATTTAATGGAGAGAAAAAAAAAAGGTCAGGACCCACTCACCTCTTTCTTGTGCTCATTGGTCAGAGCCAGGTAGTTGGTCTTTAGAACAACATACTCATCAGCTAGATCTTTCCTGTCTGTTTCCATCTCGGCCAAACGTTCTTTAGCTGCCTTTGCTTGCCTCTGAAATCTTTCTTTCTCATTTTGAGCCTCTGCTAACTGGTTCTCTAACAAGATGATCTGAAATACGTGTACAACGTACAGTTTCATAGAACAGAATCAGTTCTGAGTCATTTCGCATCAAATTGAGAAAAAAATAGTTTTGTTGTTCCAAGGTGGTTTTAATTTATTCTCTATATGGGGAAAATGTGAAAGCTTGTAACTGATAATTTTATGGGAGAACATTCTCTTGAATCTTGCATACACTGTTCACACTGACTGACAAACTTCATCCTTAACAAGATGGATATAATTAGCTTTACAACAGTTTGTCATACTTGGTTGTGTATACAGCTGATTCCTCGAAGCGACATGAACTAGACATGTGAGAAACACCAAATCAGACTCATCCACTGATTGAACTGAATTATTGGTTGCTGTTTTACCCTATTTGCATAAGTTGTCAGGTTGTTTTTTTTTTGGACAAAAGTGACTTTTGTAGTGGAAACTTCAATGTAGCGCGCTTTATTGAGCATTTTTGCATACCATGAGCTGTGCAAGGAAGTCCTTGAAACTTTCCTGAAAATATTCCAAACAAAAAAAAAAATACAAGGAAAAGCATCATAGCTCAGGTCTTTTGCACCCAAACGTACAATACGGCTTAATTCTTCTTTACCTTGTTGGTCAGTTCAAAGTTTGAAGCCTCTGTATCCTCTTTGATCTTGTTATTTTCAATCTGCATCTCCACCAGCGACTGAGACACCTACCAATTCATATAAATAAAAAGATTAGAACTAAAGTGGGGCTGATCACACTGGCCTTCACAATGACAAAATCCACAGTTATATCCACGAATTAAAATTGTAGATATGTAGCTGTGCAAGCTGAATTCCTTTCTGAGATAAGTTTCCGCTGGCTTAATTGTTTCTTTCAAATTCATTCAGGATTCCCAGAATTACAATAACTTCCAAAAATTAATGTAATGTTTTTCTAATCTTTCATAGTTCAGAACAAAGTAGCGGATTTCATTTCTCCATCACCAAAACTACACACAAAAAAATCTACCACAAACACCCCAGAATTGATGTCTTCCAGTCTGCTGGTGTCCTCCCCTACAAGTAGTATCCTCCTGCACAAAAGTAGCAATTTT
Organism: Onchidella celtica; assembly: GCA_963931925.1. Taxonomy (NCBI): domain Eukaryota; kingdom Metazoa; phylum Mollusca; class Gastropoda; order Systellommatophora; family Onchidiidae; genus Onchidella; species Onchidella celtica. The sequence goes on along the minus strand of OZ007571.1, from coordinate 6,778,897 downwards.
GAAAACTAAGAATACACTTTATTAAAAAATCATGACGTATGCAATAAAACCACCACAGTGCTAACATGTCCTAAATCTACACTCGTATTCAAAATTTAGTTTTATCCCTGGAGACAGTGTGACTGAATAGCTTTCTGTCTTTACCTTCAGCTTTTCCTCTTCACTCAAGAGCAGCTGCTGTGATAAATCTGTCTTGGTGGTGGCAACTTGACCAAATTTATTGCTGAGTTGGTCAAGTCGCAGCTGGAGTCGCTCATTTTGATCTTTGAGTACAAGCTGTTCATGAAAGGAAAATTGAAATAACAGCATTAACATAATGTCTATCAGAAGAGGGAAAATCTTGACTCTGATTGACCGCTTAGTGATTTTGGAGCTTGTCATTTTTCAATGTCTCATAAAATTTGCGGGCGTTGTCAGAAATATGCATATTTTCACATATTACATCCAAACTTCATGAATCTACAGAAAAGAAAACTTACATTTCTCTGTCAATTACATAACCTGAAGCAAATAAGCAAACTTACAGACCCACTAACTTAAGATGAATATATTGATCTTGTCATGATATGGTAAAAAATGAAGGGAATAAGTCATGCTGGGATATTTTACTTCTGAATATCTAAGTAAAATTTTCACTAAACCACAAAAAATAATAAAACAAATTTGCCAATTTTCCAGATGTTCATCGAAATATTGTCACAATGATGCATGGAAATTGAAGAAAACATAAAATTCTGAATGTTTGACTTACATTCTCAGTCTGAAGTCGCTGGACCTCCGAGGAGACATTGCCAGCGTATGCTGCTACTGAAGACATGGTGGGCCCGACACCTGCCTGATGCTTGAGGTCAATGATATTTGCTCGGTACTGTGTCACAAGACCCTGGCAAACACAATGTTACATCTTCATTTTATAGCCATGGTTTCAAAAATCAAATACAATTTGATATGTGTTGAAAGATCATAAGTTTTAATTATTTGATGTTTAGCTCTTGGCTATTACATCACCTTCAAGAAAATCTGCAGTTATATCATATCAGGGGGTTAACTGCGCAAACATAACCCCCCAGCCTTCAGTTCAACCTCTGTCAGAGGAGCAAGTCTCCAAATTTCATTTTGACATGCTTATCAGAATCCTTTTCAATCAAAATAAATCAAAAACATTTACCTCATCATATAGTGAATTATGCTACTCAGCTTCTGGTGACAGCCTGCTTGCTTTTTCTACTACAAATGTTAATTGCTAGTGAAAAATTTGTCTTGATATTTATTCCTCTGCTGATAGTTTTCCCATTCTCTGTCCCTCTCACCTTCTGTCTTGCTTTATCAATAATCTTTCATCATGTAAATGGATCACTTTCAATTTTATTTGATATACAACTGAGATAAACGCCATGAAGAATGTTCCCCAAACTTATCATTGTCACTGTTGAAAACTGACACCATCCTCTTGTATGTTCAAGTGTCATTTTTAACCAAGCACTGGGCAGAATGCTTGAAATTTCTTATATAAAACTTTCACTTCATACCTGTGAGGATAATGAATTGTACATACCTATGAAAAATAACCATTTAAATTCTGTTCATGCCTATTCAGAAAAGTAATCAAATTTCCACACTTCAGTGTTTAATATTCTCAGGAATCTTATGACAAATTAGCTGAGGTCCCCGGCCCTGCCCGGGATAAATCGGTTTGAATATTGGTTTCAGTTCTGGGTGGTTATTATGGACCTGCTTCATCTGGCCTGTTCCTATTTGTTTATTTTATTTTTGTTTGTTTTTAAATAAGTCTTACTGCTCTGCCTTTGTGAGTTGACACCCTGCGCATCCCGTACAACAGCATGATTTGCGCACGGGTTAGTGTGTTTGATAGTGAACACATTTCAGGAAGTGATAACGAAACCTTAAAATGGCGAACCATGACTCGAAATAGATCTAAATGATGGCGAAACAATAAATTGCCAATAAAAAAAACTACACCGATTTGAGACTTCTATTAAAAACTGTGCACCCTTACATCCATTCTGATGCACCATATAAAATTTGAAGTCTGAGTGTTGAGTGGTTCAGAAGCCTTTTGCAACGAAAAATCTCAAGTCCACAAAATTAATTATATACAGTATAGATTACTTGTATGTCAGTTTTTAGAATTGGAAATAACTTTATCTTTTTCAAAGTTATATTATAAATAGTAATATCTTAAATGAAACCAGATTTTCTGTGAAACAAATCTATCCATTCATGTTACCGGTTTTTACAGTTTGTTTACCTGTGCTAGTGCATCATTGACGATTGGAAAATTTTTGACTTGAGAAAGATTATTGCAGAATTTGAGTATTGCAGTGTCTGTGTCTGGGTTGGACTCTGGCTTGAGACAGATGAGGGCTCTTGTGTGGCAGTTGCCTCCTAACTCCTCCTGCAACACTTGTGTGAGCTTGGAATCGCTGAGGACAGAAGATGGATTTTCATGTTGAGTACTCCAGCATGTGGCAGACGGACGTGCTCTTGTGCTGCTCCAAACAAGAACTCGCAGCTAAGTACCATATTCTGTTTCGCTTCGATTGTACACATTTCCTGTTGAAACCTTTTATTGTTCAATTGTTTTCTCTGTTCCATTTTTTTTTATTTTCTTGATAAAGGCAAAAGCGGAAATTAGAACATTTTTTGTCTTCTCTTCAGTTTGCTTTGTATCGTTTGGGTTTTATTTTTCACGCGGGACTTTGCAATATACAACTTTTTCTTTTTGCCCGTTTTTGACATCATATTAGTTAGGGCAGTTTCATTTCTCACACATGCATTTTGTTTCTTCTCACTCTTACTTTTCTTTTCATATTTGTCACACTGAAATCACTCAGTAGTTTCTTCCCTCATTGAAAATTTCAGAATAAATGTGCTATTTTGTAGGTCTTCTTGTAGAAAGGAGTTGTCTGTCAAGAGGAAAACAAACACTAGACCACATGTAGTACCTGAATTTGGTTACTAGGAGCACCCATTACATAAACAGTTTATGGTATCATCATGTAATCAGAACAGGTGTTTGTCAGCTGTTCATTCTTAAGATTCCAGGGGATAAATACATAAGTACTAGATGTCCCTAAATTTCATAGTTATTTTTAAAAAAACCAACTGGGAAATAGTGAAAGATTTCGGTACTGTCTTAGGAACTGTACTCTTCTCTTTTATTTCAATTATCACTTCATGAAACATCGACTGCCTGATACACGAGGATAGTTATCTGACAAACAACTTGATTATCAAGTCCTTATCTATACTGTAACAGAGAAAGGTCTCACTTGTAGTTGATAACCCTATCGGGATAAGGATTACTGCAGAGTGAGTTGACCAGTTTGTTGAGTGCGACCAAAGCTTTACTGAGAGCTGGCCCTTCCTTGAGACTGAGGTAACCTGAGTCTGTGGCTAGTTTCTCTAGTCCAGGCAGTTCACCGATAGTAAACTTAGACTTGTAAGGCTGGAGGTTGCTTCCTACCAACTGACACAGAAAGAGTAAATCAGAAATAGTTAAATCACGAACATATAGACACAGGCAAATTCACTGTGACAAAGGCTTAGAGAAAAATATTAATTTTCATTTCATTAAGGGAGAAAGAGGGATAACAAGATCCCTGATTTCTGTTGACGATGTACGTTTGTTTCACTGTTGTTTGTTTGTTTTCTGACATCCTGTGGCTGCTCATTATAAATCACCTCTACGACCGCAAAGCTTGTTTGACACGCTCTTGTTCATTCTTGGATCAAAACTTGACGGGGGTTGACCTATAATTTTCTAACAATACAGTTTAGGGTAAGTGAAACTTCTTCCTACATTCAGTTTATAGAGTGTGAATAGGAGACCAAATAAGAGTAGCATCAAATAGGTATGAAATAATTATCCAGTTAATGTAAGAGCTGAGACAAAATAATAGCAAAGTAGTTCAATCTTCACATGAAACACAAGGAGATTAAGTCTAAGAGCAGGGAACCAATTTAGTTTATGCCAGTGAAAATAAAGCCACGCTACTCTAAAACAAAGAACCAACCAACTAAACAAACAAAACTGAATGCCTTCACGTTTTGTCCCCAATTTTTCTAATCATCAAATCCAAAAAATGCCTATTTTTCCATGAGGAAATTTACAGACAAGTATCGAAATTAAAAGTAAATTGTCAAAATGTTTCAATATGCAATGTTTTGCGTGTTCTTACCGACTGTAATTATAATAAAACATAAACAGTTAGTAATACATGCAGTAAGTAAGAAATGTAATCATGATAAGGTATGGTAATGTTTCCTATTATGACTATATAATAGAAGCCCGTCAAACAGTACAAAAATAATAAGAACTACAGACAAAAATGTGATAGCTTCCTAATGTTGGCTCTTGCTGGCTCTAGCGAGACAAATCTCAAAACACGTGTGACACTGCCTTCAGAACTGGCTGTGACAAGTGATTCCGCGATAAGGTTTAGTGCAGTAGGCCTACTGCGCCAGAATTAGAGCCCGGTCTGTCAATAAAGTAGATACGATTGTTTAAGCTGAAAATTTTTGAGAAAGAAAAAAAAAACATGCTCGGAAAAGAAAAAATAATTACATAGGAATTCAACGGATAAAAATACAATGGAAGATGTCGGCAGGAAGGAATAAAGGAAGGAAGGAAGGAAGGAGGAAAAGAAGGACCAAGGGGAGGAAGAAGTATAGACCTCGGACGAGGGAGGAAGAAGTATTGACCTTGGACGAAGGAGGGAAAATGGAACAGGTTTTTGAAGTACAGAATAATGGTACCACTGACCGAATTCATGTTGGAAGGAGGGCGGAAAGAAAGAAGTATAAGAAAAGGACCCCGAGACAAAACAACGACTGGAAAAATGAACAAACAAAAAACCCCGATATTCGGTGGTTGACAAAGAATATAGGCCTACTTCTGTACAATTCCCTCCCTCATCATCAAATATTAGCAAACATAACGAGACTTGCGTCGATAACGTAGCCTACACACACAGACTGTGGTGTGATCAGCTATAAAAGGCAAAGCTTAAATCGACACAGGAAATTGTCTGTGAAAGATGATCGAGTGTTCGACCCATTTAGACACGGGTCCTGAAGTACAAAGCACAAATATAGCCACACTCTACAGACAAACAAAGGTGCATATTATTCAAAGGTTACCGCCTACACTTTCTGGTTCTTACCCCCAAAACAATAACAACAGCAACAAAACAACAACAACAACAAAAGCAAACAGACCCGTACTGTCCGACTTTTTTTGTTATCAGCCCTAAAGCAGCCACAAAATGCAGCCACTTGCGATATAGAAACGCTGAAGAAATATAATAAAAGGGAAGGAGATTGAGGCTTCTTTTATCATTCAGAGCAGGCGAGGATCGAAATTATCGATCGGTCAGATTAAAAACACGCCTGTCACCCTAAAATATGGCCCAACTGGCAAGGGGTAACGCTTTATATCTCCGTCAAGCCTACTCGTGAAAGAGGACACAGCGCTCTGTCCCCCTTTCGCTTTCAGATCTCCTTTGAGAATGTAAAGGTGTTGAAATGCATTCCATTTTGAAGAATGAACAGATTTCCCTAACGGGGAAGGGCTGCTATTATATTGGGTCTACAGAGTGTGGCATTGCCGCTGTGTTTACAACCTGACAGGAATTTTCTTTTTTGGTCTCTCGAGTGTTTGTTGTGACAACTGGATTAAACCTCGGGTGGTCGCCAGATTTTACACACAGACTCAGTGAAGAAAAATATCCTACGCTGTATGGACCACAACAATGCAATGTATATCTATGACGACGGCACTTGCTAGATAATCCCCTTTCTCTTCATTAGAAACATCAAAGGGGCAGAGAGAGAAAGAACGAGGGAGACAGAAAGAAGGTGAGAGAGAGAGAGAGAGAGAAAAAAAAAGAGAGACACAGAGAGAGAGAGATACAGACAGTCAGACAAACAGGTGACAGCAATTTAGCCGAGGAGAATCAAAAGGGGGGAGGGGGGAAGGGCAGATATAGACAGAGAGGACTGAAGAGGGTGTTCTAAAGTTAAGTTGGAAACGACGCCAGTCAATGGTGTAAAAGTATTAAACATTTCCGGTGGCACTCACTTTCATTTTTTCCTCTGTCTTATTCCTGCTACCAAATCGCACGCTCCCCCCAAATTAAACTAACAAACAAACAAAAAAGCAATAAATTTAAGAGTCTGGACTATTCATTATTATCTGGCAAGGTCCTGGAACGCAAATGACAAACACACGGGTGTGATCTTCTATCTACACATAGCAAGTCTAAGAGTCGACACCCGAAAGTTACGGTCGTATTTGTTCAGGAACGCCAAGTCCAATATAAAATTTTTCAGCAGAAACTGGGTCGCTGTTCTTTATCAGACTGACAAAATGACAGATCCCTATAGTGTGACTGTAATTATCGTTCGGTACACGCATTTGAAAACTAGAGTAAGTATAATCATATAACTGTGACACATCATACACTTTGTAACACTCGGAAGTATAGAATTCATTTCAAAGTCAGGCAAACGCCAGCATGAAAACTGACGTTATTTGGGATTAAGAAACCAATAACATTAATTTGCAAACACCAAACACACGTTGTGCAAAATAAAATTGCCCAGCGTCAAAGCCACATAGAAACAGACAATGTCAGCTAATGCTCAGATCAAAACACAAAATTCTAGAAAAAAATCAGAAAGTATAAGTTTCACCACGACTGACCTAGTGTCTGTGTGAAGCATGGATGCTCTTGTCATCAAAATGAATGCTTTTTCCTATTTAACTGATTTCAAGGCCATAGCAACTTGCTCTAATGGTGGCCAATGCAGCTGAATCTCGCGCTCCTAGACTGAAGTGATAATATTAACTTTATTCGAGCATTAACAGGGAAAAACTCACAGAGAGAAAAGCAGCTTCCAGCCATAAAACACATTTCTTGCGATAAACGAATACAATGAAATGAATGTTTCTGTCACACATTTCTTATGAATCACTAGCGTACAAAATACAAGTTTAAAAAGTAGCAATAACAGCAAATTTTGAGCAAAAGCTTTCCGTGAGAGACTATAGGTTTAGCTGACTATCAATGTGTCAACTTTGTTTTAAAGTGTTATTGTTAGTATTCGTATTTAACTGTCTTTAAAATACAATTTATACATCAAATATTTACTGAATTTGCCACAATAATGCTTGGCGGCTGCACCCTATTTTCTACGGTCTCCTAACGAAATTGCTAGCACGAAAAAAGACCCAAAAATAGCTTGAGAAAATGAACATGGAAGACACAGATTTAAAAGTCAAACCTAGTCTGAAGACTTCTGCTGTAGCCTAAATCCCAGACTACTCAATCCTCAAGATGAATCCACCACACTGCGGCGAACACGAAACCCATTTACCTCTATATCCTTGCCTGGCCCAGGTATCTATAGAAAACGATCACCGAATAAATAAATCAATGAATAGCACTGGATCCTAGCGGCTTTCTATTTCAGCAGATAGTGACGCCCTGGCTTTATGGAATAGACTGTTAGAGCGCTGCAAGCCTGAAAGGACATTATCGATTATCGATTGAATATCTACAACGGAAGAACACTATTTTGTTTCACAAGCTTGATTGGATTTATCCGCAACAAAAACAGAATTTAGGAATGTTGATTTTATTCAGTGTGTCTAAGAATAAAACAGATTAAAGACAATACACGCCGGCCTGTTGGACGTCCAGTTAAAAGCAGTCGATCAGGCTATGTCAATGAAGACTGACGCCGCGGTGATAAGCAGGGACAGGTTTACTGAAGGTGTGTGGTGGGTCCCTTTGTGTGTCCATGAATGTGTGTGTTGTCTGATAGGAATAGTGGCAGTAAACACGGAGGGAGAGCGGGGAGAAAAAACAAGATATTAAAACTAAAAGGCAACAGCAATAATAATAACAACAATATTTTCACTTTTTGTTTTGATGTGATTCCTCGTACTACGTTCTAGAATATGAACAACTGGAAATTGAAGGTTAAAAAGGGGTAAAATCTACAATGTCTAAACACTACCGTGTCAATAATCATGCTACATGGTCACGGGTAAGCAGAATCTGTCAAACGCTAGGTTTTGCAAAATTACGAAATGGCAATAACACAAAATGCAAAAAGCGCCTTTCACCACTGTGTAATTGCAAGCACTAAGCAAACGAACTAAGCCTTTTTTAAATTTGGAAGATGTTACTGAACAACTTAAGCAGCGTCCAAACTTGCAATTCTCCTTCCCCCCCTCCCCCCAAGAATTCGAGGATGCATACTGTAGCTTGCCATTCTTATGCTAAGTTTTCCTGTGGATGATAACAAAGTCTTGCCGCATTTTATTTCTTCTTTTACCACCCGGTAGAAGTTTTTTTTTTTCTTTTGCGTGCTTACAGCGAAAACAAAAATAATGAGGGCAAGGTTGCGAACAGAAACAATTAAATTTAAGAGGACTAGCCAAATAAAAACATGGAGGAGAATATTCAGCTTTAAACATCGATGCATATTAGCACAATGTGGCTCCACACAAGAAGTTTACTCAAAACGTCAATATTACCAGTATTCATTTTGTTGTGTTTGAAGATAAAACATTTTTTTTTTCTTTTTTTTGCACTAGCTCTGATCTGGAGAATAGAAACATTACTGGTGCTGGATACCCTGGAAATGACAACATAGTTGCCTAGTAGCAAAGGCTGACTAAAGATACAGTAGGCGTCTTGGGGATGCAAGGGCGAAAGTATTCCTGTGGCTGAACTTTGTGACAAGGCCCATCTGGGCACACTAAAGTCGTTATCGCTGATTTGCAACATAAAGCAAACATGCGCACACACATACATACGCACATATCTACCTACCTACCTATCAACTAACCTACCTGCCTACCTACCTACCTACATCTGCATTCCGTGATCTTTCTTCGCGATTTTCCTTTTTTGCAATCTTCTCCTTCTTTATTTCTTCATCTAAATATTTTTCTCCTCTAACTTAATCTAAATTTTACTTCCCTGATACCATTGCTTTTTATTGCTATCGTGTTGGAGTGTGACCCCCCCCCCCCCCCCCACAAAAAAATCAAGTTTCACAAAAAAAAACTGATGCCATGAAGAATCTTTTTTCGGACTGTAACTCTAATCTTAATTAATTATTTTCTAAAACTTGTTTTTTTCTCTCTCTCTTTGGACTGAGAGAAAGTGCCTCCAGACAGAAATATTATTTTTTAAATCAACAAATTACTTCACTCCTAACTAGTGTAGAGTTACATGAGTCCATCCAAAAAGGCCTGAAGAACTCAGGATTCACAATTACAAGCCTATACCATTAGACAAAACAAATGGGCCCATATTATGGTTCCATTCATGGCAAAATCGGGGCCTTTGTACGTATGTACAGGCATTCGTTTTCCCACCACCTAAGCCCCCCGGCCACTGACTTTTCAATATGTCAGGTTACGTTTTCTTTTTATTGTCACTCCAGTAGCGCTTCCATTAACACTGAAGTTCAAAGTTCCTGCTCCCGCCAGAGCGCACAAAAACCGGAAATGAGAAGGCCAGCCAAAGGGGGTACCGGGGGTAAGTCAAGAAGCGAAGCCTGCGAAGCTGGGCGGCTTGGACTGGGATGAATGCTCCCCATTGTTCTCAGATTGATTCGATGCAAATAGTCTTGGCGCAAAGGAAAGGCCGTGTTGATACTGCAGGATCGATTTTTTGCCTGACAGTGAAATGCCCACATGGAATTAAGAAAGGGTTGCAAGATTGAAGCCAAATTTTCAGAGTGGCTTAATGTCAAAATTCAAAGTGTGGGAGTGGACATGTTTGAAAGTACAAAGGGAGGTAATATAATGAGTAATGACGTAGACACAAATAAAGTCGGTCATCTCCCTTATTGAGATCTTGCTTTTCGTGTTCCACAACCCCACCCATTAACTCTGCCCACTCTCACAAGATTATTAATATGTGTTATATACCTGTACAGAAAGTAGTGCGTATGACGAGTACAACAGATACGTGTGCCCTCGACTATAATTGTAACGTTATTTGTCTCTTCAGCTTACATGTTTTCAAACTGATAGAGCTCATGAACACTGTCTCGAATAATAAATTGTAAATCTAATGACTAGCACAATGTGATACCATCTGTTTCTTTAAATTCAATCCTCTTTACAACAATTTCAAACAGTCTAGAAAGCGATTTCAAAAGAAAAATATAAGACTATTCAAACTGCAGCAGTACAATGCAAAAAAAAACAAAAAAACATAAATGCAAAATAACTACAGCACAATGCAAAAAAGAACAAAAAACTTGCAGTTTAAAAAAAAAAGAAAAGAAAATGCATTTAAGCAAATCTACAACATCTGGCTACAACAAGTTATTGAAATCTTGAAAGCTCACCAAAAAGATCATATGTTTTGTGTAGAACCTATGTCATGTTGCCAGCAACTTTTACAATAATTCATGTGGTTGCTGAAATCAAAATAGCAGCTAAACATATGTGCCATATCATGTTGATAAATGTTTACCTGTTATTTTTAACATGCCAAACATTTTCATTTCAGAATGTCCACATGGCTGTTCTTCAGTTGGATACTTGTTTACAAATCACCACAAGTTCTGCAATTCCAACTGTGGTCAATGTATGTGATCAGGACCACCATTTATGGGAACAGTTTCACTTTGTATGAAAGGTTAGCAATGATATTTTCATAAAATATTTAGTATGTGAGCCCGCAAGGTATTTTTCCACACAAACATGTTAAATGTATGACACTGCTTCATTGTCCTGACTCTGCTTTAAAGTATCTATCATCCATGTGCTGTTTCTCAGACATACATCATTATGCAACTGTCTTGAGAAGCAATAAATGGAAGAAAGACTCTAAATCTCATGGTTCTGGTTTTGTGCTGAAGATTGCACAACTCAAATGCATAAATAAAATGTCAAAATCCACATAACAGAACCAATTTCCGTAAAACTATGGAGCTAGGGTGGAAATGGAATAATACAGATATGACACTCAACCCACTGATGTTTTTCTCTCTCTTGCTCACACATTCACACACATAACAAGGAAAAAGATGTACTCACCACTTCCAAGTCTATTTGGAAGAAGACTGCAGCATTGTGTACAGAAGGACCATAGTCAGTGGTAGCCACTGTCCGTTTTCCCCAGGCCTGACGGAACTGTGCATTGGCTTGAGTTCCATCCTTCACATTCACTTGGGTCACATTCTGAAAGGTGGAAATTAGTAAAAAAAAATTATTTTTTACAATTATAAAAGGGCATCACTGCATATATCAGTAAATAACTCACTTATCAGCTCGACAGAATTTGCCACATTGTCCTGCTGATATTTCAGAGATGTACAGATATCAGGGATTAGCAACAACTGTGTGAGGAACATCCAACACAAACCTCAGGTTAAATCATTACCATGGCATCAAAACATAAGCTTCTGTAAAACCATACATTGGCATAATGTTCATGACAAAAATTTATGTCCTCACATAGTAACATGATAATTTTATAACAAAAAACGACACGCATACAAACAATTATGGTTAAACTTCTCAGATGAATAGTATTACAAGAGTGTCAGTGCAAGTTATGTGTTTTTTTTCCTCCTTTCTTACTCAAAAACATAGTACTATAGGAGACCTGATATGAAATTCAGAAAAGCTGAACAGCTGTAGCAAAACATTTTTCTCTTACGCACGCACGCTGTCTGTTGAAACATGTATTCAGTGCCTGCTGAGTATTAAGCATATAATTTCATATTGTGCTCTATAATGCACTTGCCAGTAAGGTGTTTCTTCCATACTCAGAGAGATTGTGTATCTCATATACTGAGTGGCTGTTTTTCACATTAACAGATGGGTAAGAGATATTTATTTCCCATGCTGAATAAATTTGTTTTTGCATTGTATTACAGTTAATAATCAACAAAGTGAAGACTACAGCTTAGCAATTGGTCTTGAAAGAGAATTGCATATACATATAATATATATACAGCGAAGTCTCTTGTAAGTAAGCTGATGTATTTGGATGCAGCAAATACTCCATGTGTTACCCTACTTCTGTGTCTGCTAGACATACCATGGTGGAGGACAATGTTAGGGGGAAAACATCAGCAGATGATGTCTCAAATTCGTTTTTCCACACCTAGGATTACATTAACAACTTTGAAAACTAACCAGTCTGTTGGTATTATGTCATTTTTATCTCTGGGAGCAGCAACAGCCTGCACAAAACAATTTGATTTGGAAAAATCCTGATTGATTCAGCTCATGCCCCTTCCTTCAAATTGCATTTGCACTCTACTTTTTTTTTTTGTGCTTGTACTATGACAACATAAATTGACACATGCCATTGTGTAATGATCCAGATAATTATTGTTGAGCTATAGGTGATTAGATTACCTATTGTATTGCCTCTATTACATGTCCATTCATGTAAATCTGACTCACCCTGACATGTACACCCTTGGCAGCATTTTCATTGAGCTCAAGATAACCAGCTCCTCCAGTAGGAATCTGCATCAGATCCTTCACAATTTCATCATAAACTTCAAACATTTGGATGGTCACTTGTGGTCGACTCAGTGACAGTTTCTTGTCTGAGCTGTGGCTCTCTTGAAACCAAATTAAAGTAAAAGATTCGTTGACAAATTATGAATTTTTCCCTGTGACTGAGGTAATTTGAGGGTGAAATTATGAATTCATCTATGCATGATAATTATGTCTTTCCAAACTACATGTGCAGGCTTTCCATTACGTTACATATTCCACCTAAATACTAAATATTGCAAATATAAATCTATGCAAATTATGAAATCTGACAAACTTGTACAGTCATGCAAACAGCTGCTTTGTAGTCTGCAATAGTTATCAAACAATCAGATTATTAGATCTGGAAACAGCACATTAATTTTGCTCTCAGATAAGAAAGGGCAATATTGTAATTTTGTGCAGCATGACTGAGAACTACTCTATGAACAAAAAAAAAATGGTTCACAGTGTGAATCACCTTTAGCAAGTCGGGCAAATATATGGTCAATAACCATGGGTGCCAGGCCAGCTTTACTCTGACCATCCCCTGCCATGGTGAAAGACTTTCCTGACCCACTTTCACCACCAATCAGGACACAGGCATTGCAGCCTCCCAAAAAAATATCCACAGCAGATTGAACTGAATTTTTGAAGACATCGTATGTTGTGTTCTTCTGTGTGTGGAGTGCATGAAATCTGTGGAACGAAGTATACCAAAATAATCCTCAAAACCACAAATTCATTACAGGACCATTTTCTCACACATCAATTTCAGTAGTGACACTGACAGGAAACTGTTACATTCCATTTTTCAATACACAACAGGATCAATTCAATGAAATTTGTAACTGAATCAACACATGTTGTTATTATTCTGTGTAAACAAAATACTGTACAAGCTATGTCACTCTTTTGTCCCCTAGTCTTAGTAAACCTACTCTGCCAGCTCGTTATTTCTCATTTGTTTGACTTACAAGGCAAAAAAAAAAACAAACTTACTATTTATGCTCATTGATTCATACTGTTAGGAGAAAGACAAACTTTAATGTTTTAATGCAGATATGAAACAAAACCGTTGCTTGTCTACCATATTAAAAAAAAATTATTCTAAATGAAGTGGAATAATTCTTTGGTGTGACTATGATTATCAGAAAGGCCAATACAGGTAAGCAGAACTATTTTAAATAGGCTCAAGGGCACTAGTGTGGACAGGTAATGATTGCATACAGTAAAACTTGTGCCTTTAAGAAGTTTGATAAATACCAAATCCTTGCCATGCAAAATTGTGATGAAGATGATTTTCTGCAAATTTGTGGCAAAACACAGAACCTGAAAACTGATCATGATATCATCTGGGATGAAGTTGAGGAAATTCCATTGCACAAAAATTTATCTTGGGTTAAAATGAATAAAAAATATCATAAAATATTATTTACTAGGAGCAAACTGGCAAAGAAAACATGCTCTTCAAATTCATACAGAACTTACCCAAAATATGGACCTCCAGATCTAGCAGCAAGTTTGTTCTGACCTTCAAGATGCAGGGGGGCACCCTCACCTCTGGTCATAGGCCTGATACGGCCTATAACTTGGACATTCATAGTGTCTAATTCTTCATATGGATAAGAAAAAGGAGAAATGCCACCTGAAAATAAAACAGGCAACATTATTAAAAATGAATCTCCGGTTTAATTACATAATGTGACAGGTCTGACACTTGCCAGTTTCTGGCTGTGCCAGGTAGCATTAATATTTTGTTCTTGTTCGAATTATTTAATGGCCTTTCAGGGGTGAAGAAAAACAACACCAACACCAATAACAACTATGGATTTGTTCCATTTTCAAAGTCATCATTATGATCCCCATATTTACTGCATGTGTAAGGAATTATTCTGGATCTGTGTCATGATACAAAAATAAATTATAAACTAAAGAAGCCAAGTCAAGTTGCATACAGTTTGAATTGCAAAAAATAATAAGTATCATAAAATGTTGTATCACCCCCAAAAAAGATCTCTGACAAAACTGTTGTAGGCTAATTGTACAAGCTGTTGTCTCTGTTAAATATTCAGATATGGTTGGGATGTTCAGAGTTCACCTTGTAACCTATTATATTATGTACATGCATTCATCCTTGACATAAACTGCTCCATCAATATTCATGAAAAAAGCAGCGATATGTGTAGCCCTTCCGCACTGGCAAATTGAAACTGAAAGAGTGCCAAACATCACCATTAGACTGTCTTTACATGATTACAGGTATATATCAAATTTAATGTGCAATTAAAGTTACCTTGACTGAATATAGGCCTAGCACAGAGCTAAATTCACCTTCCTGATAACCTGATAAAAATGACAGACCTAAATTTTCTATTCAAAGACTAGCCCAACCTGCAAAGTATGTATCCAAGCCTGGGAAATATTCTGTTCCCAGCCAGCACTATATCAATCTGACGTATATTTGTATAGAATTTCCATAGGGCTGGTTTGATTACTGTGGGAGCAGATTCACTACATCAAACTGATGTTGGCACGATGTCATGACATGCTGATCTGCAATGGAATGATATCATTCCTATCCGCAGACTTGATGTTGATCCTACATATCAGATTTCTGTAGGTTTGCTGGCTGCATTATTTTTCAAAGACAGACAAGCGCTTGATTTTTTTTTTTTTTCTGGACTGGGATATGCAGATATCTCTTGTATTTTCTAAAGAGATCTGGCAGGACTTCCTAGACAGTCTGTTGCACACTTCACAAATATTCTAAAGTTATTTTCTTTTCTGTTTGCCTATCAACCAGTCTATTTTATTGTACAGTAACCTCTATGTCACGAGCAGAGTTAGGGTCTTGGGGATGTTACGACTGCACGAGAGGCAGCTAACTCACACTCGGACACAACCACACAAGAAAAGTACTAAATAACTAGAGCGTATATATGTCAGGCCGGTCAGGCCATAGTTTACATAAATATTAATAACAAAACAAAAGACAATAGGGATATATATTCAAACCAAAAAAACTCTAATTAATAACTTAACCAATGATATTCATGTAACTATGGAGGTATTGCAATCAATAGCAAATAGGTATATTATACGAAACTAGATATCAATTTAAAGTGACAGTTGAGTCGCCATTGGCCAGTCGCCAGGCAAACTCTCCCTAAATCATATGGGCTTGAGTGAGGAGAGCCCAGTATGTTCAAAGCCTACAGAAGCACTCTTCGGCTTGTAGGTAATTTAAGCAGTTGCCAAAAGACTATATTTTATGCACAATCACTATTCAATTCATCAACAATGTGCTATATTATTCCAATCATACTATGGCAATAGATCTATGATACAGGACACTCGTGGTCGAGTGCCAGCTGGGGTTTCCTTAGTCTTCCTATGAGGCTGTAGTTCTCTCTCTATCTCCGATCTCTATTATGCTTGAATAAATAAGATATAGTACCATTGGTCACGCCTACTGGTAGGCGCGAACATCAATATAGCGCAGCGTGGGCTTTCAAAGATCAGCCCACTCAAGACCTTTCTTTCTAGAGCTCAGTCAGTCCGTTAGCAAGGACTTCTTGTCTTCAAAGCACACAGTTCAGGTACTGGTCAACCGGAGATACTTCACGACACGATGCTTCTGCTCGTCTGTATTCACCAAATCTGAACGTTACACGATGTCTTATACTATCTAACTACCCAACGTGCTAGTCCACTGGCCCAATTAGTTCAGCTATCTCATAGGTCGAAACCTCCCACCATTTTAATTGTAGTAATACGTCTGCACTATTCTACCAGCCAGTTAACGTGCAAAAACTTGTCTAGTCATACTTAACAATGTCAACTAGCCCCACCTTGTTTCACCCCTACTCCATTACTTATTAATCACGAACATTAAAACCGACAAGCGTGAATCTAACAGTTTACTTTACATTTATTTACTCACCAACTATAATTCGCGAGGGCCGTTCAAGGCCACCAGCCAATTTCTCATGGCCCTGGTAAACAACAACTCACTCTCTGCGTGAGTTTTAACAACATCTGAATCATGGCACTCTAGTCAAAGCATCTCTAGTGCTTCCACGTTTAATTAAGCAATGACTGAATAGAAATGAAAAAAGACTATTTATTGCCAGAGATTGTGGATGATTTAGAATTTCCTAGATTTTGTTCCTGCCATATTGTAAATGCTTGTCATATCTCTATAAGTTGTACAACATAAGTAAATGTGTTCATTTTGGCAAACACAATATTAATTTCAACTCCTCTTCTGTCCAGGTAATTAATTAATACAATTAATTGTATTATGTTTGCTCTCTGATAAAACACAGGGGCACGCATGCTTGTTTCCTCTTTTTTCTTCATTCTTCACCCTTTTGTTTTATCCCTTGTGAGACATTTTTTATTTGAATAAATACCCTCCTCTTGAAGACTACATAATATGTTACAATATCTTAACAATAAGACATCTCATCAGTGATCCATACACAGCACAGTATGGCTATTATCGAGCTGATGCGTCATTAAACCCAAACTCAAACTCTTCAACCTAAAAAAATTACTAACTCCTTCATATGAATTTTTTGTTGTTGTTCTTTTTTTCATAAATTTGAGGTAAGTTCATCTATCAATAAACAATATGAATTCGCTTGTTGCATTAAAAAAGAATCACATAGAGATCTACAGATGTTATACATCCTTTTGTATGAAGTCGTCATCATCAGTTGATAAACTTAGTGAATGGCATATGCAGGTCTAGTTCACTGTGAAATTTACTGTAGGCCCAGTAATGCATTTATTTCAAACAAACCTGTCTCAGTATTATCTCTTGCATTGCTGGTGTCATCCACTGCCTCTTCAACATCCTCTGCTTCTTCAGAATCATCTATTATTTCTCCCTTAACACTCATTTTAAGTTGTCCACTTTGTCAAATGTAGGCCTACTGTGTAGACTAGTGGATACACCTGCCTCGTGTCTTTGTAATTATTTATTACAAAATGATGAGTCTTTCTCTAAGTCTAACAAAATTTATTGACATGGGCTAATAAGTGTCTCTCCGCTGGGGATGCACGGCCCTCTATTTACTATTACTGTAATGTTACACTAATCAATTTGTAAAATGTGCCACTTTGTCTTGTATGAAACGACACTACATAATATGCTCTCTCAAAGCCCTGGACCACAGTCTGATTTTGAAATATGTTTTATCATATTCTCTGTTGAAATGCCTAGTTCATTTGAACTAAGAATAGCTGGGATATATCAGAAGTTTCTCCAGGATACACTGTTTGAGAAGACTAGAGTGTAATCTAATACGAGCCAAGTGGGATTTGAAATTCTGTGCACCAGTTCAAGACCTGTTAGATTTCAATACTGTAAACAATCTGTTCGTGGTCCAGTGCTGTTTTCTCTTGTCTCTTCTTGTGCTTAATATAGCTAAACCTGCTGCAATGACCTTTGTAATGCATTTGAAATTTTTATAACATTGAAATAAAAAGAAATTCTGGAAACGAATTGCCAAATTGGTTACCACAATTATTTTTACACTAACTAGCTGTGAACAGACACACTGAGTGATCTGAGTTAAACTTCTCCATTTCAGTCATCAGTGTAGCCTATCATGGTATGCTTTTATTGTGTGACTGCTTAAGGGACATAGGCCTACAGATCAGTTTCAAATTCAACCACAAAGTGAAGTCTTGAATTCCCCTGCCCTCTTTCAGATTTATCAATATTACAATTCGATCACTCTTTCACATAATATGGAAATTGAAGAACAGAAATGTCATGATAACTGATCGACAAATGCATGTTGCTTGCAATTGTGTAAGATAAACAATGGAATTCTTCAGTTTAGCCGTGTATATTTAACACTTTTTAACCCTACAGTATGCCTTGACATATAGGCCGCTTCCTAAACAGCCGTTCCTGTTTCTTTCTTCTTTTTTTTAATTCTCATTAATTAGGAGCAATGAATCCGAGGTTAACCATTACCACTACCAGGTGCTAATGCGCTGGCTCTGATTGCATGGGCAAATACACTGGTTGTTGACAAGTGACACTGGTCTTAATTAACTTAAATCAGAAGCCTGCAGCTGACTACTAATGAGTAAATTATTATGCAATTATCTTTTTTTCCTACTGTTGTGTTTAACTAATGAAAACTACAAAATGTTTGCATTAAATCATGAAAAATTCTGATTAAAATGGTAATTATGAAGTGGGTAAATGTGTATTTAACACAATAACACACAACAAGAAAACTTTGCTCTGAATGGTGGACCTGACTAGATCTGGCTCCAATAGAGTTTGATCTACCAGTTCAAAAATTCCACAAGAATTCCACTACATCTAGACATCTAGAGCTCTACATCTAGATGCTAGTTGTGAGTTTACATAGTTATTGATGTTTAGGCCTACCTTAAGATCCCCCACAGAAACCTTAATAACTGACTGACATTCTTTTAGATCCAGAGCTATAATTATCTAGATATAGATCTGTAGTGACTGTAGTACTACCTGTAGTACATAGATCTAGTAGTAGAGTCCTTCCAAAAGATCAGAGTTTAAATGCAGACCATTAATCCCATTATCTGATGTGTTCATCTCACTATGGTTATTACTATTAGTTTGAAAAAAAGTTTTGTCACCTAAAAGGAAGACGTTTACCTATAGATCTGATAAAAGTCGGCCTCATTAAGATGATTACGGTATTGAACTATAAAGCTAGAATCTCGATCAAGAACTAGATCTAGATTTACCGAGCAGGCCTAAGTGAAAAAAAGAAAGACTACAAACTGACCGATATCATAGAATGGTTACAGTATTCCACTGCTTATCAATTCCGGGATCCTCAATTCCAATTACAATGCGAGCCCGCTTGTGTTAAGGTTTAAGGAATTATCTTAAATCCGACTTACCATGGATTTCTCAGTACCCTCCTGTCTGTTATCGCAGCTTGTTTACAGTGACAACGACGCCATGATGAGGGAAACCGGAAATTGCTTTTAACCTTTCACAGTTCATTATTTTTATTGCGCGCACCAGAAGAGCTTCACACAATTTCGACCTAACCCCACCAATTTTTTCGAAAGAAGTTTTCTGTGTGATAAATCCAAGATGCTTCAACATAACAAATTTATGGAATTCTCACTCTCTCTCTCTCTCTCTCTCTATCTCTATCTCTCTCTCTCTCTCTCTGTCTGCGCATACCGGTAGGCCTACTGTATCTTTCCTTTCCATAATGGCCTATGCTTTGAAACCCTTGAGAAGCCGTTTGGAACCTTTTCGGAGTGGAGCGAAATCTTTCTGTCTTCCGCCTCCGTTTCATCCTTTCCAAATATCCAACCAGAATTGGGGCAAATTGTTCAGCCAGATGAAGAATAACCAAACTTCCGGAATTCAGTCCAAAATAATTATAATTTTCCTAATCGCCTTGCAAAGAAGCTCCCATCCAGGATTCCACGGAAATCAGACACACAGGACTAACCTCAAGTTTCGCAATAGGAACTGCATTCTTCCTACGTAAATCCGCTGGATACAACATCGCTCCGATGTCAGTTAAATGCAGGGAATTTGCCCTTACGGTTATCCCATTGTCTATAAAAATCCTATACAAATCTAAATCAGATTGATGTAGGGAAGCTGGCTGGGCTAAATTGCAATGACCCTAGTGTTTTATCGTTCTTGTTCGAATGCATTCATAATAATATACATTATGTTTATATCATCATGAAATGCTAATATGACTGCATTTATTTACAACGAACATCATTATCAGTACAGTCATGGACGTGCGGGAACTCCTTGATTAAGAGGCACAGAGGGGTTGATTTGCCGAAATTTTACACACATCAAAACACGGTTACCGATCTTCGCTCCATTTCTAGCTTTACCTGACTTTCTCGAACTCTTTTGTTCGAATCTGACGGGGGTGGGGGACAGTTGCCATCCCCACCCCCACCACCACTGCCCCCCTGCTGACTTGTTCGCCCATAACTACAAAATCCATCGTGTCTTTCTGCAAGTTCAAATTACCCACTTCCTAAACGGTATAATTTGGTATGACGGACATCGTGTGGGAAAACACCATGAAATAAGACGGACATCGTGTAGGAGAAACACCACGAAACAAGACGGACATCGCGTGTGACAAGCGCCATGAACTAAGACGGACATCGTGTGGGAGAAATGTCATGAAATAACACCATGAAGTGGGAGCCTCCGAAATTAACATCTTATGCTGTTTCTAATCCAAAACAATATTTCCGGGATACATGTCACTACGACATGTCTGCCTTGTTTTTAAACTGCTAGGATTCAGTGGTATAATTTGGCATTGTCTTTTTAAAGCTGTCAGCACAGCACACTCTTCAACAAGTCGAGAACTCATGGACGAATATATTATAGGACCCGTTCACAAGAGGTCATTTCTATATCATAATCATTTGGATTTAGGCCTATAGCCGCGAATTCGTCGGCCCATCCATAATAATTAGGCGTAAATGTCCATCAATTTGCCCAACTGTCCACTTGGCTGCCCAACCACTCGAGTAAAATTGCTGAATTATCATTTTATTTATGTAGTATTAATATTAAGCATCCATTAATTGTGCCATGAAATAATTTTTTATGAATTTTTTTTTCCACCAGGTAATTTTGTTCTTTGAACCACTGATGACCTCAACGCAGCCGTAAATATTTGGCTCAGGTATGGAGATATAGAACATTCAACATTATGTCATAGACATTGCTTTCACAGATTTGCTTACATGCGTTTCAACGGGTCCTGTGAGAAGCGTCATACCATGAATTACATGGACATACGGAAGAAACCTCATGTAATAAGACGGACATCGTGTAGGAGAAACATCATGAAACAACACGGTCATCGGGTGGTAGAAATGTCATGCAATAAGTCGGACATGGTGTGGGAGAAATGTGACGAGATAATACGGAGATGATGTGGGAGAAAGGTCGTGAAATAAGACGGATGTAAGTGTGAGAGAAATATCATGGAATATATCGTGAAATAGCACGTACATCAGTTATGAGAAATGTTATGAAATAAAACAGACTTCGTGTGGGAGAAGCGTCATGAAATAAGACGGACATCGTGTGGGAGAAGCGTCATGAAATAAGACGGACATCGTGTGGGAGAAGCGTCATGAAATAAGACGGACATCGTGTGGGAGAAGCGTCATGAAATAAGACGGACATCGTGTGGGAGAAGCGTCATGAAATAAGACGGACATTGTGTGGGAGAAGCGTCATGAAATAAGACGGACATCGTGTGGGAGAAGCGTCATGAAATAAGACGGACATCGTGTGGGAGAAGCGTCATGAAATAAGACGGACATCGTGTGGGAGAAGCGCCGTTAAATAAGACGGACATCGTGTGGGAAAGTACCATGAAATAAGACGGACATCGTGTGGGAAAGTACCATGAAATAAGACGGACATCGTGTGGGAGAAGCGTCATGAAATAAGACGGACATCGTGTGGGAGAAGCGTCATGAAATAAGACGGACATCGTGTGGGAGAAGCGTCATGAAATAAGACGGACATCGTGTGGGAGAAGCGCCGTCAAATAAGACGGACATCGTGTGGGAAAGTACCATGAAATAAGACGGACATCGTGTGGGAAAGTACCATGAAATAAGACGGACATCGTGTGGGAAAGTACCATGAAATAAGACGGACATCGTGTGGGAGAAGCGTCATGAAATAAGACAGACATCGTGTGGGAGAAATGATGAAATAACACCATGAAGTGGGAGCCTCCGAAATTTACATCTTATGCTGTTTCTAATCCAAAACAATATTTCCGGGATACATGTCACTAAGACATGTCTGCTTTGTTTTTAAACTGTTAGGATTCAGCGGATATAACCATCAAAACTAAGTCTTTTATATTGATTAATCTAAAGATAACCCTATTAATTCTGAAAGGCAACAGAGTTTACTGATGTGCAGAGTACTAAACATTTAAAACACAATCATTCAGCCCCTCGAAGATCAGGTAATGCAGATGGGTAATAGTGTAGGCTACACACTTCTGTCCTCACTCTATTTTCTCCCTTACTTTGTCTAACTTCAGTCCTGTGGAGCCCTGTTGATGTATAGACAGCAAAAGGCCATTAAATCATACACCGCTCATCGGCAGGACAATGATAGAGGCTAAATGGGAGCTGTCGGTTCTTTCAATTATGATTTTGTTAACTGTATTCCAAACGTTTGATCTGTGGATAAATAAAACATCTAAATTTCATTTGAAGATAAATGGACCGATCGTTTAGGGGTTAAACCTATTCAAAACGCACTCTCGAGTATATCCATTGCTCTTGTAAATGTAAAAGAATTGTTTACATAGATGCCCCTTACCCTTCAATCATGATACCCGTGACCCCTTAAACTGGTGTTTTGCGGATTTTAACATTCTGACTGCTAAATCGCTTTCTTTTAAGTCTTATTCTTATTATAAATCTCTAAGCGGTAGAATTCTCCTTGCACTAATGTTCTCATCCCACTAGATTCCTCTGCAGAAGCCGGAGTGAATGAAGAGCCAGATACCTAAGCCAGGATGTGTATATAAACAAATTAAATGTATGCCGTTTCTTCAAGTTAATTGCATGCTTGAAATAATGCCAAAGACTACAGCACCATGAGATGAAACTGGAGATTTAAATCATTAAACAAAAGAAATTATGAAGAAAAAAACCGTAAGATTGGTACATGTATGTTTCTGGTGATTTGAAATGTTTATCCGGACTCGTCAACAAAAACATTGCAGTATTATTATTAAGTGAACTGTACCCGTCAAACAAGTCTTACCTGAGACACTGGATGCCGAGACGGCTCAATTCGCCAAATTCCACCCGCCGACTTGCGCGCGTATCATCCATGTCAACAATACAGCAATTCGCACCACATCCTTTCATAATTAAACGAAAAAGACTTGTGCCATACAGCTCAGTGAGTAGTGCTCACCGTGTTCGTACGCGAGAAAGTTGTGGACATGTAGTGAAAGATGGAATGGACCGTCTAGGTATTTTGTGTCTCGGGTGTTACTCAGGTTTGCTGGGCCGAATAAAATTTGTGCTGGGTAGCTAGGAGTGTGTACACCAGATCTCTCAGTCTCATAATGAAAAAAAAAAAAAAATTGATTCTATCCAGAACTTTAGTCCACTAACACATTTTACACCAAGAAAAAATATGCAGCTGATAATGTTCTGTAGTGAACTTCCTGCATTTTTTTTCCTTCTGAAATTATTATACTCCGCTCAGACCATCCTGTAAAACCACAGGAAGCCTTTTCAGGTTTTCTTTCTCATAATTCATCTCCAGTGACGCAGACTTCCCACTATAAAATCAACCAAACGGAAGTGATAAATGGCGTGGAAACTGAAAACAACAACAACAACAAAAACCCAATGACAGTGAAACAAGGAAGTAGCCTACTTGTTTAAAATGCTTTGGCTTCTGGTAACTGACCTACATCGCAACAGTGTTTCAATGCTAGAATCATATCGTGTTTCTCGTACTCTTTTTCTGCCACTGGAACTGAAAAGACGTCGGATAAAACGACCAGCTGCAAAGGTTAAAACAAGTTGATTGTGAAAACGGAGGCGACGAAACTATAGAAGACCTCTACGGACTACAATAGGTATATAGTGTAACAATCTAAAGCTCTTTCAATGCTCTTGATCTCATATGAGAGCAAGAAATAGAAAGCAAATCTGACGTAAATGGTATGTATATAGTCCAACAAATCAGCAGAGGGTTATTATATAGCATCTTTCTTCTGCAATTCTAAGACTGAAACAGTAAAAGGAACCTTTTGAATCCAAAAGCGTTTCGGGATACAAGTCACAACACATTATATTTTATGTTCACAGAGGGTAACCTATCTGAGGTTACTTCCATATTTAGTTAGGAGTTCGTGATCAGTTGCTGTTGGGCATTGCAAGTGCGTCGATGAAAGTGACCACTGGGCACTGCGTCCACTCAAGCTTGATGTCTTTCTTTTGGTCCACAATGGTGATTATGGTGTATTATATATTGACAGAAATGTTCACGTGACTATTGTTGTGAAGGCCGTACCGAAAGCAATATTATTATTAGATCGTCTTGCACGATGGACGCTCCTCCCTCCCCCACCCCCCCCTTTTTTTGTGTCCAACAATGTGATAATGCCCATCTGTATGTCCAGACGATCTAACCTAGGGAACATATTTGGACCAAACATGGCAGAATTTTTTCTTTAGGTGGTTAGAATGGTGTTCGAGAATTAGATCTTTGTTTTAGGAGGGGTCGCTGCCATTGGCATTTATGCCTCCTTTTTCTTGTTGATTTTCTGTCTTTTTTTTTGTGGTGGCCCTGTTCTTGGCTTTCCTAGCCCTCAAAAGGGCTCCCTTATGGGTATCTTCTTCCTGGCTGCTTTCTTGGTTGTTTCTTCTGGTTGGCGAATAGAATGGTGTTCAAATGGCAGGGACCAATTTTAAGAAAGGAGAGGGGAGAGGAACAGTATAATGATTTAAGTTTCCTAAAGAAGCAAAGGGCACACAAGTGACCTCGACTGTTTCATCCTGGTAGAAGTTACGAAATTGACGAAATATTTTAAAAACCACAGAAAAACAAGGCTTAAAACAAAGGCGAAAATTAAAATAGGCAAAAAAAAAAAACAATAACTGATTTCTTACGTGGGACTTTGCTTAAGACAACTTTTTCTTTTTGACTCAGCAGTTACGAACGCAGGTGAGAGATTTGCCATCACTACTATAGAACCATTCAGAACAGATACTGTATCATGAACAAAGCAAGCATCACACTCGCAGTCAATCTCCTCGACTGAGCATACATAGGCTACTTGTCTTGGCCAAATCAATGTGAAATGCAGAAAGGGTCATCCATCCTGATCGAAAGCGATAGAAATTCACTGCCTTGTTAAATTTTCTCAGAAGGTTGTTTTTACTTGTAAGTACGTATCCCAAGCGTTTTGCGCCAGGTGGGCGTACGCATGCGTACCTATCCCTGACCCTGTCCTTATCCTCAACCCTAAATCTTATCGAATCTCTAACCCCGTCCTTATCCTCAACCCTAAATCTTATCGAATCTCTAACCCCGTCCTTATCCTCAACCCTAAATCTTATCGAATCTCTAACCCTGTCCTTATCCTCAACCCTAAATCTTCTCCAATCTCTAACCCTGTCCTTATCCTCAACCCTAAATCTTCTCCAATCTCTAACCCTGTCCTTATCCTCAACCCTAAATCTTCTCCAATCTCTAACCCTGTCCTTATCCTCAACCCTAAATCTTCTCCAATCTCTAACCCCGTCCTTATCCTCAACCCTAAATCTTTTCCAATCTCTAACCCTGTCCTTATCCTCAACCCTAAATCTTCTCCAATCTCTAACCCCGTCCTTATCCTCAACCCTAAATCTTCTCCAATCTCTAACCCCGTCCTTATCCTCAACCCTAAATCTTCTCCAATCTCTAACCCCGTCCTTATCCTCAACCCTAAATCTTCTCCAATCTCTAACCCCGTCCTTATCCTCAACCCTAAATCTTCTCCAATCTCTAACCCCGTCCTTATCCTCAACCCTAAATCTTATCGAATCCCTAACAATACGGCCCTACCCTTTCAATCAAAGAACAGGAGGAAAACAAAAATGAAAATTTGAAAGAATAATAAAATTAATTAAGACGGTTGTTAGGGGTATTTGAGGGGTGATTGGGAGCGGGGAGGGGGGGCGGCTTTAGCTCTGGAGTCACAAAGGGCTTTAAAATGCGTACCCCTAGCACATAATACTTGGGGGACGTACGTACGGGTAACAATAATCTTCTCAGAATTCAGGCTCATTCTTTTTCAAACTTCCTCGTAACTTTGGCGTCAATTGTTCAAACACTGGAAGGCATAAAAGGCTATCAACAAGTTAGACGACATACAAATTTCCGAACTCGTGTTCAAATGTAATGTTTTCAAACATCAACACTTGCAATCAAGAACATCACACAACCTGTTGACAGATTCAATGCTTTCAAAATGAATACATTTATTTGATCCCTTTGCATGAGTGAAACCTGTCAGAATGTTAACTGATCAATGTTTAAACACTCCATTAATGTTACTAGTATTATGGCAAATATTTTACTACGAAGCACTGGAATAATGACAAAAGGCAAAAGAAGTCTGTTCAAAGTTGAAGAAGTTAGCTGTAGGTTAACAGACATTGGCAAGTGGTAATCATGAACAGCTCATACATAAGATTTCACAGACATGCTTTACCTTAAACATGAAAAAAAAAAAGAGAGAGAGAGAGAGGGAGAGAGAAAGAGAGAAAGAGAAAGAGAGAGAGAGAGAGACTGACAGACAGATAGATAGATAGATAGATAGATAGATAGATAGATAGTTAGTATAATCCGTGTCCACTATTTGCATGCGTACAGACCAGGGGATCAGAAACGCCGGCCACGAGAATGCACAGAACACGACCAAAGCGCAAGATACGCGATAGATAAGTACAAGAAAGGGGCAGATCTTCGATCGATGTCTGATGCAGCCCGAGTTCCCTTCCCCATAATAATACTTTTCTTACTCTATTCAGAAGGAAAGTCCTCCCCCGCATGGATACGCGAAAGCCTATCTTCCATCTTCGTTCTCTGTAATCAGAGGCGTTTCCTGCATAGGAACAGAGGCGGACACTGCGGTAAGGTTGAGGGAGAATTCAGGAGTGAACAAGAGGGTGGAGCAAGAGACGTTCAGAAGTAGAGAAAGGAAGTAAGAAGCTGTTGAGAGGAATTAAAACTGCGTCAGAATGACGTCAGTTAGTAGATAGACAGACAGACAACAAACATTCATGCTTACACACAAGCAGACAGACAGATAGATACATAGAAGAATAGACAGACAGACAGACAGTCAGGCAGGCTTATAGACAGATAGATAGATAGATAGATAGATAGATAGATCGACATGGGTACGTTATGATTACCGGTATGCAAACAGTTCATGTCTCACAAAAACGTAGGTCGAGTACCACAGCAAGGAGATGGACTGGCCTTTTGCAGTGAATAGCAGGCACACAGATTAAAATATATGAATTGTCGATAGCAAGTACGTAGAATAGGGAGAACAGATGGGTTGGTTAAAAGTGACCACGTACATTAGCTGAATCCGCTGACAGTGGTGAGATAGAATGGATTGGTACATAGTGATAAACTGGCCTAGGCGGTTGACACCCACTGTCCATTGGCCTCGGGCAATGGCAGGAAGTACAAACTGTATTAGTCAGTTCAAGGCTGCCGGAGAATAATTACATCGAGAATAGATGGATAGATCCACCAGTCTGTTGTTATGAAAGTTAGACGCCGAAGAAACAGTGAATGTATGGAATTGATGAATATTGTGAAATCCACAGAAAATCTACAGGGTCGCAACAAGGCTTGAAGCAAAGTCAAAAAGTGGCAGAAAGAAAAACGTTGTAGTATGTTGCAAAGCTTCGCGTAAAATACTACAGAAACGATAAAACGCAAAAGAAAAGGAAAAACAAGTCAAGCGTTTCGGCCAAAGTACCGTCATCAGGTAAAAAAAAATAAAAATTCAAGCAGTATGAAAAGAAAATTCAACAAATAAAGAAATCGTAAAATTGTGAAAATACTTTGCATATATACGCAATGTAAACCATAATCATATTAACTGTTAACGGCGACTGATTTTTAAGCGAACAGCCTACGCAGCTTCACTACAGCATATATAGATCTAAGCCAGCGAATGGTTAAACAAAAGCCCTCATTATTTCGTACGACTTATCTTGTTGCGTTTCAAAATTTCCGTCCCTCAGAGTAATTATTTCTCCGCCTTGATCAACCGGCCCAAGAAAGCAACTTACATCATAAGATATTTAATATTCTATTAATCCCGATTAATGTCATGTAATTGGTTCAAATCATCGTAATAAATTTGTGTCTGTTTCCATGAAGAGAAGACGAGTGACCATTGATTGTTGATTGGTGTCAACAGGCTATTGGGTCTGGGGTTTCACAAGCTGAATAATACAGCTAACTGTAACAGTGGGTAACCTAAATCCTTCTTCACCTCGAGGCCAGCCTTATTTTCCTCTCATCAAAATTTTGTCGTTATTGATCTGTTGGCTCGCGTGCCGGCCGGAGTGAGGCGTAGGCCATGCCTGCACGCGACGAGAATCGCTCACCCCACCTACCCACCCACCCTCACCTCAGTGTCGCGTCAGTGGGAAGTTGAACCCGCTAGCCTGCTGGGAAGCCGTGGGAGGGAAGGGCAAGGGAGGAAGGTGGCGTATACGCTGTTGCCGTCGTGGTGGTGGGCAAGCAGGCAAGCAAGGACAGCGACGACCACACTCTGAAGGAAGAAAGATCTCACGCTCACCCTTACCAACACACACGCGCACTCATGCGCACGCGCTCATCCACAGGCTCACAAGCCTCGAAGTGAGGCCTGCTTGTTGTGTTAACCGTCGTGCGCCCACTGAGAGTAATAGGGCAAACGCAAAAACGTATAATTATTGTAACACTGCCACTTTTTAAACCTGTTGTTGTAGCTCACCTGTCGGCAACCATCTCACCTCTGTGGTCTCAGCCCCACAAGATTGTGCACATGAATTAAGCGCTCATTCTTACACTAACCGGAGTGCTGTGACACAATCTAGGGGGACTTTTGTCGCGCGTGTGCTGGTTTGAGTGTGTGCTTCTCGGTGCTATTTCGTGGAATATAAATACAGGTCTTTACGCATCATTTGCAATCTACCCGTGTCACAATTTCTGTTCAGTCTGATCACTGAAGTGCCAGGTGACCCCTACAGACCCTCGGCGGAAGGATAAAACTGGATTATAACGAAGCCCCGTTTTCACGAGATTTTCTGGAGTTATCCCTGTTCCTAGTGGCTTTCTATGGTTGATCTGCCTCATTAAGTGGCTCGCGACACATCACACAATACAGGAACTGATTTGGATCATTGCTTGGACTGTATTATATCAGCTCTTCTAAAGGCAGTAAGTATCATTTTTTAGGTCTTTAACTGGCCAATCAATCGCTCGTGATGTCAACAGCGCTATCAGTTGTTTTTTTTTGGTCTAAGGTGACCAAGTACATGTTAGACTAGTGAAGTTAGACCTCTTGGCTCAAACATGTTCAAAGACATGTTCAATGCGATCGGCGGAATCATTGATCTGTTTCGATTTATTTCCAGATCGATTATAAAAAATCAAAATAAATAACCAAAGGTTTAGATGAAGGAAAATGTAAGGATACCAGCGGAGCCGAAATGGAGAAGTAAACGGACTGGGGTCATTGGGAAGTACAGAAAATAGATTAGTACTGGCAATCGTAGGTCGAACAATCTAAACCCAGAGAGCATTTGAACCGGACTCAAGCACAAACTGTGACACAAGGAGGGATCTACTGTAAGAAACATGCAGCAGAGTCTTTGTATTTATCTCACATTTGGTTTGTTTCCATTTCTGGGCGCGCCAGATTTGGATTCCCCAGGCTCCATATTTTGTGGTCCCTGGGCCGCGCTAGTTTACTGACAAGAGTGACACATTCTTTGAGTTTTGGTCTTTCTGATTACTGGCGTCCGACCAATTTCTCTGAATGTCTCAGGGATTGAAAAAGAATTAAAAAAAATATCGCTCATTCTCTTTCCCAGCCCATTGGCGATACAAACACACAATACAAGCTTGTGTGTACATGCACACACACAAACAACCACACACGCACAACCACAACCACACACACACATACACGCCGAGACAGAGAGAAGGATGGGACTCAACCTTTACAGTGGGAGAAGGTCGAGTTATCTTTGATAATAATATTCTGCCCATTGCTAAGTTGTAAAGAAATTTATTAGGTAATATTTTCTGAGGCGGGAAAATCAGTGAATAATTTGCTCTATCACCGCAAGTTTCCTGAATTCCCTGGCTATCTTGGCTTGGTTTTCCCGTTGTGAACTTAAGGGTTTTTTTTGGGGGGGGAGGGGTGGGGGCGGCGGCTCCAGATCCAGGAAATATGTCTACGTCAGACTGCGGGCAAAGGACCTTAAATTTTCCACTGGATTGTGCAACTCAACCGTGCGTGTGTGTGTGTGTGTTGGTATATGTGTAGATGTGTGTGCGTGTGTTGGTGTGTACATGTGTAAAAAGTGTGTGTGTCTGTCCGTCCGTCCTCAGAGGGGTGAAACTGTTACTGCAAGAATTGTATCCTGTTGCTCACTCCAGAGAGCAAGTGTTTTCGAATTGGCGATCCCCATGAAAATGTTCTCCTACTGCCACCAGGGGTTGAGTCTACCTTATGTAATTTGTGCTTTTACCCCCCCCCCCCCGCCCCCTCTTGCCCAGTCTCCACCCCACCCGCTCCTCTTGCCAGATAATATAGGATTTTGTGATCAATGGCAATTGCAACGGTATATTAAACTGTGTGAAATCCCAATGGCCAGGACTGGACGGCTGTAATCAAGCTGACACTGTAGACATTGGCGTCAGTGAAGCTGGTGGCGCACTTCAGAAGGAAAGCCAGCTGGCTTTTCATGTGTGCGGAAACGGAAACGGCAAACGGAAACGTCAAAAACCTTCCAAGCAGTGAAATATAGAAAGGATGTTTTCTTGGGTATGGAAATACTCGTTTCTTTTTATTACTTTATGGAGTTTTGACGTTTCCGTTTCCGTATATTTGAAAACACTGCTTAATTCTGTTTGGCGTCTGGCTTGACTCAGTACGCGAGGTGTCCCTTTTCGTCAACTGACGCAAGACAGGTTTTCCGCGCCCAATGTTGTAAGATAGACTTGTATCGGGCTCCCCAGTGCACGAGAACTATGACAAGACAAGAGAAACTAATATTATAGATTTTATGTCACGTCCTCCAGTTTTAATGTATGGTAAGCGAATTCAGTGAGCAGAATGCCATGGTTATATTTCACGCTTCGTGGAGTTCACATCACAAAGATCACATGGATCCACAGGATGAATATAAATTACTGAGTTTGTCTTTGTGGGGCATTTGCACGAAGCCGTCGAGGCACATTGGTGAGGTATGAAAAATAAAACGTATTTGTGTGATGTGAAGTATATTATACATGTACTAAAAAAGAAAAAGAAAAAACAACTCGCCCGATTCTTAACACCATCTGCTGCCAACCATACAGCGCCGATTAGCTAGAAAATTCTGAAAGTGCCTTTCTTTCGGCCCGCGGAAAATTCATTTTTACATTAAGAAAATTTTTGAAATGCTGAAGAATTTCTTTGTTTGTTGTTGAATTTGCTTTGTGGTGCTGATTTCGGCTCCCAATCCTTTTGCCATAAAGGCTTGACCCCCATGACTTCACCATTTCCCCCGACATTTGATAAGATATTTTAAAAAATGTTACCTAATGAAATAAATCCATCCTTTTCTATAATTTGCTGAATTTTGTAGATGATCCTACACATCAGTATCAGAATCTGCGCCTTCACCAACTGAAATTTTTTGTGTTGATTCCGTTTGATCTGTTGCCGTTCTTAGAACGGGCGAGGCACTAAATTTGCGCTTTTTGCGAACTACACTGTATGAAGTTTCTGTGCTCCATAATGAATTAGTCTGAAGACTTTTACATTACTAAATGATAACAATTATGGTATTAACATGGAGTTATTTTTCTCCATTTGCATTTCCAAATGAAATTTCACCACACCTAGAGCATCTGCGGACATACTGATATTATACAGTAGTAATAATGTAATGTTAAGCATGTGTGGGGAATTTTCTAGATTAATCATCTATCTGTCTATGAGTTTCAGGATTGTTCATCAGGTACACAGTAGCAACATGAGAAAATTAGCACGTCTGTCATAATTATTGGCGATTACAAATAATGACTATTTTGGGTAATAAGTTTAAATCAGTTAGAGCACGTAAAATTCATACCTTTACAAATTGCATGCTGTTCTCTTGTTGACACACACTTTGTCCACACCCATTACCAACGATTTTCAATAACTAAGCGCTTTTAAACTCCCACACGATCATTTTCTCGTGGATCAGACCCGAAAACAGCGAGTATTGGTTGTCATGTAGCTAGTTCTTGTGGCAAGAAATCTGGAGAATAGGCAAGTTCACCTTCAGTCATTATGTGTGGCATTTCTATGTTCTACGGCATTTAAAATAATTATGCAAACATCAAATGAACACCCAGACCAGGCCGGTTATCTGATCATCACAATGTCTGTCTGTCTGTCCGTATGTCTCTCTCTCTCTTTCCCTCCCCCCCCTCTCCTCATTCGCCCTCTTCTCACCTCTCTCTCTCTTCTTTTTTTTCCTCTCTCTCTCTCTTTCTCACCCCGTCTCTCTCGATCTCCCTCTCTCTCACCCTCCCTTTCTCTCCCATCCTTCTCTCTCTACCTCTTTCTCACTCACTCACACACACACACTCTCTCTCTCTCTTTTATTCCCCTTCTGTCAGCCTTTCCCTCTCTCTCTTCTGTCTCTACGATTCTCTCCCTCCCTGCAATGTGTGATATTTGAAAGAGGAGCTCGGTGATTTATAAGTATCAATCATTGCTGCCTGACAGGTTATTATATTATAATTTACAAATTAATAAGTATACTTTCAAAGGCCTCGGTAGTATGAAAAGTTTTTTTTTTTTTTTTACTGAAGAATATGAAATGAAACCGAAGGGCTTAATGTAGTATTTTGCCCACGTCACAAAAGCCAAAACTGAGATATCACACAGAGTGATTTTCATGTATTTTTATTATGATCTGAAAACCTCAGCGTTTTCAAGATATCTCTCTCCTATAACAGCTGCCTTGGGTTAGTTTACTTTCTACTGAAGACACGTAAAAAATTGGCAAAAAGAAAACGTTATTTATGTAGTAAAGCTTCGTGTAAGGAATATACCAAAAACGATACAATAAGACGCAAAGAAAGGCTTTGCTACATACAACTTTTTCTTTTTGCCAATTTTTGATTTTGCTTTAAGCCTTGCTGCAACCCCACAGTTTTTCTGTGGTTTTGTAATATTTCGTCAATTTTTACTGAGACAGTATACTTGCTGATCTTTATGACCAGCAAATACCGTTTGTTATGGAGTCTATGTGGAGATAAGCGTGGTAAAGATGACTGTGAAATTAGTCCCTTCAATCCGTTGTATAGCAAACTGTTTGTCTATTCTGAAAGGTGTGGACAATTTAGTAGACAAGCAGACACTTTCCTTTGCATGCGGGACGTTCTGCAACCTTTCTGATAGAAGGGAATTAGTGTTTGAGGATATCTGATCAATGTTCGCACTCAAGATATTTCCCAAGTCTTGAGCACAAGTTGCTGCGATTGCTCTTTGTCGTCATTGCTTCACTTAGGTTGATCGAATTTTTCTCTTTGATCGTGCAGTTAAATCATAGGTATAATGATGTTAATTATGATAAGTATGCGTTTCAGTGAACATAATAAATTGATATTTTGTTTGGCAGTAGGAGGGTTCATATTAAAACATTTCTTTCACTGCCGATGACACCACAATTCGCCGTCTTAGAATTACAGTATCATTATTGCGTACGTATCTTTTTTTGGTGTTGTTTGGAGACTTTCATCAACAAAAAGGCATTTGCATAACCAGTCTTGCTTTGCCCTCAGCTCGATAACTGCTGATTCTGTGTCGGAACTCAGAGATAACAAAGTCTAGGCGCCCACCAGTGGATTTGGCCAGGAGTTGGATGATGACGTCACAACATCGCAGTTCGTTGAGAAAGAAACAGCCGTGAGCGGGGTCTCATTGAAACTCAAAAGAGGGGCTAAAACTGGCTTTTCATGTGTACGGAAACGGAAATGACAACGGAAGCGTCAAGAAACCCTTCAAGTCAGTAGTGAAATAGAAAGAATTGTTTCATGTGTATTGAAACACCAGTTCCATACACGTGGAATTGGAAACACTCTTTCTTTTTTACTACATGGTGGACATTTGACGTTTCCGTTGCTCTTTCTGTTTCCGTCCACATGAAAACCCAGCATTAAGCTGCGTTTTCGCAACGGACATGCGGCAACGGACATGACAAAAATTCTTCTAGCAGTGAAATAGAAGGAATGTCTTCATGCCATTTCCGTACACATGGAGATATTCTTTCTTTGTACTATTTGGTGGATTTTTGGCGTTTCTGTTGCCGCTTTCGTTTCCGTACACACGAAAACACAGCTTTACACTTTCTAGCTGATCGGACAACCAAAACCGGTCGGCGTGTGCCCAGACCATATTACTGGTACCATATTACAATGGTGTTTAATTAGTGTTACATCAATGAAGAAGCCGCCTATGCAGCACCGATAAAAATGGCTACACAGAGAATCACTAATATAGAACTATCGCCTTATCTCTCGGACAGGTAACTCGGAACATAGTTTGGTATATCACATAGTAATAAACTGAAGGTTAAGCCAGTGGACGACAGGAAACGGGAAACGGGGCTGATGTAAGCCATAATACTATTATAATGGAATAATATCCGTCCTACATCACTGTAACTTTCACTTGTACACTCAGGTCATTACGGGATTGATTGATCAGTCTATAGAAATATGAATGAGCTGGAAAATTTACGCCCAGAAATCCGGGGCACCCAAAAACCTAGAAACACCCGGTCTCCACCCAAGATCATTGTAAAAAAATGCAGTTTTTCGATGATCGAATGAAATTGTTGGTAGATATCCATATATTGTGTTCAGCGAGAACATTTCAAAGTTTAGCTCCCCCCCCCCCCTTTTCCACGCCAAGTTTTATAGTGTAACATTCCTATCTTTTCCTGTTCGTATTTTGTAAAAGCAAAACTTGTCTTGTTCCGGTATTATCTTTCGGTACTTTGGCGGCTTTTTCTGACGCAGCATTGCATCATCACAGTATGTGAAGTAATACAGTGACGTCATCATCTTATTTTACATAAACAGTGAATTGTACAGACTGTTGAAGTTCTGTGTATGTAGTGAAACATTGGATTATGCCCACGTTCTCATTCTAGTCAATACATGTAAATGTGGGTTTGAGTTTGAGTTTGAGTTTGGAGAGAAACACGTGGACACGAAAACAGACTCGTTGTGCTGGGAAAAAGCAAGATGATAGACAGAATACAATAGGAAGATGGGACAGAAGGGGACCTAACCAGAAACCCCCACCAACCACTCGCCATTGATTTGTCGAAATGAAACTGCAAATTTATCCTAATGGAAGGTCACAGTAATATAGTACGTAAGAAATTTTAAAAAAGGAGAAAAATCCTCGTTCAAATCATGAGTGGTAAATATGTGAAATTTTCTTTTCTCATATAAAATACTAGCTGAGGTCCCCGGTCCTGCCCGGGATAAATCGGTTTGAATATTGGTTTCAGTTCTGGGTGGTTATTATGGACCTGCTTCATCTGGCCTGTTCCTATTTGTTTATTTTATTTTTGTTTGTTTGTTTTTAAATAAGTCTTATTGCTCTGCCTTTGTGAGTTGACACCCTGCGCATCCCGTACAACAGCATGATTTGCGCACGGGTTAGTGTGTTTGTTAGTGAACACATCGCAGGAAGTGATAACGAAACCTTAAAATGGCGAAACATGACTCGAAATAGATCTAAATGATGGCGAAACAATAAATTTCTAATAAAAAAAACTACACCGATTTGAGACTTCTATTAAAAACTGTGCACCCTTACATCCATTCTGATGCACCATATAAAATTTGAAGTCTGAGTGTTGAGTGGTTCAGAAGCCTTTTGCCACGAAAAATCTCAAGTCCACAAATATATATATAGTATAGATATAGATTCCTGCAGCATACAGAAAGCAAAGTAGTTAAATGGAAGCCTAGGACGTGTGCTGCATTATTCCCCTTCAAAGATGTGGGCGTAGAATTTTGCACTTTGATAAATTCCAGGGGCGAATCTACTCAAAATAACGCAATTGGCAAGCTTTGAAATGAAAAAAAGTAATATTGCTCCCCTGTCCAAACATCTGACAGCCTTCTTTAAGATTTACCTTACCATAAATATCAGCTGAGAACTGCAAGTCAAGTTCGATATCTTGTAGTTAACAAATTATGCCATTGCACGAAAATGATAAGTACACCCAGTGGCGTATCTACTATGAAACTAACTTAGTACAAGCTCCAGAGCCCCCTAATCCAGGAGGGGCCCTGAAGAAACTTGTTTTTAACGAGTGAATTTTGAACATTGCCTTATTGTTTGCCGGTTGTGAAGGGGTCTAATAACAGTTCAAGCTTTCAGGGTCCCAGAAAATGCAGGTCCGCCACTGACCGCGCCACCTTTACGTCTGAAGAAAATTATTTTTTCACTGTCCGAAGATGGCTTGTCTGACTTTTAACAGAAAGTGCCCAGTGGCACGTGCCATACCTGCCATAGCTTAGATACGCCGCTAGATATCCTTGTCCTGCAAAGCCTGGAGAATTTAGAAAAAAGCAGATGGTGAAAAATTTATTTTTTTTAAATGAACCTGAATTTACTTCTGCGTCGTGAACAAAGAAATTAACAAAGGTAAAAATTAACAATATGAAGAGTAAACCATTTCAGTAACAAATATTATTATAGTAAAGTCAGGGTATTTTCAGAATCTTTTCAGATCTCAGGTCTTCTTTCTTATATATATATACGAAAAAGTTTGCCTGTACCAGTGTTTTCCAACCGCCCCAAGCCCCACTTCAGTTTAAAGACAACAACGGCAACAAAAAATAAACAACAAAAACGTGCGCCGCACCATGATCGGGCAAAAGCAGTACACAGTACATACAAAAATATTCAAATTATATATCTATGATTCAATACGTATGTAGTGAAAGAAGTTTTAATTAAAAATTTATTTCGAATTTTATTCACTTCTTTATTACTTTTGTATGAGCCTTGGGCCCTTGATGCTGACTGCGGATTTGCCGATTCCAACGTCCAGTTTCGTCAGTTTCAGCCTTATATCACCATGCATTAGGAAATTAGATTTCCATGAAAAGTCCCCACCCCGCATTCTGAAGTCCCACACCCCAACTGTCTTAGAAACATTGGTCTCTATACTGTCCAACAACTCCACTTCCAGCGCAAAAGGCCATTCTCTTCATGCTTGCTAGACTTGGAAGATGGGTTTGGAGATGGTGGCGATAGGGGCTGACAGAGAAACAGACGGCCTGGATATGTTTAGTAGATAACCCATTCTTATGTAAACACAGGGCTATGATCACATGCGTTCGTTTGTTTGACATTCACCAGAAGAAATTCTCAGAAAACAGAAAGAAAAACAAAACGTTGTATTATTAAAGCAATTGAAGTAAACGTTGCCCAGAGGTATCTGGAATCTATTACAGACACAAGTTGAAGCGCTGGGTCGGGGAATACACAGATGTCATTTTTAAAGTTGAGTTCCGATCACCAGTGTATAAACTTAGGCGCTGAAGGTACATTTAACTTTTTAATTCTACTCGAAGAAAATGTGTCCTATTTTCCTGCTCAAAATGTCGAACACTTTCTTCTGTTCAACTCAGCTGTGGCTCAAAATCAACGACTTTCATGCATTCAAAATGTAGCGAATTTCAAGACCTTTGAAATTCCCATGTACACCTTTACGTCTTTCTGTGCGTAATATATTTTGTAAAATTCAAGGCTCAGGGTGAAAAAGCCTTTCTTGTTTACACTGTAGGCCTTAGTTCCTTTATAATAATAATAATTATGATTTATTGCTAAAGGGAAAGCGGAAAAGAAAAGGAAAGGACAAAAAATAATTTTCAAAAAATCGACGTGACATTTTCACCCGTGAAGGTAAATCGAGGGCGGCGTGGTAAATTATCTTAATTTGGATTTTAGAACATTTTCAGGAAAAAAAAAAAAAGAAATTGGATTTTAAAAACTTTGTTTAAGCCTTAGCTTACAAAACTGAACCCACAAGTTATAACAACACCTGCAGGCTATCAAGGGCTAACACAAGCATGCCAGATATCTCAATTTATAAAAGAAAAATGTCGAGTTGAGAAAGTTCACCATGCCGCTTCCGGTATCACCTCAGTCTGATCTGAATTCACCTATACATTATGTATCAATGCACGTTCTAGGGCTTGCATATTATGTAGTGAGAAACGAAGCTATTGGAAGGCTGTATAATATCAAGATGGCTAGTTTTTTGTGTTTTTTAAACCCGTTTACTCATGCTCTCTCTATTCTTATGGGGTGAGAAGTCTGAGGATACACTAATGAGATATTTCAACAAAAGACGATGTTTTCTCACATCATGAAATTGTAGATTCTCTGATTCTTTTTGCCATTTTCTGTTTTCCAGGATCACTAATTCTTGCTTTTGTTACATAGAAAAACTTTTTTAAAAAACGCAAAAAAAAACCCCTGGTGATTTGGTCTGGTGTGTCTAATTGCCAATGACCAATGTATTATAATTACGACTACGAGGTTGTTGAACTTTTTTTTGAACGAGGGTCACAGATGCAAAATGAAGTCCTATCATGGGCCACTCCGTTTTAGCGGTTCACGTGTTGTAGGGGTAGGGCAGGGGAAGAGAAAGTTGCGTCGTAGACTTGCGATATTTAGCGAAGGAATTGGATAAGATTTACACCATCCTTTAAAGTAAGAAAAAAACAACAAAACTGAACACCTTAAATAAAGTTACAATATAAAAAATTAAGATATAATATGCCCTTTTTTCAACTCCACACATGCACTGTAAATATTAGACAAGTATAACTGAATCTCTAATGACATCACCCCATCCATCCCTTTTCACAGTTTATTTTCTTCTTTCTCTCTCAGTGCAGAAAAGGAAAACAATAATTGTGTTTGGTCTCAAATTATCGAATATTTGAGTTTTCCCACACCAATTTATAGTTTTATGTCTATTGTTGTTTTTTAAGGGGAATAGTCACTTTTTGTCCTCACCTTCTGTCACCTCACACTCAATGTCCTACCTTGTCCCAATTTCGTACGCAGTGTTACTGCAAAAACTGTGAGATACACTAATTATAAATACGGTATGATTTGCCATTCTACTGATTTTGATCATGATAATAATATTATCTTGATCGATCCGGCAACGAAAAAGAAAGCATGAAACAATAGTGTCAGTCTGGATAACAGGTACCATCTGTTTCTTTCACAGGGTTTACGGTCTGCACTTCAAAGCTGGTTCATTATCATAATAATGTTTTTTTGTTGGTATTCATTTACATAAAACACCATTTGTTTATGTGCCCGTATTGATATGCTTTCGGATACGCGTGCATGTGTATGAGCGAACGTGTGCATTTATCGACTTAAGTGAATGGGACGAGATGAAAAGGAAATAACGAACGCCGAGACCCGTCAACACTATTGTTATAATTTGTATTATGGAAAAGCTTGTATGAAGACACTTCTTTTCATCATATATATTACCATAATAAAACATGAAAGCGACTCAAGGATGCAGCTGTAGGAGTGAATGAGTGCTGGTGGTCGCGGGCGAGCCCCCCCCCCCTCCTCCCCGACTAGCTGGTCCTGTACTATGGATTGTTTATAGAGTCCTTGAAATAATTTTTAACTGCAGTTTTAATGCCACACCCATTCTTTCATATATTCGGGGGAAAATATGATCAAAGGAATTGTCCATACCGATGTACTTTCTTTCATTAATACAAGCAGGATCTAGATCCATGCCTGGACCTATAAAGTCACATACCCATTTATCTTTCATCTCCCTCGGGGCATTTGAGGTCCCAATGCAAATCTCAAATTCAGCTTCTGATCTCCCAAGGTCTAAAACATTGCCCAATAATTTAATATTCTCTATCTAAGTATGGATCATCAAACGGAAGTGCTGCTAGATCTTCTAGAAAGCTTAGATTTCTGGGATACCGTCTTGACCTCGGCCCTATCTCTTCAAAATTAATTCTTCAACGGAAAGAATACAATGAATAGACGATATGACATAGCCCACACACACATACAAACAAAGTGCACAAAACGCAAAGCAGCAGAAAAGAACAAAATGATTATTCTGTCCCATAGAAAAAACAGGTGATTGAATATGAAATAGCAGACGCTGTGCGCATTAGTGCGTTATGCAATCCTGTCTTTGGAGGTAATCTGCGCCAGATCTGAATGCAGTCTTGTCCTAGATCGTTATTTCACAGTGCGCTTAAGGTGAACAATAACGGTTTCATTGTGATTGCATCCGGCTATAAATTGCTATTTTACAGTGAAAACCTCAGTGTATCGACAAACTAAGCCTACAGTGGGAGAAAAAAAAATAGGCCGATGAGGTGGCCTTGACTGGTATAGATGCTCTAGTCATTATAAGGAGATTTAGAGTGTCACATTAGGTTATTTTTATGGGTTTGTGCACCCGAGAAATCAAAGGAATTAAAATACTTACGGACTTATTTTCCTCCCTTCTTATAGATGCAGGTAGTAGCGCATGAAATCAGATTGTCTTTAAAGAAGTGACAAATCCTGGCCATATTGTGGCAGTTGATGCATTTTGCCAGATAGCTCATTGTATGTAGTCCGATAGTACAAGTACAGTACACAGCTGGTGGCGCTGGGAGACGAAGTTTTGGTCACTAAACTTTATAAGATTAATCTGTCCTTGGAATCAACGGTAGAGAATGCATGGATATCTGTTAAGTGACACGGAGCAAAAACTGGTCTAGAAGTTTTTCCCCCCACGGTATCTTTTAATAATAACAAAATATATCCGAAGTTCCGTTTGCTTTGTCGTCTTTTGTCTGGTCCTATTCAGTCTAAACAATTCTTTTCAAGTCTAACACAATCTATTTTTGTCTTGGTTTATTAGAACCTCCGCAGTTACAGACTCAAGACTTCCACCGAACGCAAACTGTTTATTTTGCTCACATTTATGTGGTTACGTACCAGGTCAAATGATTTTGCGTTTTTACACTGAATGAGGTTAGTTTGGTTTATATCCGCATACACTGTTAGTGTGGCTAGTTGAGGTCTATCTATACATATAACGTGGACTGAGTTATCTTGCAGTAAAATATTAACCTAGTCAAATTGAGATTCATAAGTTAGATAGACTTTTTGTTGGCGTAATATGATAAGGACTTTATCTGCGGATCATGAGTTTATTGCCAGCATATGTGGATGCTCTCGTGATCTACGATCGGCTTTGCGTGAGAGATAAAAACTCACCTGCGCGAAAGAGCGAATTAAAATTATGGGGGTATTCGTGGATGTAAACCCTTCAGCAAGAGCTAGTTGGTGCACGTGCATTGTATTGTAGAGCTGCCTTTCAAATTAATTACAGACTGACTGGGTTTATCATTTCCGACATAATCAATTCAGGCCTTTGTGCCTGACTTTAGGTGTTTTTCAAGAGGTTTAACTATAATATTATATTGTGAAATACAGGAAGATGTGGGTTTGTGCACGGTTGACTCATACACAAAAAATATCTATCTTAGGCAGGATGTCTCACAAAATGTACGCACACTTTGGATGTATATTAATACTGTGTCAATTACGATAAATCAAAGATTTAATCAACGATTGACGATATTTAAAATTGAAGAAGACAAGTATGTAAATATTTAATTTGCCGCATGACATGTTGAAGCCGATGGCTGTTCTGGGCCAGACACTGGTGACAACGCAGCTCAATAGAGTTGCAAACAACATTAAGCAGTTCATTAAAATTTGTATAACTTTTTTTGAAGACACTGTCAAACAGCCATGTTTAGCATTTTGTGAGTATGTATCTAACACGGTAACCTCGTTTCACATTCATATCATTCAGGTCAGAGATTGGTGATGGGATCCACACCAAACATGTACTTGGCCCAGATCCCAAGTGCACGACCAGAAAACGCAATGTTATTATATTCTATTTCCAATTTCGCCATACTGTTATTCGGTTAATGGGATTGGCTTCAGCCTGGAGATATTGCGTGTTTTATCTAGTGTCATTCGGAGAAAGGTTTTCCTTCAACAGACGCAAAGAAATATGTCGGTGCGGCAGTTCCACTGGCAGCCATGAGCATGTGCTCACGGTCATTCTACAATTGCTTAAGTCGTTTTTTTAATTTTTTTTAGATGAAATGTTCATCTTAATCAGACAATCACATTACACCATCCCACAATTACATTGCTTGGTTTCCTTGACTTATGAGTTTTTAAACGAAAACCTACATCCATATAAAACATAAGGAAGCGCATAAATTATCCGTGCAACATGTTGTACGGATATGGACAGTGCATATTCATACAACGCACACAATTCGATGACGTAGAACACACACCGGAATACTATATTACTGACCTTGTTAAAACAATCCGACTTCTGCTCGGAGATTGCGTGATCTGCGCTAATAATTATTATACT
This sequence comes from Onchidella celtica, assembly GCA_963931925.1. Taxonomy (NCBI): domain Eukaryota; kingdom Metazoa; phylum Mollusca; class Gastropoda; order Systellommatophora; family Onchidiidae; genus Onchidella; species Onchidella celtica. The sequence continues at coordinate 6,735,984 of OZ007571.1, read as the reverse complement.
TGAGTGTACGTCGATCACCAATGGCTACCCCAACCCCTTTTCGCCTGATTAGTCAATCTGACTACCGCCCATTGATACAAACTGACTAGACCCTCACGCCCCCCAGGTCCATCTGACTATTCCATGTGTTGTCACTTTAAATTCATGAACACCATACCAAGTTTTGTTTCAGCAAACCTTCACCAGTCGCGCTTTTTGGTAAACATGTTGTACGGAAATGCACTGTCCATATCAATACATGTTGTACGGATATACACTTCCAAAACATAATTCAGACTGTTGTTGGGGAGTGTAGCCTGAAATGACAAAGCCAAATGGGGAAAATAGTGAGTTGTGTTCACTGTTCAATTATAGCTTTCTATTTAAAATACTAGGCTTTCCTTACGACAGCTACCACTGTATTCGAAATAAATAGTTTTCTTTGATTTTCCAAAAAACATCATACCATAACTTACGTATTTGTGAAATGACTGTGACGATGTGTCAAAAAGTGAACGAAAATCTGACTGTTCTTGGTTACACTTGTATATCTGTGTGTTTGCATGCGTATGTATGTGTGTGTGTGTGTACTTTCCACCAAACCAAATAATTATTATATGAAGTTCTGGGCACATAGTTTGTATTCCTTTTTGGTGATATTGTGATCTATTAGATAGCTGCACACGCGGAGTGAGCAGTGGTAGTATTGTTGTTATCAATAAAAGTGAGAATAAACTAGTTGTATAAAGAGCCGGACATGACACCCCGATCTAAATAGCTGGTTATTATTACAAAGTTCCAGCACATGCAGTAGTGAAGGCGGGCTATTCTGGTAGAAATGTTATCGTGTCGGGTATTCAGGAATCACATCTGGGCAAAAATACTGCTGGACATGAGTAATCGGTATCTTTCAAATAAAAGATTTTGACTACTTCTGCCCTCCCCAAGTGAGAAACATTGTAATGTATTGGACTCTGCCACATTGGAAATGGACAGACAAAAATCACCAAAGCCTGGGATACAATATGAAGACAACTAATACAAAATAAACATAATTTTGGTAAAGTAGAGGCTTTTGAATACATAAATATGCTGATAAGAAATTTAATCATTTCCCCCATGAATAGGGTCCCAAGGTATAAATAATATTACTGAAGACTAAGACACGAATGTGTAGCCTTGGTGTACTTTTAGTGAACTCAACAGATGACTTTAATGCACTGCGTTGGTCGTAGGTAGAGTACAGAATGACGTGAATGATAATTTATATGAGTATTATGGCACACAAAGCACACAGGAATGTGCAACTCATACTGTTTTGACACATATAAAATATCAAACATCGTACAACACCCACGCGTGGTAAACCAGATGTCACCTCGATACAATCCACATTAAACTGTACACCAAAGCCCTAAGCACCAAATGCTCCTGAGTGTTCACATAAAACTATTGTGTACTGGAGCTTCAAAGGTGTTTTATTACTTTACCCACCGCTCTACATTATTTTTCTTTGTTATTTAAATTTGCCAGCGTCGTCAAAAAGAGACAAGTGCATGCGATCTTTCTGTCTGTGAGCAGTTCGTCCCCTTGAGTGACAAGGTTCTTACTCAATCGGAGCAACTTTTGACAAATTGAAGATTGAAGTTTCATGTACTCAAAGCTTTGAATGATACGGCATTTTATTCTTTTTAGGAATGGTTAGAGATTATGCACCGAATCCGTTTGATACCTTGACACACTGCGGAAAAGACCTGTAGAAGTAGTGTGCAGTCTAATTATAACTCAGTTCAGCCAAAAAGTGGAAATTGAACCTTGTCATTTGAAGGGGACGAGTTGTCAAAAGTCTCGAGAATTTGGTATGTGTCACTTACGTCACCCAAACATTGTTATGCATTCCTTCCTCCCCGCCGCTCCCCCAAGTGCACGACAGGAGCTGAGCACGGTACTTCCAAAGATATTTGCTTTTTTGGCACCGATCCTGCGTATGCGCACTCTCAGAGATTGGTTATAATCCATAAGGAAGAATTGAAACTCGTAGGAGAACGGAACATGTGACATTGGAACTTCCCAGGAGAGAGATAATAAATTCAACATTTGTTGGGTGCGCACATTCTGTGAAGTAACGTGAAACACACCCATGCTTGTAACTTTGACAGTTTCTTAATTTTCATATAATCGCGGCTTCAGATCATGTTTTTCACAGTTGTTTTGCTGACCGTATCACACGGCTTTTCCGACTTAAGAAAAAAGTGTCCTTGTCTTTACATTGTCGTCATGATGGCTCATTCGATATTAATCTATATAAATCGATATCTTTATGGCGCTTGCAAAAGAATTACCGTTAGGAGGGTTTCATATGAAATAATCAAAGCATACAAAGAAAAGATTTTTAGAGTGTGGATGAAATAATTTTATTACGCAGATTCACTGCTAAGCAGGTGTTTGCAAAATTTCACTGGGTTTATGCGAAGCCGATTTGAAAGTTCTATATGGTTTTTGCTGTGACGGTAATTGATGGCATTCACTTACCCTTGCAGTTGGGCCTGTGTGGAATACGACAGTGACCTGGTTTCCGCATATTACATAACCAATGCTCTGATCATGATTGATCTGTAATGCTACACAGTAGTTAAACTGCTAATGCATTCTGCTATAGGTTCTCACTCTCACGTATAGTCTCACTATGGGCAGTTTTGTAATAGACTATAGCTAGATAGGTGAAGTCTATGCATTATGCACAGTGCAACATTAGAACTAGTTTCACTTGTACACACAGCGCATTGCATTGAACCTACCCAGCACTGAGCACTGGCAACTCCCAAACCTATGATAAGGTAGATAAGCCCTTTCCCTTACCGGTTGGTGCAGAGACAACCCTTTCCTTCTCTCTTTTCAGAATTCTTCCTAATGATTTTGGTTTTAATATTCATTCTTTTACCTCTTGTGTGAATTATCGGAAAAAGAAGACATTTTTTGGGGACAAGGTGGTCTAGAGGCAAGGTGCTCGCCTCTCATGCCAAGGGTCCCGGGTTTAGAACCCGGGCAGTGCAGGCATGTTGGAAAGTGGATTTTTCTCATATTTTCAAGTCCCTGGTCCTATTGGGGGGTAGGATCGAGTACCTAGTCTTCTCGGATAAGGACGAAAAAATTCGGAGGGCCCGTGTGCACGTTGCGCACGTTAAAGATACCTTGGCAGTTGGAAATCGTAAAGAGCAGGCCGAAAGGCCGCTGCCCGGGCAAAATTGAAACCAATAGATTAAAATTTATCCATATCATCTCCCCCCCCCCCCCGCCAGAACAAGAAATAATAAAACAAGTAAAGTGAGGTGTAAATGCCAAGGGCAGCGAACCTCCTAAAATAAAGACCTCAAATCGAAAAAGAAGACATACGCCCAATTTGCATGCAAAAGGATGAGTGACGTACAAAAAAACCATAATGAGTCTTACATTTCGTTTAACATGTTCAAATTGTTAGCCAAAGATTAATGAGTGAGACAGAGAGAAATGGGAGTCAGGCAGGCCGGCAGAGCTCACCTTAACCTTTCAGCTTACGGGATATCAATCGATAGACATGCAGCACCTGTACAAACGAGGACGTTTGGACGTGAATACTGTTTAATGAAGGTAAATCTTTTACAGCTGCCTGCGTGCCCGTGTGTTTGGTCCCAACGTTCTCTTTGAGAGATGTCGAAACAGATGCCTAAACAAACTCCTGATTAATAATAAATCCTGGTAATGGAATGGTTTATTGCGCTATCGAAAACAAAGAAAACGTTTTCGGCCAGCGTTCGGTACTGTAGACAGAGACATTAGTATTCTTTGTGAAATTGTATAACTGACATTGATGTTAAACGTCCTTTCTTTGGAACTGTCTTTTAAGACAGCAAGAGATCATGGGATTTTTTTTTGTGCGATTTGATTAAGTAATCTTACATAATATGATGCCGGTTAGGGCATTCTGGCATGGGTAAACAGATTGCAGTGTCAGAGCTGATATCTAACGGTCATACTTTACCTATAAATGTTGAAAGTGAGTAGGGTCCTTTCCTGTGGAATTAGCTGTATTATCCCCTAGAAACTTGAACGCCCTCCAGTAACACATCCACCTTATTCCCCTCGTATCTTCTAATTATGGTCATCTTCAACCAATCCTTCCCCCTGCCCTCCTCCTGCGTGTTATTTTTCATTGTATTAACCCTTTAGTGTCCAAAGGAAAATTATCAGTTCCAAAACTTCTGAAATAATATGCTGAACTGATTTTAAATAGTCAGATTAATTCAAAAAAAAAATATATATTTCATTGGAAAAAGTACTTGTTAATTAAAGAAAGGAAGAGTAAGTGTCTCAAACTCAAAGATAGAGCATCTTGGCCTAGGTTACCTATTTCAAATATGGTGCACTGGGCGCTACAGGGTTAATTTCGTTTTATTCGCTGTCCCCGTTTTTCTGCCGGCCTTTCTCGTAAGCAGGACATTTTGGAGGCCGTCCTGTCCTGGCGGACCATCCTTATCCCCAGATTTAACTCGTCTTTACTGGATATTCATTGAAAGGGTTAGTACAGTATAATACCTAAGTCTACCAGGGCTCCAAAAACGAAGTATATCGTTGTGCAAAAGGATCAGCAACCATCTGTTGTACAAAGCACATTAACTCAGGACTGTTATGGAAGTGAAGCATCTTGAAAGAGCTTGAATTTTCAGAGTGAAAGCATGCATGAAAAAATATACTTTTCTCAAAAGATTTAATACTTTTGTGACTTAGGCACGATCTAGAACCGAGCCCTTAAATTTCTATTTGCATGTTTCTTGTAGTTGTTTATCTTGTGACAATCTGCTCCATGAAGATTCTTCTTGATTTACACGCTCTCCTGTCAGGCGCAGCCCGGGCTACCAGAGTGTGTGCTCGGTAAGAGTTCATTACAGAAGCAGATTATTACAAAAGCATTAATTTTGGTGCTCTTTTCATTTGTCCGCTAGACTTCTCTGTATGATACTCGTTAATAATGACTGGAATGTAAGACTAAATAAATAATGCATTTCGACCTTTATTTCAAATTACCGCATTAATTTGCTGCAGTTATCCGTCCTTCAGCTCTTCACACCGGTATCATTTTGCCTGTGAATCAGCTCCTACTCATATGTCGTGAATTGACTCAAATGTCATGCATGCTCTGCATTAAGCTCGTGGCCCGCAGGACGCGTCGCTTCAATCGATATGGATTGCTGCGTTCTAGTCAGGCGTAACTTGGCTAGAGTGGACATTTCGACTGATTTTGTCATTCTCGGTGATGGCGGTCATGTTACATATTTAACACACATTCAACTACATGCACTTGTTACCGGAATATGCTTTTGCTGATTAATCGATTGAAGCGTCAGTGATAAAGAAATTGTTCAGCATTTTGCTGGTGTTTTTCAGTGTTTTTTCACATGTCCGCTTGAATGAAATTAAAGCCACGCTGAGCAGACTTAATTCTGTAGCAAGGCGTTTACTGCAGTCTTTAAAAAATGAATTGTACAAGTCCGTTGCTACATTGAACATGTAATTTATATTGGGGATCTTTGAGCTAATGGTCCGAATTGAGAAACTCTTTATTTGTGCTGAGTTATGTATCCGTTTAACTGGCACCATCATCATTATGCCGGGACTGCCCGTTCATTAAAGCTGCCTTTTGTCTCTCTTCATTTGGGGGGGGGGGGGGGGGGCTGTCCCATTCTGAACTTGCCATGCCCGAAAAAGTAAGGGCTGGTTACCAACATCCCCGTCCAGTACCATCTCTTTATTTTGTATTTGGTTTTTCATTTTCATGTTTCCAACACGAGCAAACAGAATGCCGCAATATGGACATGAGTAGATCCAAATATATAGATTTTACTTCTTCATGTGAAATTGGTCTGGAGTTTTATGGCTGCATGAAGGTGTCACGAAAGCTAATTCATATCGATTATTGTTTTGCACAACAGAAATATCACGACAAAATGCTTGTCTATTTCATTTGTTCACGAATAATAGAATTGTTACTGAGAGTAAAAATGAGGCCAACATGTAGTCATCACTCGTGTTTGTGACACATGTATCACACGTGCTCCAGGCATCTGAAAGAACACGATTGGTCTACATTCACATCCCAATTAGGCATGCGGCATTTGCTTTTACAATGTACCTTTCTAGCTGTCTCTTCATTCCCCACTCTTAGAACATGGCCCACCTGAAACAGTTTTGCAAAGCTAAAATTGAAAGTTTACCTGTTTAACAAACAACTGAGCTTGGCTGCCGGTCTACCAAACAACTGGCGTACATGGGGAGCTGTATCAAGTATCAATCCGATTATCCGCCCACTTCCCTGAAAGCCTTAGTCAGCAAATAGGAGACCACAGTACAAAGCGATATTAACTCAAGGTTTCGTTTTCCTCCCTCCAAGCCTTTCCCAAATCTGCTCTCTACAAATATGCGCTCTGATGTTACCAATTATTTTCTTCTGAGCTCTGAGCTCACTCATTGTATATTTTTATCGAATTTTGAAAGCCGCACAGCCACGTCACTTCAGTAGTGGACTGGAAATAAATTTTGTTGGGTATTTTTATGGATCTCTGCTCGATAATAAGGCTAAATACCACGAAATGGAATTCTTAATTGCTATAGATCCGACACTAAGTTTCCGTACATTTCTTTTTACAGAAAAAAAGAAAAACATTGTTGAAGAAGTGTTTACTGATATATTAATATTTTATAAGAGCAACATACAAATCGTCACTTTCATAAGCAAATTGCCATACTCAGAGTCAGGCAATCTGCATTCTTTACATCTTCTGTTAAAACAGGAACCTTAAAGGAAGAAAGTTCTCCTGAAAGGCCAGAAATCAGACCTAAGTGAAAAAGATGGGATAGAAATAGGTTCGGATGTAATGGTTTTTCTACAAAGCGAATTGCCTGTATCACACCTTTGACCACTCACCGTGAAACAGTTTGTTATCTCGCCCAGCATAAAGCCGTGAAAAATGATTCACGCAATGAGCGCGTAGAAATATTAAATTTCCGTTTTCATGTTCCTTACTTCACCATTTATTCGCGCTGTTTAGCCCCTGGCACATTACAGTGTGAAGCTGTTTGAGAACAGGACAGGTGATGTTGAAATTCTGGACCATCTGTTTACTTTGTTTATCGTAACATTAGCACGCCTTTCAAATTGTGTGTTTGCAAATGGTCTGGCCGGGGGGGGGGGGGGCATGCAGAACCTGTACAAAGGGATGGTCTTCACACCAGTGGCGGATCAACTATGAAACATGAAACTTAAGCTTCAGTGCCCTGAATTCCGGAAGAGCCTAGGGGGCCAACAGCACTATGCTGAGGCCCCAGAGAAACAAAAAGATCTCACACATTCTGGAAAAGCCTAGGGGGCCAACAGCACTATGCTGAGGCTGAGGCCCCCGAGAAACAAAAAGATCTCACACATTCCGGAAAAGCCTAGGGGGCCAACAGCACTATGCTGAGGCCCCCGAGAAACAAAAAGATCTCACACATTCCGGAAAAGCCTAGGGGGCCAACAGCACTATGCTGAGGCCCCCGAGAAACAAAAAGATCTCACACATTCCGGAAAAGCCTAGGGGGCCAACAGCACTATGCTGAGGCCCCCGAGAAACAAAAAGATCTCACACATTCCGGAAAAGCCTAGGGGGCCAACAGCACTATGCTGAGGCCTCCGAGAAACAAAAAGATCTCACACATTCCGGAAGAGCCGTGAAGAAACAACTTTTTTACAGTGAATGAATTTTGGCTGTTGCCCTGTTCGTTGCTGGTTGTGAAGGCGTCCCATATATAAGGGTTCAAGCTTCAGGGTCCTAAAAATGTAGGGCCGCCTTTGATTCACATCTAACCAGAATACTGTAATGTGTAGTAGACTGACCACCAATGGGGTCTGCTGGTGGGAAAAAGGAATGCTAATTGCCTAAATCTCTGACCCATCGAGTAACTGCAGGTCCAATTCAGGGTTTCCCCGACATTTCTCTGTATTTATTGGGTAATGCCAAACAGCTGCCATGCTCTGATCATGGTATTTGAGAGAGGCGACATTGTTTAGTTGGTCAGCTCTTTTCTCTAGGAAGACTGTATGTTATAAACAGTATCTCTGAAGTTATAGAAGCAAATCCTACCCCAGGTCCATTGCCTGTTGATGGTCGACATGGGGATACTTTTTCTAAAGGTAATCAAATCGTAAAAAATAAAAGTCTTAAAAAAAAATTATCTTTCATTTATGGCATTCACTGAAATTTTTGGATAAAATTTGGGCATAGTGTGTTTTCATGTGTACGAAACGGCGACGGAAACGTCAAAATTCCATCAAGTAATAACATGAAAGAGTGTTTCCATGTGTGCGGAAATGGCGTTTCCGTAGACATGAACATGAAGCAATTCTTTGTATTCCACTACTTGACAGTTGACGGGTTTTTTACTGTTCCGTCTCCGTTTCCGTTCCCGTCCTCATGAAAACCCAGTTGTAGAGCCATTTTAGCTCATTTTAGCCCAACTCCATAATTGCATTAAATTAAATCTAACTTACGGTTATGAGACTTGAATAATTTCAAAACCATCTTCATTGCCGACTGTACAGTTTTCATGCGGTCGTTTGTACTCAAACCATATCATAATTCACTAAATCTGTCTAAATTTAGTCCAAAAGAAGAATAGTGCCATTGTTCTATCTCCCCCCCCCCCTTTTGTCCCACACCCCCCCCCCTTTTCTTTTCACACATACACACCTCTTGATGTTCACACTCGCATGGCCGGGCAATTCTGCATAGTTGGTGGTTGCGTTTTCCTTTATTCCAAACTGTAATAGATCTAGGCAGCTGATTACATTTCACAGCGGAGCCGCGAACAGACAATTTGTAGTACGTGCAGTTGTTTAACCAAGTTTCTCTAAAATGTTCTCTGACATAGCAAACTCGAGAGCGTGAATTTGTCAATTTGAGCTCTTTCCTAGCCCGGTTGAGCTCCGTGCCTCACTCATTTCCTGGCAGTTGTGAAATGTGTCTGTAACCCTTGAGTTAATTCACGGCTGTATAGTTCTCCCTGCTGACATAGAG